>OY744482.1:308138205-308655963 GCA_963556165.1 Tipula helvola
GAAGGGACTTGGCCTTTTTTAATCCGATTTTGATGTAATTCAGCATTTACTATGGAAATGGTGTTCTAAAATTATTTATAAAATAGGTCATCAAATACATAAAATCATATTGAGTACCTTCCTAGTCGGCCATATCCAAGAACTTCATTTAAAAATAATTTTAGAGTCCTATTTCCATCCTATTTCCTAGAAATTGCCAACTTCCTTCCTAATTGGCCATATTCCAGAACTTCGTCTACAACTCGTTTTAAAATCGCTTATCACATGCTGGATTTCATCAAAATCATCTAAGAAAATCTTTTTAGATTCCCATTTCCATCGTACATGTGGAATTTCATCAAGATCGGTTAAGAAATAGCCAAGTTCTATCCTGATTTATCATATTCCAGATTTTCACCCGAAAATCATTTTAGAATCTCATTTCCATCGTACATGCTGAATTTCATCAAGATCGCATAAGAAATTACGAAGTTCCATCCTAATTGGCCTTATTCCAGTACTTCATCTAAAAATCATTTTAGAATGACATTTCCATCGAACATGCTGAATTTCATCAAAATCGGATACGAAATGGCCAAGTTCCAACCTAATCATCAAGATCGGATAAGAAATGGCCAAGTTTCTTCCTAACTGACCATATTCCAGAACTTTATCTAAAAATCATTCGAGAACCCCATTTACATTGGGTATGCTGAATTTCATTAAAATCGGATAAGAAATAGAATCCCAATAAAATTCTTATAAAAAAAATCAAAAATCCTCAGTTCAAGCACCTCACTTCAATGGACAACTTTTTTGGTCCCGTCGATGTCCGTTATAGTGATGTTTCTCTGTATATTACATATTTTAGTTCAAACAGACAAAAATTATACTCCTAAATGTTTAACACAAACACACGATATTTACCAAAAATGGATTTTTGAAATGAACATGTTTGTTGTTGGGTAATTTTTACCCGTACGTGGTTTTATGACGCTCACTGCTCGGCGCACTGTATCTGGCCTAAGGAGGGATATCGATTATTAACCGCTTAACGCATAGGAATGACTTAGCTCGTTCGGATGTTACTTGCAGAAATGCATAGTAACGAGTTAACTCGTTTAATTAAATTTTAAACTAAAAATAGTTAATTAAAGTAGTAAATTACATTTGTTTTTTGTAATTAAAATATTGTGATCAATTGTACTTTAAGCTATGTTTCTGGCTTTTTATCTCATCAAATTTCGACTTTTATGATTTATGATGTTTTATGGTGTATGATATCGATAAGATACATATTTAAGGCTACATGTTTCATCATAAACGATAATATGAAAAAGGAGAAAAGTGACTGCAGGATGTAATTTCATTACCGACATCTCAACAATGATTTTGGGTTTCTCCATAACCTTCGAAAATTCTCTCTGTACTCAAAAGAGAATGCTCGCAGATTTTGTTTTTTCTTTAGGCAAAATAAAATTTCAATTAACTTTTATTGTTTTATTGCGCCACTCCACAACTAGTGTTATGATATGAGTGTATGTATTTGTGAACGACATTTTCTCTTAGCGGATTATAATGTCGATTGCACATTTTCTCATAAAATTGTATACAGTAAAACGTGCAAATGATGCAATGCACCGAGGTAGTAACGGTATAAGAAGAACAAAGGAAAATCGTTGTTGTTCTTTAATTATTTTTCTCTTCTGTTGCAAACAATTTGAATTTAAAAGAAGGAAAATAAAACAAAATCGTAATTTTTTGTTTACATAAATGTACCTATTGTGTTAAAATAGGTGCAAATAAACATTTTCAATAATAAAAAAAAATATTTTTTTTTGCAGGTTTTTTTCAAAAATAATATGCGTTAAGGGGTTAATTTCAAAAATGGTTTTTTTTCACGCAAAATAGCCATCTTTTAGATTTTACCTCTATTTTGCTGTTTCAAAAAACTCCGATTTAAACGAAAAACCCATAGTACCACCTTAAGGATCAATACTTTAGCTTTTCATCAGTCACCTACAGAGTATCAAAATATTAATTTTTGATAGAAATATAAGCATTTAAAAAAAGACGATTTTTAAAAAAAGTTCCGTTAGTTTTTTGTAAATATTTTTGCACCTATTTAATTCATCGCAACACAATTATGTTTTTATGTTCTCGAAAATTTTTTCTATTAATTGAAAAAAAATTGATTGAGTTTGATCAATTTGATCACGAGATATAAGCTTTCAAAGTATCGCTGGGTAAAAATCACCCAGTGTGTGTCTTACGTAACTTTTTGACAGTGTGTCCCTTAAGGGTTAATAATATTTCTGCGACCTTAATGCTGTATAATCAATAAATAAACATATACTAAATAAAATAGAGCTCTTATCTAATAAAATTTTATTACATAATTTATTTACTTCATGTTTGAAGCTTGTTCGGGATCGGCAGAAACCATGAATACACCTGAAAAAGAAGGGAACAAAAATTAAAACAAAGAAACACAAATCTTGAAGAAAAATACTTATCTGAGGTCATCTCTTCCAACTCCAATCGCATTGCTGAATACGCCGAATAATACACATTCTAAAAGTAGAGTAGAATGACAAAAATGGTTTAAAATATGTATATTATTATGTTTACTCACCCATGTTTTATCCGGTTTATTTATTAATTTATTTATTTACTGTCAAACTGTCAAAAAAAAAACGAACAAGCCATTAACAAATGGAATTACATAAATTGTCCGAAACATAAAACTGGCCGAATTGAATAGTCGCGCCATCGAAGTACCAACACATGGACTATGCAAGCCAATATTCTGTCGAATGGCGTCAATATTTTATTAAATTTAATTGCAATCAGTCATTCGAAGCGTCAACAACAAAAAAATTAATAAAATTGCAAATCATCAGTGAGTGAAAAACTACGAACAATCAAACAAAAAGTATTAAACGCAGAATAAATAGTTTGTAAAAGTAAAAAGTGTGTTGAATAAACGAGCAAGTCACGTAAAAGGAATCGGTGTTATTTATTTCTCCTCGGTTTATCAAACCCACGTTGGATTTTCGCGAGTTACTTTCTTGTGGTGCCTAATTGCACGTAAACGAGGCAGCCCGCATCATCTACGAGTGCACGAGCTTACAAAGCTCTTAAAATAGGACTTAGGCCACTTTCAAAATAAAATGTTTGTCATTTTATTAATCAGCTAATTTTCTCATTACAAAATCTTAGTGATTTTACCTCAACTAGCTGTAATTTGTTTAATAATGAAAAGATTACGTATAATTGAAAATATTATGACATCTAACTTGATTTTTTTGGAAAATGGGCTTAGGCCACTTTCAAAATTAACGGCTCATATAAAGAATACAATTTCTACTTTAAATTTCACACTCAAATTCATTATATCTAGTTCAAAATTCGAGATAATTTTCGCTTTATAAAATTTTGTTCTCTTAATCAATTTCCTCTCTGTCGAACGCAATTGACCAATTTAGACTATATTTTGTCTTCTCAACTTCTCTAAACAGCTTGTAACTTGTAACTAAGTTTCTGACTAAAAATCTTAATTTTTTTCGAATCCATTTTGATTTTAAACTAAGTTGCTAGTCTGAATACCACTCGCATATTAAAAGGAAAATTACAATAATCAATTGGTAGAATAGCTAAATATTTCCTAAATCTTTAAATTTCACTCAAGTTTTATTTCAATTTAATTCAATGAACGTGATCAAAATTACAATCAACATTCAAGTATAGTTTAGAAGTTTTACTCAATTTCGGATTAAAATGTAACTCAAAGTTTGTTCAAATCCCTATGGAATTGTAATCTAATTTTATTCTGGCTGCATCCAAGCTTTTATTTGAATCCATTAAAACTATTTATTTTCCAAGTCGAATTTTTTCCACCTAATTTGCTCTCATTTTTGGTTTTCTAATTGAAAATCCACTCAGTCCATCTATTGTGCAATGTAAATTTATATTTCTCTCAAAATATTGTGAAATCAAAATTCGAGGTGTAAATCAATTCCAATATTTAATTTCACCAAAGATTTTACATTTTTTTAAATTTAAATTCCTAATTCAAATTTCACTCAAAATTTCTGATACAAATTTTAAAACTAAATTCAAAGAAAATTTTGTTGGTTGTTTGAGATCAAATCTCGTATTGCAACTCCAATTTTGGAACACTAAATTTATATTCAAATTTTTGCTCAAAGCCAAATTGAATGCCCTAATTAATTTCTAACTTAAATTTCCAAATCAATTTTTAACCCAAGTAAGACTATGCAACAAATTTTACTATTTGAATTCCATGCCAAATGTACTTTTATCCAGAAACATTTTCTTAATTTCTATTTTAAATTTCACACAAAATGTTGGTGTTGCCAATCAATTTATTCTACTTGTATTACATTTGGGAATTCAAATTCTCATTCAGATTTTTTCTCGAAATTCTGATTTTGTTTCGATATGTTCAAATTCACAAACGTATGTGACAAACATTGTTAACTATTTTCACGTAAATGGCACTCAACTCTGAGTTAATTTCATTTCAATTCATTTTCAATTAAATTTAAAAATGTTAACTTATTCTTCTACTTAAACTTTTATTCACAATCATTTCGTCCAATTCAGAATTGAAGCTAATTTTGTTGCCTTTAGATTTCCCTCTAATTTTGTTCAAAAATATCGAATTTTAATTGTAATTCGAAATCGATTCCTAATTCATAATAAACAACTTTAAATTCAATATTTCCCTCAAACATATAATAACTTGGAACTTTTTGGATTTAAAATTAATTTTCATTCGAGCCATTTCGTTTTTTAAAACTGTTGCTTAAGTGCGTCAATGGAGTATAGAATTACATTTGCTACGTTTTGATAGTTTATGAATTTCAACGCTTGTTTGATTCATTTAGATACCGATGAATTCTTTTACAAACATTTCCATATTTTGCCCTAATCAGATAAATGTCACAACGTGGATTATTTCATTTTTGATAAAGGCACATATGTTAACGAATGAAAACAAAAATCGCAAAATCTGCTTTTCTAGAAGAACTCCGGATTGTCAAATAATGTGTAGTGAACTATTCAGATATTTTAATTTGACGTTTATATTTATCTAACTTAGCGGAGTTTAGGCTACATCTAATAAAAATATTTGGTGGCCTAAATTTAAAATTTGGCTTATAAAATTTTTTTGCTTTATCAAACTTAAAGCTATGAATGTCGAATTCGTTATTCGAACCCGGGACTATGCCACCGGGGTGGCGGATATTTCGGTAATATTTGAACCAAATTAGGAGACAAAGAACGTAACTAGGGGATCGACCGGCTTTTTATCAAAATGTTTTTTTTTGTGAAAATCGCCTCCGACTTCTATTTGTTTACACTTTTATTATCAATATTTGGATATTGGATATATTAGGATAAATATTTGGATAATGAGACAAAAGTTTATATATTATCCTAGTTTGTGTGTAGGTAATTTCGTAGGTGTGTTCTTTTAATCCAATATTAATAGTTTTACTAGTTTGGCCAATACACACATTTTGATAATCATTGCATATCGCACAGAAGAATTTTTTTCATAATGTTGTCATTAGTCTGAAAACGAAACTGAAACTGTTAATGAAAACTAATTTTTCATAATTTTTTATCTGTTCTCTTAGTTTAAAGTTGTTTATTGGGATAATTTTATAAAATGATTTTTCGACATATGATTTAGCCAAATATGTACATCTATTTGAGATTCTGAAAATTGAAAAACTCAACCTACAACCTATTGTATAACTTAATTATTACACCTTAACTCTTGAACAGGCTAAGGTCAAGATAACCATTTGTTTCAATTTGTCATTTATTATTAAATGAGTACCACACAAAATAATCAACAGCAAATCTTTTCTCGAGAGGAGGTTTTTTTTTAAAGTTTACACCGCAATTATAAATGGGTTTACCTAATCATTTTTCAAATTTGATCCAGGTCACTGCGTGTAATGTGTAGGAGTTAATTTAGGAAAAAAGTTCTGCACTCCCTCACATCTAATAAATGTATACCTACATACCTTTGCCAAACGATATAATACCCTGTGTAACAAATAATTAAAATGAAAGTTAATTTTATATTTGATACCCTTATCATGTCACTTTCCATGTAATATGTTCTCGTTCGTGTTACTTTAGGTACTAGACGTGTAATGATTACACGAGTAGTGAATAAAATATTAAGAGAAGGAACTAAAATTAAAAATAGTTTTACTGTTACAGTTAGTTTTTGGGTAAACAGTAAAATTTTATTTAAAAATTATTTTAATTGTAAAGTTTTAAGAAGAAGAGGAAAGTAACTTGTGAAAGTGATAATATTTATCTTTACTTGAACAGCCGGTTTATTTTAGGGGTTCATTGCTGTTTTGTTTTGGGGTTATTTTATAGTAGAATTTATGTAATCTAAAAACAAATCGTTACATTTTTAATTTCTTTACCTCCGTAATCTTCCAGTATGGTGCGCATCATGTGAACTGTTCTGGTCATGTTTTAGGCAGCTGCGTGATGGGCACAATTATTTAAGGGGTAATCTAGTCACAATTCGTAAGTGTACGTGCTGCATCCTCGTAGAAACCACTGATACTTGAGGCCATTAGCCACACGGTGGGCTTTTGTCGCAGGCCAGTGGAACACCATATGGTGATGGAAACAAAACAAGTTTGGAATCTAACACAGCTGTCCAGGCTCTTTATTTTCATTCGAGGAAATACTACCATTGATAAGTGACATATCCTCTAGTCTTTCCTGTTGTAAAACGAAATTTGAATAATTTGAAGTAATAACGCGCCTCACAGCAACTTATATAAAGAATAATGTACAAAAATGATTGATCCAACACACGCAAATCTTAACAATGCATTAAATATTTGTATGTGGAATGCTCATAGTAATGTAAATAATGCGGAAGAAACGTTTACTTATTTATTTCAAAGGTGGAACTACAAACTTTTTTATAAACATATTCAATCAGATATAGAATATCTATAATTTTAATCAGTTCAAAATTTATTATTGGAGGCGATTTAAATGCCAAACATCCTCATTGGAATTGTTTTAAAAATAATAGAGCCTACAACCTAATGCTAGTTGATAAATTTACAGTGAAATTTCCAAACTCCCCCACCGACTACAATCACAACTCGAAATACAGGCCCACTCTTGACGTAGACCTTAATAACTGCCCTCAACTTTTAGACAATATGAAATCTATCCAAGATTTAAGCTCTAACCATCTTCCGGTTCTTTTTCAGTTGGACTCGAATTCCCAAAACTATCAGGGGTACAAATTGAAAATGCGGGATTGATAACAGATGGCGTTACTAACGCTATACGCATCAGGCAGTACTGTGACTATGTTCATGTCAAAGCTACGTCTTATAGCTTTAATTTTCAGTATGTGTCAATTTGTCGCAGTGTCAAATTCATAGTTTTTTTGAGCTCTCAATATGTCGAGTTTCGTGCCAACAAAACAGCATTTGCGGGAAGTTTTAATTTACTTCTTTAATTTGAAGAAAAGTGCTGCTGAAGCACATCGATTGGTCTCCGAGACTTATCCGAGTCATGTTCCATCGGTTTCAACGTGCGAGAGATGGTTTGTGCGGTTTAGAAGTGGTGATTTTGATGTTGAGGACAAAGAGCGGCCGGGCCAAGTGAAAAAGTTTGAGAATGCTGAATTGGAGGCAATACTCAATGAAGACTCGTGTCAAACTCAACAAGAGCTCGCAGATTCATTGGGAGTGACACAACAAGCCATTTCCCATCGTATAAAAGCCCTCGGAATGATCCAAAAGCAAGGACATTGGGTGCCGTATGAGCTGAAGCCGAGAGACGTCGAGCGCCGTTTTTTTGCATGCGAACTGCTGCTCGAACGGCAAAAACGGAAGGGTTTTTTGCATCGCATTGTCACTGGTGATGAAAAGTGGATCCGTTACGATAACCCGAAGCGCAAAAAATCATATGGTTACCCCGGCCATGCATCACCATCGACGGCCAAACTCATGCTCTGTATTTGGTGGGACCAGCTGGGTGTGGTGTATTATGAGCTATTGAAATCGAACGAAACCATCACAGGAGCACTATACCGAACTCAATTGATGCGTTTGAGCCGCGCACTCAAAGAAAAACGGCCACAATACGAGCAAAGACACGACAAAGTAATTTTGCAACATGACAACGCTCGGCCACATGTTGCAGCGCCGGTCAAAACATACCTACAAACGCTGAAATGGGAAGTCTTACCCCACCCGCCGTATAGCCCAGACATTGCTCCTTCCGATTACCACCTTTTCCGATCGATGACACATGGCCTAGCTGACCAGCGCTTCCATTCTTACGAAGAAGCCCAAAAATGGGTCGATGACTGGATAGCAGCCAAGTTCGCGACGGTATCCGTAAATTGCCAGAAAGATGGGAAAAAGTTGTGGCTAGCGATGGACAATACTTTGAATAATTCATTTGTTACCATTTTTTCAGAATAAACGTTCAAAAATAGAAAAACTCCCGCATTTTCAATTTGTACTCCTGATATAATATTCAATGTAGCCCAAATTTCTCTGAACCAAAATTAAAAACATTACAAAATTATCCTTAATCGCAATTTAAACTTGAGGAGTGAGTCTCAAATTAGAAATATTCAGTCACATAACGATATTGATGAGCGAATCTCTTATTTAAATAAATTAATCCTTACAGCTAAAAATGTTAATACGGCTTAAAAATACACGTAGGCGACAATTCCAGCGAACCCGAGACCAATTTATAAAATCAATCGTAAATGAATTACATAAACCTATAAGTACAGAATTTCAAATTTTGAAAAATAATAGATGGACTAAATTTCGAGACAATATCCAAACCAGCGATATATATACATCGATAGGGGATAGAACAAAATTTGTGGAGAAACCGAAAAAGTATTTAGTGTGTGACAGAGAAAGAAAACACCTTCGTCCTTGTCTTTAAATTCGAATTTTCGAATACCAAATTCAAATTTATGTGTAGGAGGCGGCGGTAAAGCAAAGTAGCTGTAACCTAGAGACGGAATAAATAAACGTTGCAAATTAAAAGCATGCCAGATACAATAATATAAAAGTAGTAGTTAGTAACCATGGTAACATATTTAAAAAACATCTTAAAATGATTCGGATCGACTAAATCCTCTAAATCTCTATGTTGAAGCAGTTGATGACATACATGCTGCGCCTAGAATAAAATTATATATTTAGTTTTTTGTTAAGAGTAAATTTGTATTTAAAACTTATCTTTAATTTCTCATCACTTGTTTTACACTGCAATCAAATATTTTACGCATTTAGCATTCTGAAAGACATTTATATTTTAATATTGTTCAATTTTTACAATTTTTACAAAAATTACTGCGCATAAATTACGAAATTACATTGTTGGGTACCCGTACAGCATTTGTTATTTCAACGCAATTTCATCATCAGAACCTTGCTATAAATTATCATAATGTATCAGGTGAGGCGCTAAACAATTAAGTCTATATCGAATTTTATACTGAAATTATCGCAACAACATGGTGGCTACAGCAGTACAATCACGTTGGCTTGTTTTGGCGTCATTAACGGTACTAAACAAATTCGCGTTAGCAATAAATTCCGACACCATATGTTGCGATATTGAAGTGAGGTTAAATAAACTCGACGAGCTCTGGCGTGAGTTTCAAGAGCAAGAGACTCAAGTTGCTATCATTCTTGCAAATAATTCCGCTGCAACTGTTGAGTTAAAGCAAGAAGAATTCGAAGCAAAATTTTTTGATACTAAATCAATATTACTTAAAGCATTTCGAAAAAACAACCACCTATAAAACCTCAGGCTGATAACAATAATTCATTTAATCAGCTCTTAGATCAACAACGAATATTCTTGGAGAATCTCACGGCTCGTACTCAAGCCATAAGCGAGCGATCAATTATTCAATCTTCGGAGAATGTTAAATTACCGCATGTCTCTATCGGTAAATTTTCTGGTGAATATGAAGCCTGGCCATCCTTCTACGATTTATATACGTCATCGATACTAATGTCGCCAACATACCTCAAGTGCAAAACACTACGCCAAATAAGTGATTCTTCGGACGAAATATTCAGGGGCATAAAATCATTGCGTTCTGAAGCCGAAACTAGAGATCCTTGGAAAGTGCTTTCTGTGATACAAAGAAAAAGGGAACTAAACCACCAACAGTGACAGTGAAACCAATGCATAGTTCATCAAATTTAGAAAAGTGTCCGTGTTGTAATCGCCAACATTATTTGTCTCCATTGAGGTGTCTCAAGTTTAAACAAATGGTAATCGAGAACAGGAGGCGCATAATTAAAGCATCAGGAGAGTGTTATAATTTTCTCAGGAAAGGTCATGAGGTTAGTCAATGTCCCATGGAGTATTCATGTCGTCGCTGTAACGAGAAGCATAGCACATTGCTTCATCTCGAAGCAGGTTCTGTCACACCAACATCATCGGCACCAAACAGTTCTGTTGCACAAACAGAAACATTGGTGGAAAACGTTCCAGTTAAAGATCCTGTAATCGGTCCACAACCCAACACGAACACAAGCACTACATCACTACGCCCGCACGTCGCGTCTAGCACTGTTACCAACCGCTTTAATTTACGTGCATGATTCCGCTGGACAACTTCATGTGGCTCGCGCATTACTGGATTCAGGGTCACAATCAACATTCATTGGCGAGAGCCTTGTTCAAAAGTTGAATTTAGCACGATCTTGTTGAAATGTTGTTGTAACGGGAATATCAGAGACGAAAGCTGAAACATCAAAAGGCCTTGTGAAGCTAACCATTCAGTCCAGATTTGAACCCAGTCAATGCTACAAAATTGAAGCACTCATTCTTTCAAAATTGACATCGACCATTCCACAGTTCAAAGTTGAAGCGCAATGGGTCAGTGAGATGCAAGAGAAAAATCTGCAGTTAGCCGATCCAACATATTACACTCCAAGCAAAATAGATGTTCTCTTTGACAAGCTTATCATCAGAGACCAACTCATTGCCCAGTCAACTAAGTTCGGATGGATCATCTCCGGAGCAGCACAAGGAAAACCCGTAAGCTCAAAGGTTCAAAGGTGCTCACAGCGACCATACAAGAAGAAGATATAACCAGATTATTGGAACGATTCTGGCAAGTGGAAGAGGTTCCAGCTGCATCAACAATATCTGAGACAGAAGCAAGATGTGAGAGTCATTTCGTGAATACCCATTCACGGAGCTATGCTGGTAGATATGTCGTTAGACTGCCATTCAGAACAGATTCCGGAGAATTAGGATATTCGAAATCGGCAGCAATCAATCGGTTGATTTCGATGGAGCGGAAGTTTAAACGGTTCCCAAACCTTCAGCAACAATACAGCGACTTCATGAGCGAATATTTGACTCTAGGACACATGCATGAGGTAACATCCACCGATCCACCATGCCAAGAAAAAGGTGCTTTTATCTACCGCACCACGCCGTTATTAAAAACGATAGTACTATGACAAAACTTCGTGTCGTGTTTGACGGTTCATGCAAATCTTACTCAAAAGTATCATGGAGTCTCACTTAATGATCGATTGCTTGTTGGACCCACTATTCAGAAGGATTTGGTGTCCATTTATATATTATTCAGGAAACATGCCATTGCGTTTTCCTCAGACGTTGAGAAAATTAACCGGCAGATTGAAGTAAGCCAGGAGGATCAACACTACCAACGAATTATTGGGAGAAATTCTGTTGATGAGCCAATGAGAACCTTTAGATTAAACACAGTCACGTACGGAACGTCTTGTGCACCATTTTTGACAGTTCGTACGTCGCATCAAATCGCAGAGGACTACAAGTTAACGCATCCAGTAGGATCCCAGATTGCAAAACGCGATTTTTATGTAGACGATTGTCTATCTGGAGCTGATTCAATCGACGACGCAAAAGTAGCTATACAGGACCTATCATCTATGTTAACTAAGGGCGGATTTAACCTCCGCAAATGGAAATCTAATTCAGCAGAAGTATTGAACACAATTGCATCCGAGTTCAGAGAGAAGACCAGTCTTCGTATTGACGATAGTCCAGAAACAGTAAAAACGTTGGGACTCCAATGGAACCCAACAAAGGACACATTCTCATATAAAATCAAACTTGGAGACAACAATGTGGCATCAAAGCGTGAAATGTTGTTTAAGATTTCTCGAATTTTTGATCCTCTCGGTTGGGTATCACCCGCTGTAATTACGTTTAAAATGGTTCTTCAGAAACTTTGGCTGAGAAAACTTGATTGGGACGATCCACTCCCCGAAGAAATCAGGCAACAATGGATGGCGAATTAGTCTTCACTGCAAGAATTGGAGAGCATAGAAGTTCCTCGGTTTTTAATGACGACTAAATCAGCAACGAACCTCTAAATTCACGGATTTTGTGATGCGTCGGAGCATGCGTATGCATCGGTTGTTTATCTCCGTTCAAAACACAGCAATGGAACCAACACCAGAATCATAGTGGCAAAAACGAAAGTTGCACCATTGAAACAAGTGTTACTTCCAAGACTGGAGCTTTGTGGAGCGGTTTTGTTAAGCAGACTTATCAACCATATACCGAACGTTTACTGGAAATCGACAATGTAGAGTGTTTTGCATGGACCGACTCAAAAATAGTTATATCATGGCTGTCTGATGTTCCCAGGCATTGGAAGAGCTTCATTGGGAATAGAATCGCAGAAATTTTGTTAAATACTCCCAGAGTCAAATAGAATTACGTTGCTTCAAGAGACAACCCTGCGGACATTGCTTCCAGAGGTGCTACTCCTACGCAATTCTTGAAATATAATCAGTGGTGGAATGGACCAGCATGGTTAGTAAGCCCAGTAGAAGAATGGCCCAGCCAGGTACAAATCAACAAAACTAATCTGGAGGAACGACAGGTTTCTTTGTTGTCCCAGTCAAACGTTAAATCAAAACACCTGCTAGAAAATTTATTCGTGAGAGTTGACTCATATGAAGATCAACCGAATTCTGGCGAGGATATTACGATGGCGGAAGGTTTATAGAAATCTGGACGCAGTAGACATCTTGAAGAAAGTCGAAAAGCTATGTGTGCTGTGGGCACAATCCGAAGAATTCATGGAAGAACTCCAATCGTTCAAACAAAACAAGGAAATTGGGTCAAAAAGTAAACTAATATCATTATCTCCATTCAACGACTGCGAAGCTATCCTCAGAATCGGAGGGCGATTAGATAATTTAGACGCATCATTCAACGCTAGGCATCCTATGTTGCTGCCAGGAAATCACAACTTGTGTGCAAAAGTCATTAACGACAGACATATTCGGTACTTGCACCCAGGCCCAATGCAACAAACTAGTATCATTCGTCAAAAATACTGGGTGATCAATTGCAGAAATATCGTAAGACAATTCATTCACAAATGTTTAGAATGCCGAAGACAAAGAGCTGTTACGTCGCAACAACTTATGGGTAACTTAACTACTGCCAGAATTACACCAAGCCGCCCCTTTTTACATACTGGTGTAGACTACGCCGGGCCGCTATATATCAAATCAAAAACCGGGAGAGGCCGAAGTCCAATCATTAAAGGGTATATTTGCATTTTTGTCTGCTTTGCCACAAAGGCCGGCCACATCGAGTTGTGCCATGATATGACAGCTGAAGCATATGTTGCTGCTCTGCGCCGATTTATATCCCGGAGAGGTATTCCATTAGACATCAAGTCCGACAATGGAACACATTTCGTTGGAGCTAAGAGAAAAATCGGGGAACTTTATGAATTATACCAACTAAATAATGAAAGCCAACTAATTTTGACCTTTATTTCACAGAACGAAATTAAATTTATTCTCAATCCAGTCAATGCCCCACACTTTGGAGGTTTATGGGAATCCGGAGTAAAATCTATCAAACATCATTTGAAGCGAGTAACCCGCAGAAACACCATGATGACATCAGATGAAATGCAGACGTTACTAATACAGATCGAGGGAATACTCAATTCCAGGCCTTTGAGTCCGATGAGCAACGATGTTGATGACTTAAGCGCGCTAACACCAGCTCATTTTTTAATCGGTGAACCCATCACTGCAATTCCTGAATCCACATTGGATCATTTGTAAGGTAATCGACTTTCCAGATGGCAGAATATGCAAGCCAAAATGCAAGGGTTCTGGAAAGAATGGCAAATCAATTACTTGCACACACTTCAGCATCGTCGAAAGTGGAATAAAAAAATAGATAACATCAGGGTGGGCGATTTTGTTCTGCTAAAAGAAGACAACATGCCTCCTTCGAAATGGCCGTATTATCGAATGTCATCCAGGCAAAGATGGTTTGGTTCGTGTCGTATCAGCCAAAACATCATCAGTGGCACTATTCTGATTTTCCCCGGGGAATTATGAATTGGGAATTGATTAAGGCCCGTTGTACATTTCAGCTAAGCTAGGCTAAGCGATGTGAGCTAAATTCTTATCCCCCGGTTGAAAATAAAAAATTTTTATGGGAAGATATAAAATCAGCAATGTATGTTTGTATAAGGCCAGTTATCAGCTGGAATGTGCAAAGGGGTGAGCTAGGCGAGCTAACAAAGCTAACGAAAACTACATTTCTCGCTTAGCTTAGCTGAAATGTGCAACGGGCCTGATTGTCAGTTTTTAATGTATTTCGGTTTTTTTCCAAAGCATACTACATTTTTGGGAAAAATAGTCCCTTTTCATAGCAATTTTGTTGTTTATTTTTACCTAAATATTTGGCTGGGAATTATTTTTTCCCAAAACATGAACAAAATACCAATGGCTCAGTATGGTTTGGAAAAAAGAAAACCAAAATACATTAAAAACTGACAATAAATCAATTACCAATTCGCAATTCCCCAGGAAAACCAGAATAGTGCCACAGGAATTGTAAGGCGGCCTATTATCAAAATATTTCAATTAATATCAGATGAAAAATCCAGTAACTCCAACAACAGTTCATAATCATTTGTGTATTAAAAACTGGAGTTTTTAATAGGCCGGGAGTATGTTGAAGCAGTCGATGACATACAAGGTTGATTTACATATGCGACGTGCGACGTGTGACAAGTGGAAATAAACGTGACGCTTTTTCGACAACAATTTACATTTGTTGTTACATCCGCCACGCACACTTTATAAAATTTTTTATATTTAAATTTTTGTTCTTCAAAAAAGCTTCTTCAAAGCCTACTACATATTTTGTTTTATACAATACATACAAAAAATGTGTGTGTTTGTGCGACCGTGACGGAAAAGATAAAATTAAACCATCTCTCGACGTGTGGCGTGTGCCGTGTGACGAATGTCAAAATATTCGCCTCTGATTGGCTAAAAGCTCCCGTCACACGTCGCACGTCGCATATGTAAATCAACCTACATGCTGCGAATAGAATAAAATTATATATTTAATTTTTTGTTAAGAGTAAATTTGTATTTAAAACTTATCTTTAATTTCTCATCACTTGTTTTACACTGCAATTAAATAATTTACGCATTTACCATTCTGAAAGACATTTATATTAATTAATATTGTTCAATTTATATAATTATTGTAATTTTTAGCTTACCTGTGCTTTTGTTTATATCCAGTAATGACAGCTGACAATATTATTAGTTATTACGTCAATTTTTGTTGGTTGCATTCAGTAGTTATTATTTGTTGTATTTTGGTTAAGTTCAGTTTTAATTTAAAGAATAGCCATCTGCCATAATTTTTATGTACTACCAAAATTAACTTTGTAAGAAACAATAAAAGTAAAAGTCACTCGTCATTACTCCATCAAACAAACATAATCGAACCACCATTTTGTGAATAAAAATTGTTTTTGTGAAGAAATAGCAAATAACGCCGTGCTTATTATTTATTTTTCGGGAAACGTGTTTTATAATTATTTTGAGTATTATGGTATTTAGTATTTACTCTAGATGGAGACACTTTAAATGGTAGGCTAATCAAAAATCTCCCCAGAAAAGCTATTGTTTTCATAAACCTACCCATTTATCGCTTGTTTAAAATACTCATATTTTTCCAAGTATTGGAAAATCGCAAAAGGAATACCAATTATAAAGCTAGGGTAGGACAAATCGGAATTATATAGTTTCCGACCAATAAGCATGTTAAATATCTTAGGAAAAATGACATATCAATCATCGGTGTGAAGTTTTTAACACTTTTTTTAAACTCACTTTACGCAAGTGTACATTTGTTTTACAGTATAATTCAAGTTATTAAACACAGTTTTTAACGCTTTCTTAACACATTTTACGCAAGTGTACAATTGTTTGACAGAGTAATTCATGAAAAAATTGATATATGAGAAACAAAATCCTACCATATGGTAAATAAGATGAATATCTGAAATTGGCTCGCACAGGCAACATATAGGATAGAAAGGGGATACTTTATGCTTTCCAAATCTGTTCGTGTTATTCCATAATTAAAGGTGGGCTCTGATGACAAATTTTGAAATATTACCAAAACGATCGAATATATGGAAAATTTGTCATCAGAGCCCAACCCTAAATTATGAAATAACACGAAAATATTTAGAAAACAATTGTACACTTGCAGATAATGTGTTAAGAAACTGTTATAAATTGTGTTTAATAACTTGAATTACACTGTAAAACAAATGTACACTTGCGTAAAATGAGTTTAAAAAAAGTGTTAGAAACTTCACACCGATATGCCAATCATGAAATTCATTCGGCAGTTTCTCAAGGTGCCGTGCTTTTTCCGATACTTTATAATTTGTTTACTGCTGATATCTCGTCTGTCTTCACTAATGTTGAATTTGCCCAATACGCCGATGACACCGCCATTTATTCATCGTTCATAGAACCAACTACTATTACAATTTCACTACAATCTAATATATATTCACCTTTTGGATTACTGCACCAAATGGAACAACAAACTAAACCCGTCAAAAACACAAGCAATTTTCTTTACTCAAAGAAGAGCTGCAAGATACTTACCAATTAATCTTGATTTAGTAGCTGATAATATACATACCAGTCCTCTGGTGTAGCAAAATCAAATATCTTGGCATATGGTGTGACAAAAAAAAACACTTTTAAAGAACATATAGATTACGTAGTTGGCCGCTCTCAAAAATTAATTAGTATTCTATATCCACTTCTAGGTCGCAACTCCAAACTCAGTGAGAAAAATAAATTATTGATATATAACAGTGCGCCATATTATTCCAGACCATCAATTTGGGTTTCGAAATCAACATAGTACCATAGAGCAAGTACACAGAATTGTAAATGTAATCAAAAGAACCTTCGAGGAAAAGAAATATTGTTCTGCTGTCTTCTTGAATATCGCTCAAGCATTTGATAAAGTTTGGCATGATGGGCTAATTTACAAAATTAAAGAACTTTTACCTAAAAAATTTCACTCAATTCTGGAAAATTACCTTCTTGAAAGGCAATACATGGTTAAACAAAATAGTGCAACTACTTGCTTTTACGATATAAACGCAGGTGTCCCACAAGGCAGCGTCCTAGGACCAATATTATACTTGATGTACACAGCCTATTTGCCTGTAACCAACAAAGTAATGATATCAACATTTGCCGATGATACGGCCATCCTGGCGTCAAACAAAACTCCCGAAACCGCCTCAAAGGAATTACAGAATCATTTGAAAAAAATCGAGGACTGGCTGAAGAAATGGCGAATAAAAGTGAATGAAAAAAAATCTACTAAACGATATTAATATTCCTCAACAAAGGTCAAATACTTAGGTTTGCACCTTTAGGCTGACATGGAAACAACATATTGAAGCAAAGCGCAACCAAATAAAAATGACGTTTTCCAAAATGTATTGGCTAATGGGAAAAAAATCTCAGCTGTCATTAGACAACAAAGTTTTACTATATAAAGTGATAATCAAACCCATATGGACATATGGTATTCAGTTATGGGGATCCACCAGCGCGTCAAACAGAGAACTCCTTCAACGAACCCAAGCGAAAATACTTCGCAGTATTACCAATGCTCCATGGTACATTCGAAATAGTAATATACACGTCGACCTTGAAATTAAAACCATTAAAGAAACAAATAAAGAATTTAGTTCGAAATATTACTCAAAACTAGAAGCACATCCCAACGAATTGGCCAGGGATATACTAAAACAACCGCGATTTAGGCGACTAAGAAGAACAGATCCACTCGGACTGATGAACCTGTAAATTTATTAATGTTTAGGTTACACATATGTATAATCTAAATTTATTGAATTGTGAACACAAATAATAGGTATTAACATTGGTTAATATTTAAAATTTTAATAATTTTAGGTTAAGATTTGAATACTTCTTGTTAGTTTCTTTTGTAGAAAGATTCAAGAATAAAGCCATTGGCAATCAGGGCTAAAATTACATATGGTAGAGAGCTACCCTTCCACGGAGTAACGTTGAATTTTTTTTTTTTTTCAAAAAGATACAAGCATTTCAAAAAATAGCGATTTTATAATTTGTTTATCGATTGACACCAGATTGACCTTATTCGACTCGCATTAAAAAGTTTACAATTTTGTATGAAACTTTTTTCAAGAACGCCATTGTTTTTTTTAACAAGCAAAACCTTTTTTGGCCAACTTTGGCCGCCATTTTGAAAATGAAGCGAGGTTTTCAGCACCTGAAAAGTAGTCCATTAAATTCTACGAAATTTTTCCGATTTTTTATGTATTCTAGCTAGCCACCTGTAATTTCTGCCACGTAAAAATCTAATTTGATTCCACTATACATACGAAGTGGATGGCTAAATTTAGATTAGAGGATAAATAAGCACTTGATATATTCTACATTTCTTTTTGCCTTTTTCAAATAATAATTAATGATTTTGTTAATTTTTTAAATTATAACATTTTTTATTTTTGTTGAAAATAATCTGTGTTAGGTCCAACTCCAAAGCTATAAACACAACACAATAAATTTAGTTTACTTTTATTTATTACTATTTTATAATTATTACAAATTTTTATTTCGATTCAATTAATTCAAATTAATTGCGCGTATACGAAGTTTGTACAAATGCGTTCTGTATAGTTAAACAACAATAAGCATAAATGTAAATACATATGTATATATTTTTTAAGATATAAAAATTAATATAATTAAAATAATTATTGGTTAAAAAAAAATAATAAACTGAATAATTATTTCCACAATTTGTTTGTTTTTAATGAAACGGGGCATTAATAAATAAAAAGGATTTTAATTTCATTGGATTTTGCAGTAATTTATTTTTAAAAGTTTTTAATGGATTTATGCACTAACAATAATGAAAATTATTATTTTTATTACTATTAGTAAATATTGGTGGTATATGTATTGTGTACTCAAGGATGAACTTTTTTTTTTTACATATAAATAATTAATTCGATTTTTAAAATTTTTTGGTTTACATAATTTTTAGGCGGATACAGGATATGGTGGACGAATATAATAAAAGGTTGGGTAAATTAAATGCCATTTACCACAATTATAATTAAATTTAATTTTATTTTTGTGGTAACATCGTTTCAATATAGTCGGTTAACATAAAGAGGTGGTAACGTGGTTAATATTCTGTTTTTATTGAACATTTAATCTGTATTTATGTAAATAACGAATTTCTGTTTAATTTTAGTTAATTAAATTATTTTGTACTATGTAACCTAGTTAACTTCACAATTAATTTTCTAACCGAATCTCGTATAAATTTTGTGGTAGCTTAAGCGTCATAAATTAGAAAATTTTCCAAAATAAATCTGTGCTATGAACTTATATTTTATTAAATTTAATTCAAATATGTACTCGGATATACCTAAAAAGGAAATAAAAGGCACATACACTTACACAAAACACTAATACTTAAATATAACATTTTCCAAATATAAATAACCTCTCTGATTTTCATTTTAATTCCATTTTATTTATATTTCCCATCATTTTTCATTGTCATCGGTTATTATGCTTTATTTAATCCAATTTCAAGGGCGGGGTACATAATATTATACACAAAAAGTTCAGATTTTTTATTTATATGTAAGTTACATTTAAGTCATTAGCTTTTTGATGTCATAAAAATAATTTCGTCGTACACAGCAAAAATTATTTATTTTGCACTGTACGCCAGTATATACGGGGATTCTATAATGTATACTATATGCAGCAGAGAGTAGCTATACATGTTTATTCATTTTCATTTAGTATTTTCTATTTTATTTATTTTATTTTATTATCATCTATAAAAGCTTTTTTTTCCCCAGTATATTAATAACCGAAAAAATGGGAATACCATCGCAAAAAAAAAAAAGCTTAAATAAAATAACAAATGAAATAAAAAGAAAAGATACGCTTGAATGATTTATGATAATAATGTGTCTGAACTAATCTTCCTCTTGAGACAATTTTCTTGTTGTTGTTGTTGTTGTTACTGGTTTGGCTCTGTAAAGGAAATTATAACGCCGCACAACAGTGCACAAATCAAAAATTAAATACCCCCAAATAAAATGGTCTGTGCGTGTTGCGTTAAGTATATATATACGATTTAATGGAGTTTAGCTTCATTTTGATGTGCGAGTGATGGGTTCAAAATTTTGAATCATCATGCTGACAATTTTTTTATTTTTTGTATACAGTGCAAAATAAAATATTTAAATATTTAGTTCACCCTTATGTTACACTAATTGGGCGGGGGGGAATTTATATTGTAGGTACGGTTATTTATGGATAGGTATAGCTGCTGAGTAAAATATAGGCAAATGGCATTATGATGAATATTTTCATTCTTCGGCCGATTTTTTTATCATTCAACTCCCCGTAAAAAAGTATAAAAAAATTTATTATTCAAAACATGTGCGACAATTTTTTATTTTTTATTTTTTTGTATGGATATCATCTTAAATCTTTTTTTCGTTTCACTTTTTGAATATCTTCAATTTAAATTCACTTGGGTGTGTCTTAAATTACTAAATTTAATAATCTTATTGTGTTCAGTATAGGATAATAACAACAGTAACAAATCGTTTTGTTCATATTCAATGAATTTATTTGTGTTATGATTGAAATATTGTACTTGATCCATATTTAAGTTAATTTTATGGAGATTGTTTGTGAAATTGAGAACAAAAATGATATTTTGAGCTGATTTTATGGAATACAGAATTGTTGTAAAACATTGATGCATTATTTAAAAGATGGTTGTGTCGGAAACAGGATTAGTCCTTAAACTTTAAATAATGGATTTTCACGTATTTGTTAGTGTGTAGGGATGCTTTTTCAGCTATATATCTGAAGATAGGATATTCATCGTCAAAGGAAAAGGAGGGAGGAACTTTTAATAATAACTGTCGTATAAATCAGATGCTTATAGAAGTCAAACGAGTGTGTATACAACTACATATGTTCCAAGCAGCTCAAGTTGAAATAGCAGACAAATATAATGCATAGTAAGGAAATCACGTCGGTTAGTTAGATATAGAGCTTAAAGTGCTGTTAATTTAACCAGGCTGGCTTTACGGATTGGCCTGACTTGACGAACTACTAGACTTAGGGTCTAACATTAGATATATTTGAAGGCTGCAAGAAATAACTTACCTTCTGAAATGACTCCCTAAACCATTAATGAAATGCAATCCAAAATTGCAAATTTACTCAAATGAAATTAATCCACCAAATATAGCTTAACTAAAGTATTGAAACCCTTTCAAAAATTCCCAAAAATCTTGTTTATCCAAACGCACTTTTCTCGACGTTTTAACGTTTATGAGTCCGAAAAACAAACACAAAAATAAAAATTATCCACCCGTCCGTCCACCCCGCTTGTCCGATTTGGAATTTTAAATGGGCTTTTCATTTGTGGTTTGCTTGAGGATTATGTTGGGTTCCATTTCCGGGTTGATTTAGAGATGAGTTGGGATTGGGTTAGACGTTAGAGGATAGTGAGCAGTTGAGAAATTTTTTAAATATGCTGGTGTGAGGCTTGTGTTGGGCGTTGAGTTCACGGTTTGAGTTAACCGTGGGTTTGTGGTTGATTTGAGGCGCGAGTTGCATGTTAAGCTACAGTTGTAATTGGGCACAGGCTGAGTTGGAGTTGAATTGGAGTAGAGTGGGGATTGAGTTGATCAATATTCAACGGTTAAATTACAAATTTATTTGGTTGAGTTGAAGTTGAGACATAGTTGGGTTAAGGGTTTGGTTGGGAGTTGAGTTGAGGTCGAGTTAGGATTAAAAAGGGTTTGAGTTAAAGTTGCGTTGAATTTGAGTTAAGAGTTCGGTTTGAAGTCGAGTTGAGAATTTAATGGCAAGTTAGATTTAATTGATTTGGGTTAAGTTCATACACGCATGAAGCTTTCGAGTCAAGTTGATTTTGGGATTGGGTGGGCCATTGAGGGTGTAATTTCGGTTCGAGCTGAATGGGGTTGAAGTTGAGATGTTGTTTCGTGGGTTCAATTAGGCGTTGAGTTTGGTTTAGGTTAAGGGGTTGACTTGAAAATTGACTTGGAGTTAAATGTGTGATTGAGTTGTTGGTTGGGCTGGCGGTTGATTTACTGATCGCCTTGGCGATTGCGTTCTAATTAAGTTCGAGGTTCACCTCGTGAGGTTGCGTCCCTTTATAAATTATTTCGTTACACTTACAGGCTTTATTGATACGCTGATTTAGGGACTTATTTTATTATGAATATACGCTTTAAACATCAGATATGAAATAATATTCGAAAAATTATTTTAAACCCTTATTTCACTGTTCAATTTTCTGGAAAAGGAAGATTAAGGTATTTTGGAAAATGGATTTCTTCCATTCTAATTTTAAAATTAAAGAAAGGAAAATTTAATTTTAAAACATTCTGGTAAATCGAAAGTTAATTAAAAGTCAAATCTCCCTTTTCCAGAAAATTTCAAAATTAAATCTTCCTGCTGAAATTATTTCAATTATCGTTCTTCATCAGATATCATCTTCAATTTTAATCCGATAATTTTAATTGATGTCATTTAGATATATGTATGTAGTGGCCGCTCGATAATTATTGATGTAATATTTTGAAGATTTTATTGGTCCAAATATTCCTTAATACATTATGTTTCTTCTTTTTCACGATTTTCTTTATCCCATGTGGTTTAGCTTTTAATATGAGCATCGAGGTGATGTACTAAAATGACTCGACATGTTAGACCAGAATGTACGAAATAGATGACTTGGTTTTTTATGTTCATTATTTAGTTAGACAACTCTATTTATGTCACCATGGTCTTGTACTTCTTTAAGTAAGAAGAATTATTCAACTTTTAGGTTTCACACCTTTTGTTTTAGTGAAACGTTTAATATTTATTCACATTGGTTGTTGCGGTTTTAGTTGATTATAATCAAGCAAAACACACTTGTGTTTGTTGAATTTTATTGAACTGATTTTATATATCAGACTAATAGATCGGCTGATTAGCGGTGTAACAAAATTACCAAAATTTGACGTTAGACGGTTGGACAACAACTGTTTGTTTGCCATATACATATATTAATTACTCTGTAAGTTATCGATCTTTGTTTTTTTGATAGATAATAATAATTAATTTCAATACCAGCAATTGAAATTAATTATTATTATTTACTCAAATATTAGCTTAATTTTACAAAATCATTTTCGCCGAACCAAAAGTGACCTAAATTTTATTTTATTTTGTGACCGAATCGCACTTGTATTTCTGACTAACTATTCCTCTTCTGTATATTAATTTGAATGTATTATATCCACCACTCTGACTAGGGAATCCAAATTACTCGAGTTTCAAAGTACCCGGGTAGTCGAGTACTAGTTTTTTCAATACTCGGGTTACCCGGGTACCCGGGTAATAAACAAAAACCATAAATATACATAAAATCTCTAAAAAAAATCATAGATCATGCTATTGTCACCCTCTATTTGGACTAATAAGTGGCACGTACTACATTCTGAGTCCTATTTCTCTTCCGTTTTAAAATGGTCTCATATGAATTATTTGTTAATGGCATGCATTAGAATATATAGATTAGATCAATTTTTTAAAATCAAATTAGTTCAAATATTTGTTACATTTTTGTCGTAACTTAAAATTTTCGGAATTGCCTTACAAATAAAATTTGTAATTATTTTCTGTTGTACTCATGACTACAATCCAATTAAATTAAATCATTGTACTTGATTAAATTTAGTTGAATCCATAAGAATTTATGTTCTTGTATATTTAAAATATTTGTCACCATCTACTAGTGATTTTCTAAATTAAATAAAAAAACAAACTAAAAATCTGAAAGATAACCAAAAGCCGATAATAAAAGTTATCGTCAAATTCACATTAATCACTCGACACAAACTAATGTCGTTTTAGACTGATTTGTTTCCTCTCCATGAAAAAGCAATCGCAATTTCGGCGTCAACCGAACAAGAAAATCTCGTTGAACTTTCAATTGCACATATAAAATCTAAACACAATAACCACAGTAAAGTTGTCCAACTGAAAACGTCAGCCAATTAGCCAAATGGCTAATACACCTTTAAACATACTTATGTAAAAGGGGGATACATCTACGGAAAATCTAAATCGAAAGAGTGCCCTCGAGCTAAAATAGTTTTCTTTCAGAACAACGTTTTTTCTTCAATCGAACAAAATAAAATTCACCCTTCCAAAATTTTCTTTGAATTAAGTTAACCGCTCAAATTACTAGGGTAATCGAGTACTCGGAAAAAGACCAAAATATCCGAGTACCCGGGTACTCGATAATCGGTATTGGATACCCTAACTCTGACGTTGTTGCTTTCCGCTGGATATATTTTTTTTACTAGAGCGATTATCTAAGCACTTGTCCTTTCCATTTTGAACGATGTTGTAAACTGTTTAAGTACGCCTTGTGCCAATGACGTATTAATGATTGCTTCTTATTGATTATCTTTTAGAATCGACAGAGTGCCAAGTTAGCACCTCAAATTCGTTTGTCAACAACTAGAAAAATTAAAATAATTTTTCATAACTTAAAAATTGATTATTCAAAAACCGTTTTAAGATGGAACTATCCAACACAGTTTTAAGATGAATATTCCGCCAAAATGTGTATACAATGGGGGTATAAAGAGCCTAATTATGCCCTCACTGGATAAATATGATAGAATTGGGGGAGTCGAAGAAATGTATTGGGATTTTCATTTTGCAAGTGAAGTGGAATTCCCCTTCTTGAAATTAACCTTTTGAGGTTTGCGATAAAGGCTTTTGAAGTTAGATCTGGGATCAAATTTACTGTAATGCATTGGCATATTATATGAAACATTTTCGCTGATTTTGACAGGTTCTGGCTGTGTGGCCTTATTTTAAACATCAAACACATAAATTATTGTTGTAAACAAATTGTTTACGTAGAAATATTGTAAGTGGCTTGAATTTCAATCATGCATGTATTCTATGAGCAAGGGCACCGTCGCATTTAACACGTTGATCGTTTGATGTATAACTTTGTTTGAATTATTATGACCGAATTTTCAAAGGCATTACATCTACTTTTTAAGGTTTTCATGATGGAAAATCTGTTAAATTGGTAAATTTTCTTGCCTCGGCATGACGAGTATCATTATCTAGTTTCTACAACATAATGTAAATTATAGAAATGATTTTAAACTCTACCCCAGCTTACAATGGGAAGCGTTTGTTAACTGCGAATATTCGCATCTACTAAATCGTTAATAGTCCGTAATTGGATTGTTTTTGGTTACATCATCGCATCCGAATATTGCAAAATTAGTGCGTATGTATGAATACATATTATAACGCTTCCGAGCGTACCGGTTTAATACGTTTTCCCATGCTTTTGAATAGTTTGCATTTCTAACCCTTGTATTTTTAATGTAGTAGCCGATGCGCTGAGGCCTGTATTACATTATCACTATTCTATGTCGTAGAATAATAACTACATTTAAGTACGTAAAAGTACGACAGCAGAAATGATACAAATAATTTTTCTATATTACACTATGAATCATTTTGTTCACGATAGTTACCAGAGAATGGAACAAAAGCGAGTCTATATTTCCATGCTCCAATCGTATTTTTCGTATTCTGTCATTTTTATGAGCTGTCAGAGAGATATTGCGATAGTTAGCTTCATGAGGCTAACTATGATCATAAAAATAATACAACTAAGAAATGTGGCAACATATCCATCTTACACTATCGTAGAAGTTTATTGATCCACACTCTAAAAAATGTTTGAAGTAATTCACTACGATTAATGTAGGATACTTGTTTCCCGCAATTATTGTAGTTAGTTTTCATCGCAGTGGGATTTAAAAATAATTACCCTCAAAATGTGTAATATATTCGAATAGATTAACATTTTAAAGATGGGTTATCCTGAATTATAAGTTTAAATTTTTTATAATAAATGTCAAATATAAACACCACTTTCGAGATAATTGCTTCTCAAGTTACTGTACAATGCAAATAGCTAAAGTTAGTTACCACTAACATAGCTTGAATTAAGTTTAGAAAGATAATGAAGGATTTTGAAGCATATTTAACCTTCGCTCTGTGTATAGCTTAGTATCACGTTGTTTATGTATAGGGGTCAATTTGACCCCATGGATAACTTTATATATTTCATAGGGGAAGTAAATACAAATTGTTTATTTTCTTATTACACACGTATGTTTTTATTGAAAAAGTAACTACATTCACAAAAAATCACATTTTAATTAAATAAATTTATGTTTTAACAAGATGCGTCATCTGAAACCACTTAATCTGCATCCTAAACCATTTCTTCATCTTTGATGCATTCTATGCAAAGGATTTTGGTGTGGTTTGGACAAGATGCTCATTACAAAAATAACATCTTATTCTAAGGCGCAAGCAGCATCTTTGCCGTTTTCCAAAGGCCATAGCCGCCACTTTTTCGCCTGTTGATTCCCATCTTATTAGTAACACTATAACCTATTAGGTCGATTACTATCCTTACAGTTTTTTTAAATTTCGAGGGTTTGAGAGCTGGCTTGCACAAGTTGCATAACCAATTCTTTTAGAAACTATTTCCTTTAGGATAAAACTTTCAAGTGCTAGGTTGTTATCAAAACTAAATTTTGAAGATTTTAGTTCTCGTTTTTTTTAAATTCCTTACTTATACTAAGCTCTTTGGGCAAATCGGGTTTGCTTTGTAGGATTGTTCCAATTAGTGTGGGTTTCTGTAAAAGTTGTTCGGCTAAAGTACAAATAGTGAAAAAGTTGTTCATAGTAATTGTTCTTCCTTTGTTGACGTAAGTTGCGGATATCCGATAGACTAAATTCAAGGCGTAATTAACCGAATGAGGCCTCCCTGGTTGCCCATCAACATATATTTCTGCGTTCAATGGGTAAGAGATCTTTGCGTTGCGTAGCCAGAAAATTTAATTCTATACTTCCCTGGTTGGTTTTTCTTTTTATGGTACGTAATGTCGGCAAGAACATCTCCCTCGGGTTAGAACTAATTGTTCATCAATGGTTAAATTTGAAGACGGTTTATAAGTTTTTCGATTGTTCGCCAAGAACATTTTCCATACAGTTCGGAATGCTACCAATCTAGCTATTTTTAGCGGTTCATGTCGGATATCATAGCTCGATAAAATGAACGGTCGTTCCAGTTCTTAAGAGCGCCAGCGAAAGTTAAAATGCATGTTATTTTGTTATTCATATATAAAACTGCCGCGATTTTCTATTAGCCTGAACCACGATAATATTCACCAATATTTCTGGGTTGATATTTTGGAAATCTAGTAACTGAGTTGTTAGATTTTTTGCTGTTTGCACCGTGAAGCATTCCATTTCCCGCTGTAGTAGAAAGTCGCATGGTCTGCTCACAATTGCAATATTTAGACTCCACTTTCGGATACATTTTCCATTTTGGGGCATAATACCATATACATACCAGAATCCGCTTCTTCATCTTCAAAAGTGGCAGTTTCAACATTTCCTTGTTCATTTCCTCGATCGTCAGCGCAGTGTTCAAAATTGTCATCATCATTCAAATTTATCGGCGTAATATGCTCATCATCATCGTAATCACAAACGTTTATCGGCTCAGCATGTGCACCTCTCGTCGCAATTTGAAAAATTCACCTCAATATTATCGTTCGCTATTTTCTCTTCATCTGACAGTCTCACTTACTAATTAACAAAAAAAAATTGCAAAAAACATCACATACATACTATACAATATATTCTTAAACATACAAATTAAGTCATTTTTTGATTTATATAGAAAATAGTAGGTGCCTACATGGAAATAATTTGGGGTCATTTTGACCCCAGTACACAGAAATGCGCTTGGTTTATTTCAGACTATCGTAATTACCAAATTTACAAGTAATTTAAGACCGCTTTTCATTGTATTGCGTATATAAGATATTAGTTGATGCTATCTTTTAGGGCATGATCCATTCAAATATGTAATAAGAAACGCAGTTTTTTCATTTTAAAATCGACTGGGGTCAATTTGATCCAAATACACAGAGAGAAGGTTAAAAGTGAATTTGTATTTGGTAAAGTGAATTTACAGTGTTTAAATGTAGATCAGAGTAGATCTTTGATTATAGGCAAAATCTATGTTATCTGTAATTCCTATTATCCGAAACGGAATTTGTCCGGTCAAGTTTATAAGGTTATATGGAAAATTGTGAATTGCTTGTGAAACAATAATTTATAAAAATGAATATACATAATTGTTTATTACTGTGAATTGTGAATTTTCAGAAAAAATAATTTGTCTTCAAATATAAATTAAAATCAAATCAAATTGAATTCGGTTAATTTATATAATACGCTGACACGATTTCCACAGTTACTAACAGCAGAATTCTGGAATGGTTGGAAACAATTTCAAACTACATTAGCAACCATAGTTCATGGTCATCTACATCTACACCAACCTACCACAAAACTCGTACCCATTGGTTTCGTTAGAATTGGAAGAAATGTTAAAAATCACGGTGAAAGGTCGAATGATTTTAGAATTTTACGCAGCAACTAATAAACACAACAACAGACAACAGAAAGAATGGTTTATTGCATAGTTGGCTATTGCCTGCTAAAACATACTAAAATAGAAACTATAGAACTGGTGTTTTCAAATGGAAAATCGGTCGGTAGTTTAAATTATTTAATAAAATTAAAAAAATCAAATTTCAATTTAAAAATGGAATTACAGAGGATTCATGCATAGAAAATAGGACCAAAGGAATCCGTTAGGGAAATTAGTTGCACGATGGAGCAATATGGCTCATAGCAAACCTGTATCTAAAAAAACAACGAGCGAGTTCACCCTCAACTCGCAAAAGATTTATGTGAAAACTTGTTTGTATAAATATCTATTGAATCACTTCAAGCCATTTCCATAGGCCTCAGAAACCCCTCCATAAAGACGGCTGTTGTACGCTCAGTATTTAAACTAAGTTACATTTATGGTTCAAAAAGTCAGTAAGTTCTATTTTGAATTTGGAGGACGAACCTTATTGATATTAATTGAGCCTGAGGAAAGTACAGTTCTGTTAAGTTAATCACCTAAACCTGCCATGCACGCTTTAAAATATACTATTATTCATACATAGCAATCTTGATCAAGATTCCTTAGTAGTAAATGGTTACGGAAACCTCGCTGAACAAAGCAAAATTGCATCGCTTAATCACTGATCAGTTTAAAATAAATTAAATAGAGCGGTTCTATTAGGGCGCAATGTTGACCGTAAAATCATTTCAATTGGAAAGACAGTAGCGCAAAGCCCCCCATAACCAAACTCACCAACAGCATGAGCAATAGAGATGTGCGGGTAGTAACTATTCGTTATTTAATACTCGTTACTTTTAACTACCCGAAGTAACGATTCCTTCGGTTAAAAAATATTCGTTACTTTATAACTACTAAAATGAAAACAAAACAAAACAAAAAAAAATTATTTCGCTTTATTGAGTTGAAACGAACGTATATAATCAGTTATGTCTCGTTTTCTCCTCTAGTTATGTCTCTTTTTCTCCTCTAGTTATGTCTCGTTTCCTCCTTACCTTTGTGTTTTTACATACAAAACACAAAACGCAAAATGTTTAACAAATTATATGGAGTAGTGATTACTTTGTACCGAATAAAAAGTAACGAGTATTACGTCAAAAGTAACGAGTACCCGTGATTAGTTAAAAGTAACGAAACTGCTCATCTCTAATGAGCAATACTAATAAGAAAGCATGCCCATTAAACAATTTTAAAATTATTATTTTGTTATGTATCAATGTATGTGCAATTTTCACAGCTTGCTAGTTCCATTTAATTTGTTTACACTATTACAAGCAAAATTTGTGGTCATTTTGGTCGTATGTAATTTTCATTTTCAAAAACACTTGCTGCTGCGGAAATATATAGCAGATATTTTCACAACAAAATGAATTAAAGTAGGCGGTTTGTTTTTAATTTTTTTTGTATTCGGCTCACGATGTTTTTGAAATGCCGGATGTTGCTGTATATTGCATATATATGCGTAGATTTTACATTGATTTTATGTTTTATTTATTTTTTGTTCTTGTCGATATTCACACATACCAGCAATATTTTTTGTTCGGCACTTTTGTTTCCGTAACCCGATTTATATACAATTTTTTACTTACTCCTGCCGCTAAAGATGTTTTCACATCAAAAAAAAATAACTCCTCAAAGTGCAATGTCCAACCAGTTGTTGATACAGAAATTACTGACCCAGATAAAGAGTTTACGGTAAAATAAAAATACATAAAATTAATTTTTGTACTTCGAAATATAGAGTGAAGCAATTTCAAAACGATGAAAGATTATTAATTATTACTAGAATGGCCTTTATACTTACCTCCTGTTGGAGATCAACTGATATATATCGACTTCGAAAATATACATACATCCAGGCACACAAATTTCTTTATTGAATAATTTCGAAGTGTTCTTCAGTGATGAAATTAAAGATAAAGATCACTTGAAATGCTGCAAACCTTAAAAGGGGAGACTTAGAAAAAAGTAATTCGCTTATAATTTATCCATTCAATAACACAATTAATTGAATGTTTTATTTTATTTCGTAGATTGTAGTAGTGATTGTATTGTGGTATTAATACTTTCAACATTCATAAAGAGTATAGACACAATTATAAAATTATCTAACGTTTACGAAAAAGGTAAATTAGTTTGGCCCTTTTGGAAGAATATTTTTGTAACTTGAAGTCGGAGGAATATCCATCCGTAAAAAATTCAATTAATAAGATAAATCAACAAAAAACTAATTCGATTTCAATGCTTCTTATTCGAAATAATTTTTATTAATATACATAAATGAATTTATACAACATTTAAAAATTGTTTATGTACTCCAAATACGTATAAATTTATATGTCAGCAGGTTAATTGTATGCAACATTTCCAAAATATTCACGCATTCAAGAAGCACTTAAAAGAGCACGAACATATTTGAAATATAGATCTTGTTATGATCGGTATACCTGATACTTTAGCCAAAAATAATACAATCTCAAGTAACATTCAAGAATCTTCTCTTAAATTTATGGTATCTAGTAGTTTAAAAGTACCTATATCAAAATTTCTTCTAAAATTATATCAGAGACCAGAAATTTCACCAAAAACTATATTAGATATTCAAAATTTAATTACGGAATTTATATTGACACCTATTTTCGATAAATTGTCCTAAAGTTTTACCTTGAGTGACGATGTCACCCAATCACTACCTAACTCATTTGACCGGTTAAACACGGAATTTAAATTTTTGAAATTACTTGACAAGTTTATAATTGGAATATATAGTTTTTTGAAGCCATTTATAATAAATTACAGCCTTTCAGAAGTAATTTCATAATATACTCCAACTCTTGAACCATGTAAATCAGAATTATAAGCAGCTGTTGTTAAAGGTAAATATAGAAAATGTCGTAAACGGGTCAATTTGGAATGAATTCAACGCTAACTGATAAAATAACTTTTCCTATATTTATTTATATGGATAGGAGCCAAATCTGGGCGACACAAAGTTTGTGGAATATAGTTTTCCAGTGATACATTGGAATGCTATTAAAAAAATTATATATTTGTCTATAAACAAAGCCGAAAAAATCATATTGTTAAAAAACAGACAAATTTTCAAAATTTCTAAAACCTAATAAATGAATTGAACATGTTCCTTTAAAAAAATTTCCAAGGATGGCAAATTTCCAGAGGTGGCAGTACTGAATATTTGACGTTTTTTAAACATTTTTTGTCTTTTATCAAACAAAAGCAACCAACATAAACCAATCTGACAATTAGGGGATGGGGACAAAATTCCAGAAAAAAAAAAATTTCAATTCCTTTATTCCAAAAATTTTATTAAATTTTTTTTCAGTTTTCCAAAGTACAAAATTCCAATTTCTAAAATTCCAAAATTGACCCTAAAATACATCTATGACTCCTTTGAAATGCGAGTGCTGAATTTATGGGCCAATCCATCTTATATGTCAGTAGTATAGGATGACCTGGTGCTGAGTAATGTTTACATAGTTGGTATAAGTAAATCGAACCTCGAACCTCTACGATTTCGCCATAACCAGTTAAGATAGGACGTAAAATGTGATTTACTTAAGAGTTAGGAGTGCCGCCAGCCACAGAAAAGAAGTAAAGTAAGAAAAACAATCAAACAATAAATTATATTCAAACATTTTATTTATTAATTAAAACAATGATCTTTGCCAAATTTGAAAAAAGATTTTTTTTATTAAGGGGTCTAATTTCTTCTCCGGCTTCGATCTTACTTATATTATTGTGTGAAAGGACTAGTTCACCTCTTAATTCTTCAATTATTTTATATACTCCACTGTGCTTTCTTTCAACTATTGTTTTTATTCGTCTATGCCAAGCTTCCACTGAGTTTTGGGTTTTAGGATAACTATTAAGAATAGACTCGTTTATGGATCAGAAGTTAGGTTTATATTTTGCTTTTCCGGCAATGTAGCATTGCTTAAATTGTGTTGCGACTTTCTTCACATCTTCATCTTCTAATGAGCGCTCAAAATCTTCGAAATATTGGGGGATGCAGTCGGGAGGTAGAAAAGCTAAAGCTTTGAGCATTCGAATTTGTTGTGAAAATTTTTCTGAATTACCATATTTTTTGGTTAATCCTAGTTTTTGAATTTTCCTCCAAATTAACTGGCCAAAATGAAAAAAGCATCCCTTAAATTTTGTATCCGGAAAAAACTCCAAAGCAGTACGATGTATGGTTATCTCGAAATCTGTTATAATGATTTGTGGACTTATGTGTATATTAAATTCGATTGCTAAACGATGTAATTCATAAAATAATTCATTATACCATATTTTATTTTTTTTTTTATCATTAAACAAAAAAGTAAAGGAAAGACTTGTCCTGCAATAACTCCGTGAATGCTGAATAATTGTCTAAAGATTATTGGTGCGACGTAAAAAGTTCCATCCATTATCCAGATTGAATCTTGTGCTAAAAATTTAATGCTGGTTCTTATTCCTAAAATAATGATTTTATCGTCATTGAATGTTTTCTCGCTTAACACAAAAAGCTCGTCATCCAAATATCTTAATTCATCCGGTATGGATATCATTATTAGGTTATTTGGTTCATTATATTTTTGAACGCTAGACCGTACTCCATAAATTTTCTTCCTTTGTGCGTTTTTGTTCGGTAAATATTCACGGGCACTTGGCTCACAGCCCACAGTAACATTACGAATAATTTGTGAGGGTAAATTGGATGAGGTTTTGGCACAATTTTTCAATTTATGATTCGCCATTGACAGGTGGACTAATGCGGGTTGAGGATCATGTTAATGTTGTAATTTGTGAACAGATATCTCATGTTTTCCGTTGGAATTTATAATGGTTTTGACAGAACTTTTACAATGAAAGGATATTCTTTTCGCAAATCTCCAAAAGCAAATTTTTTTGTTAGATTTTTGTGAGTAATCATAATAATATTGATAACCGTCAATGTATAAGAAACGGGTACCTTTATTGCTTAGTCTTTTCAACAATTTCCATGATTAAAATAAAAATTATGTGCGCAATACACTTGTGTTATTAAGAATTGTACTATTATACATTACGAAAGTACTTAAACAAATAATTACCAGTATTCAGCACATCAGCAATGTTTATTTAGAAAAAAATGTTATATTAATATATAATCTTTAAATTAATTTTAACAACCAAGTTAAATTTAATACATTTACTAACTTTTCTAATAAAATTTATGTAATAGTGAGAATAAATAAAACAAAGAAAACTATGCATATATGATAATTACATTTCATTCTATTTTCCTTAGTTACTAACGCACAGTACATATTCTACATATTCCATTCTAATTTATTTTCCTCAGAATAGAGAAAAAAATCGCGCGATTTTTTTCTCTATTCTGAGGAAAATAAATTTGAATGGAATTTTGAATTTGGAATTTTGGTTTTTGGAATTTTATGCCTGGAATATTGGTTTCTGGAAATACAACCCCAACCCGACAACTAGACATGAGTTTCGAAATTAATTTGCCGCCCCGGTGGCACAGTGGTTAGCATGCTTGCTTTAAGCTCCGGAGGTTCCGGGTTCGATTCCCGGCGGGTGATGAAAAAATCACGGCTGGTTAATGTTGGATCAATGAATTAATCACTCATTATCCGTTAAAAAAAAAATGATTACGAAACTTCAAATGAAGCGGCCAAATCCCTCCATGGGATGTAGCGCCAGCGAAAAAAAAAAAAAAAAAAAAAAATTTGGATATTGGAATTTTGGGTTTGGAATTTTATGCCTGGAATATTGGTTTCTGGAAATACAACCCCAACCCGACAACTAGACATGAGTTTCGAAATTAATTCTATTTTTGTTTATGGACCAATAACAAAATTCTTAAATCTGAAAGCTAATTTTGACGCATCAAATAAACTGCATTATCGATAAAACTGCCTGTATCTTGACCATTTGTTTACTAAGGAAAAGTATGTTGGTGATGTCCCTTATAGTAGCATAATTTATTTGTATATTACCGAGAATTACCTTTGTTTTACGTAACTGATGTTTTGTTCTACATACTACAGTAGTGGTTGTATCTTTTGTTACAATAAGAATACATTACATAAGCCGGAAGCAAGCAAACGTCAAGCGTGGGCTGTAGTTTAAGTATAATTAGGGCATGTTTATATAAATGTGAACGATTAATGAAAATGTTGAAAATTTAGATCAATGCTATTGAATTGTTAACAATTGGTCGAGAATAAAATGCCAGCTCAGTACTTGAAAGGTATTCGGAAAACAAAGGTAATATTTGTGAAAATCAAACAAATTGATAATTTAAAATACCGGAATCTGAATCAGCATCATCTTTACAAAAATTCATAGACATATTTTTATGTCATTACGAAGCCTTAAATTCCAGTTAAGCATTGGGACATCATGTTAATATATATTCTGTCGAAAAATTAGATTCATATAAACGAAAATATCTCCTAATAAAAGTCAGACATTAGAAGAGTTCATCAATACATTGAAGGAAGGCGGACGTATACTGGAAGCATTGGAAAAAACATCAACAAAGACAAAACCAAAATTTGGCCTAGGCAGTAATCAATAAGCATTAGTTTCATTATCAAATTATATGTGTCCAGCATACAACATGTCACATTCAATTTATCATTTAAGAAAAATTATAAAAGGAAAGAAATTGTGCTATAACTGTTTAAGACCAAATGATCAGATAAAAAATTGCTTTGCTTCTCTGTGTATGATAAGTAATCGAAAATACAACACGCTGTTACATATTAATAAACCCAAGGAACCTCTATAAATAAAATTATTAACATCACTAGTAACAGAAGTTCAATACCAAACAATAACGTGTACGAAAATATTAACATTAAATTGCGCACATGCTTTAGTAGGTCAAAAACCAATTAAACCTATTTGGCTAGCAACGGCTTTGGTAGATATTGAAGATACATTTAGAAGTTTTAATACTTATAGATGTCTACTTGATTCAGGTGGCCAGTCCAATTTCATCACAATAACGGCTATGCAACAACTTTGATTGCAGGAATCAAACCAATCAAAACTAATATAGCAGTTTCAGGAATCCACAAATTGACAACAAATATACGATAAAAAACACAAGTGACAATTAGATCAAAACATACATCATTCAGCGTAAATTTGGATTGCCTATATATTGATAAAATTACTGGTTTAGATGACATCCGTGCCAAATGTCCAATTAGCAGACCCAAATTTTAATTATCCAGGCAAAATTGATGTTTTAATCTTAGCAGAATAGTGCCATAATATGGTAAAAGAACGAATCATATAACAGTTGCATTGAGTTACATGGATTCAGTGATGGATCAGAGGACGCAATTTATAAAAGTATGACGGATGGGCAGGCAATAAACCTCTGCTCAAAATCAACGGTAGCTCCAATGAAGCGACAAACAACTCCAAGAATAGAATTATGTAGTGTTCTACTTATGTCTAACCTCATACAAATAGTGGAAAGCTCAATGGATGTTAATTTCCAAGAAACTTATTTATGGACTGATTCCACAATTGTTTTGTACTGGTTAAAAATGTATCCGAGTAACCTGAAGCAATTTGTTGGGAATCGGATAGAAATAAATCAGAGTTTAACACATGCTGCTGAATGGAGACATGTAGGTTCAAAATCGAATCCTGCAGATATAATATCACAAGGTCTACTCACGAGGTCACTTTAGTTTTTACAAGTAACTTATTCAATTTTTACGAATTTCACTTAAACTCGACCAAACCTAGACGCAAACCACACCGCAAAAAGCTTGGAGTGCCACTAGTCAAAATTATCAATTAACGTGTTCCTTATCATTTTGAGCTTTCATTAGTTTAAATGGGACTGTTGAAATATGTTACAACTTTCTTGCCTTTTTAGTTAAATCTGAATGCTATTCATTAATATTTGGTCATACTCATTTTTGGAGACTTTCGGGTCAGTAACAACCAAGGCCACAATACACTTTATATAATCTTTATATTAACTCACTTTATAAAATTTACAGACTTGTCGGCACAATGTGCTGAGGTGCGGCGCACACAGGTCCTGGATCGAGATTAAAGTTCAAACGCTTACCATTTGGATACCATGTTTATCGTTTATATCACTAAAGTGACACCAGTTTTCTTAAAATTACACGAAAGTTAAAAGCATTCTTGCAACTACTCAGCCCCACCTCAGACATCCTTCGAAAGATATTCCTTTACTTATACATTGGAATTAGTTCGCATCTCCCACTTTTAACCCTCTCTTGTTTTAATTTTTTAATTTATATTGTTTGTAGGTCAGGAAAATTTTGCTTTAATTGCAATAAAGGTGAAAAAATAGTCTCACAATGAAAATTTGTATATTTAAGAAAAAATTATATTGAAACCTCTTACTAATGACATCCAATGTATTATTGAGCATCCTCCATGTACCAAAGTCAACTTTTTTTTTGCCCATACAAAATATATTCGATGTTAATCAAAAAGCATTAAAAACATTCAAGCTCTAATCGGCAATGATTGCAAAACAACTTGCCAAACGGAAAAGTAAAGCTAATTTTGTCAAACTATGGAATAATTATGAAACATGTAAATAACATATTGATTCCAATGTTTTTTACAACAAACAAATAAAAGAGCTAGAAGTCCATAATTATACAATATACATTAAACGAATCAAAGTTTGTTGGGAAATTCGCGACGATCTACTTTCAGATCCAACAGAAACGAAATTTAATTCAGATCTTCTGGCCATAATTTAAATTAAGAACAGCAGTTTACGTATAGAAGTTAATCATCTCCTGAACCCAGAACGACAGATTATATACTAACACACAAATTTATTTATTTATTATAATACAATCTGTGGATTTTTTAAAATCCAGTGTTGACTGATAACAATTTACTATATTTACAACATTAATATTTAAAGGAAAAAAGAAAAACTAACATTAATAATGCAGAAAATTACAAGATAAATGTACATATATGTACATAATTACATGCTACACTTGAAAATGCAACAAATTATTCACACTCGAGGAATTGAACAAAAACGATTTCAGTCCTAGCTTAAATATATTGAATTCATGAGTGCCTTTTAAATCATCTGGTAGGCTATTGAAAATTTTTGGAGCCAATACTTGAAACGAGTTTTGGTAGTTTGTTGTTGTAAATTTTTCTAGCCGTATGTACAGCCGGATGTAATTGACTGTAACATGAGTCCTTAATAAAAAAAAATGATTTCATTACTTTGTACACAAATAGATGTCTAATGGGGAAAATTTCCAAAAACTCAAATAAAGGCCACGAAGCCGATAGCCTTGTTGAATTGAGCATAATCCGAATAACATGTTTCTGAGCAATAACAAGTGGGTAAATTCTAGTATTATAATTTCCTCCCCAGCATGTTAAACCATAGGACAATCTTGATTCAACTAGCGCAAAATAAATAATTCTTAGGACTGCTAAAGGACAGGCTGAACGTAAAATATAAAGTTTTCGAATTACAGCATACAAATAAATACGTAACGAATCAATATGAGACAGCCAACGCATAGAAGCATCCTTAGTTAGGCCAAGATACTTGAATTTTGATACGAATTCAATATTAAAACAACCCGCGCAACAAGTTATGTTATCACACTTTATATCATGGTAAATGATATCTGGTTGAACAACAATTTCATTTTAAGTTTAAAAAACATACCCTTAGTTTTTGTGCTCAGAAACATCGTATGAGCAAGACACCATTTTCTAAGACTACATAGGTCAGAGTTCATAGACTGGATGTTCGTACTTTCCACACGATCATTATACAGAAACAGTAGATCATCCGCAAAAGCTATCAACGTTGCAGAAAGCTTGAAATAAAAAATAGAGCTTAGGTGGAACAAAAAAAGCTTGAGGCCTAAAACAGAACCTTGTGGAACACCACCATTGATAATTTTACATTCACTCAAAACATCACCAATCTTAACCACTTGAGTTCTATTACATAAATATGAGCTAAACCATTGCAAAGTTACTCCACGAAAACCAGCATCCCAAGTATTTTTATATCCGACAATTTTTGTATTTTTCTGACATTTTGCTGATTTCATCACCGACTTTTTTCAGCAATAATGTCCGAATTATTATAAGATTTACTATGAAAGTTGGCCACAAAAATCGGAAAATGATGACAAAATAAGTTAGGTTATGTCGCATAAAAAATGGGCGGAGCTTAAAATATAAATTTTGGCGGCAAAATTTCACTTTTGGATTTTAAATAAAAATATATTTTTTTTATTTTTTTAAATTTTATTTAAAACTTTAATTATAATTATTTGTATAAACATAAAATATTATAAATAAATTAATTTTTTAGATATATGTACACATATTCTTATAAATCTAAACTTAATAAAATAAATCTAAGAGCGATGTGATGGATGACTCGTCTTTCTATCCGATACAGAACTGTCCGAACTGTGTCCCTGTAATCATCGGGAACTACTCCAATGCACAATCTGAAATTAAAAAAATTAGGGTTATTGGGCTTCAGAAAATAGCATATTTGTGACATATTAAATTTTTACGATGTTAAAATTGTCTGATTTAATATAAATTGTTTTCGGCTTTTTATAGACAACATACTATTTGTAATGACATACTCATTATTTTCGATTTGGCAAATCAGAAAAATAATGGAGTCATACTCCTAATATATCTACCAGCAAAAGTAGAAAATATTCATCCCCTCCCCCCTTTTTTCTTTCCCGCAGAGTCAATACAAAGTGTATCAACTCTCAAAAATGAGAAATCTCTTTGAGATTTTGTGTTGGTAATTCGGTTTCGTACAGAAAAGTAAGGTCTACTCAGTGTTGCCAGATTTCTGAACACAAATTTCCCGTCATCGCAACAAAAAATCCCGATTTTTCCCGTTTATTATAGGGAAAATTCCCTGAACAATTCCCGCAAGCGTGTACCCTTAATAGGGTTGCCACTTTACTACAAATGGAGCAGATCTGCTAGCTGCTACAATTTTCAAAATGTCAAAATTAAGTGGCCTCTTATGTAAATCTGCTACATTTTTAATGCCGAAATATAAATGATTAATTTTGACTCGATAATGATCAAATTATTAGAGACACATTTTAACCCTAAATTTAATTATATGCCATAGTAACATATAACAAATATAACATAATAAGAATATATGCCTTGACTGACCGTGCCTCTTTTTAAGGAATACGTTTCATATTCATGGCTAACTCCATAAGTTATAAATATACCTCTTTTAGTGAACAATGAAACGCATCTAAGATGACATCAAACAAGTAGAAAATTTATCGCAACAAATCTTGTTATTCAAAATGTAACAGCAACCACTGAACAGAGCTTTCAATCTGTTGTTAAAGGTGCTATTCCACTTGACTGAATTGACTGATAGTAAAAAAAGAGGGAAAGAGAAAAAAGTTCGAAACTTTATGTAATAGACAAAGGCAACGTTTTTCTTATTTTTTTATTTTATAGCAAAATTTTGAGGAGAAATTTTGACAGCACACAAAAACATAACCAATAATTATTAAAAAAAATTAAATATTCCTATTAATTCAGTTAATTTTGTATCTCAAAATTATCTAAAAAAATAAATATTATTAATAGTCACATCAGAATTATATTTTTTAGTATATTTTCCGTTAAAATTAAAAAAATCTTTACCAAAAAAACGTCATCAGTTTTTTTATTTTTACTTTTTTATAGCAAAATTTTAAGGAGAAACTTTGAAAAATATAATAACCATAAAATTATTAGTGCGCGGGAAATATTTCTCATCATATACTAATTTTATGAATGTGTGTTAGTGTGACTGCTATAAAATGTTCTCAATTTGATACTTTTTATTGCAGTCACACTACTACAGACACAAATATTTCTTGACTGAGAAGGGTTTTTTGTTTCATTCGCCCATCTAGCAAATGTATATTTTTATCTTCCTTTAATTTTACTATCAGTCAATTCAGTCAAGTGGAATAGCACCTTAATTCTACCAGGCACCGCAAAAAGGCAACTGAATTTGGTTGCGTAATGTACTGCGCGCAGTACATCTTACCATTTTTACAAATGGATTCTTTACCGAAACTACTTCAAACAACTTACCATGATTCGCAATTGGCTAAAGATTTAAAATGTGAGCGAATTAATTGACACAAATACTAAAGATTCAGAATTTTATTTTACATCAACGGCAATGCATTTTGGGATTAGGTTTCAAAATTTCCTAATTTTAGAAGGATTGGAAGGATAATTAACATTAATATCCTTTTATATTTAAATTGCGGCCCTAATCAAACAGAGGTTTGATTTTAATGACGAAAAATTGAAATGATTGAAATATGTATTTAAATATTAATGAGATCGTAACAGGAAGCCTTCCGTTCATCATGCCTTTAATAATCAATTTTCCATTTCACGACTTTGGCTTAGAAACTTTAAATAATCAATTTCGCAGATTGATTGGCAATTTTGAGAGTGCTGCAAAATTTTCGGGGGATTTCACCAAATTCTAGATTGAATTGAAACTTTACAAGGATGTCTTGGAAGAGCCTATTTTTAATGATATTTCAAAATACATGCCAATCTATGTTCCCTACCTCATAGTACTGCATCAGCAGAACGGAATTTTCAAAATTTAAATGTAATTAAAACCAACTTAAGAACCAACCTAAATACGACAACTGTCGAAAATCTTATGTTTACTAAAGAACTTTTGAAACCATACAAAGCTTGTTGGGAATAGGTGATACACCAGAACTTCTAAAATTTTCAGACAAATTCAAGTATATCGATGGAAAATATCAACTGAAATAAGACTGCAACGCAATACATACATACTCTCAAATTTTTTATGTGATTTTATGTTCCTTTCGTGTAACATTTTGATTATGAATATCAAAATATGTTACACTTACACTTTTTAATTAAAATAAATTGAATTACATATTTATATTAAAATCTATTATTTATTTATAATAAATATTCTGAAATAAGGGCATTATGTTTTACTAAGGCAGGATTTACTCCAAAAAAAGTTAATTTACTCCACTTTTAAGCCACATCTGCTCCGTATTTTTTATGTAAAAGTGGCAACCCGTCCCTTATATAAGACAAAAAAATTTAAAATTAATATTTTATAAAAAAAAAAAATCGTATAATTACAAAAATAAAGCAAATAATGCAAAATTATTTTAAATAAAAGTAATAACATAAATGTTCTAAGTGCAACCAACAAATAGGAACTTCAATAAAGCGTGTTTTTATATAATACCTATTATGCAAATAATTATTGTTGATATAGGTTTGTCGAGTAATCGCATTTATATTTTTATTTTGCATCGCAATACAGAGTCAATATAAGCTTGGCCGCTTCTTCATCGATATCTCATTCCAAAATTCTTTCTGAAAGAACTAGCAGCTTGTCTTTCACATTAACTGGAAGTTCGATTGGTAGATCCCCATTCATCTTCCAGGCGAAACTTATCACATACATGCTCTATAAATTCTTGTAGACCGGAGAGTGTTTTCGAAAATTTTCATTTTGAAGCATCCAGAGCCACTCCTGGATTTAAAAATGCAACGGTTTTAAAAAATTCATTATTTAGAAGAAATTTTTGGATGATCTTATAAATACATCTCTCTGCGAATTTACGGCAATGATATCTTATGATCAATTTTGGTCATCTGATAAGTAACTAGGGCTATTGATAGGTTTGTTCTGTGTTTAAGTAATCGGTGAATTCGGTGCCACCATTAAACTCCTCAATATCAAGCTTAGTTTGAGTATTGACTATATTTTCAAATGGTAAAATCTTGTCGGACAATATTTCGTTAATAATGTCTGAAAAATAATGTCTGAAAGTAAAATTTGTTTTACTCTTAGCATAGCTTGTGGACAAGAATACTGTCACTTTGAAAAAGAGCATTCAATTAATTGAAATAGTGTAGAATATTTTCTAAAAACAACAAATATGATTTCATTTCGAATTTTTCAAAATTTTGTAAAATCTGGGTGGCTTTCTTCCGTTTGGTGTAATTTCATTCATAAATGAAAAAGTGGTTTACCCTTAAAATATTCCAACTTTTTAAAATATTTGTGATACATGGGTGTATAAAAAGTCATCTAGTCGATCCTGCTGAGATAATTTTTCTTTTTACGATTTCAAAATATTCTTGAAACTTTGACAATACAGCTGCACTTTTGGGACTTTCCCTTTGCTCCCTCCATTTTGGGAAAGATAAATTTCAATTTCGGACGGTAGAAATTCGATGGCCGATTTGATTACTAATGATGAAGAATGGCAAATGCATTTAAATAAAACTGTTGGATGGTTGATATCATTCTGTAGCATTGTGTAAAAGGAATTTTTACAGCCAATCATTACTGCGGCAGTATCAGAGGCTATTCCAATAATATTTTGCAGTATATTTTGAGGAATATAATATTTTGTGGAATGTTCCAATTTACAAGACAGCTTTTGAAATGGTTATATAAAGTTTTGGCGGTGCAATCGGTAGCATTAATGTTAATTAATTGCAGCAATTGTGTGTTGGCTTTATTATTGTTTACGTAATGGGCGAGAACACAAAGATTTTTTTTGTTGCTTAAGTCGGTAGATTCATCGACAAAGATTGAAAAGTTATTATCTAAGTTAAAAGTTTAAATTGTTCATAGAAATAAAATATAATTAGATAGTTTATATATATTTGCCACAAACAATTGAAAGTATTAAAAATCCCGCATTTTGGGAAGTTATTCCCGTTTTCCCTTTTGAACTGAAAATTCCCGCAAACGGGAAAATATCCCGTAATCTGGCAACACTGGGTCTACTCATCAGGTAGCTACGACCGAACTACAAAAATTCAACTCTCGAAAAATACATTAAGTATTTAACTAGAGGGTATTGAGTTAGCGAATTATATTCACTAACTCGAACTCAAAATTCCAAGCAGAAATCTCATTTGTGTGCGTATAATGCCCGCACTAATATTTACGATGTTAAAATTGTCTGATTTAATATAAATTGTTTTCGGCTTTTTATAGACAACATACTATTTGTAATGACATACTCATTATTTTCGAGAGTTGAATTTTTGTAGTTCGGTCGTAGCTACCTGATGAGTAGACCTTACTTTTCTGTACGAAACCGAATTACCAACACAAAATCTCAAAGAGATTTCTCATTTTTGAGAGTTGATACACTTTGTATTGACTCTGCGGGAAAGAAAAAAGGGGGGAGGGGATGAATATTTTCTACTTTTGCTGGTAGATATATTAGGAGTATGACTCCATTATTTTTCTGATTTGCCAAATCGAAAATAATGAGTATGTCATTACAAATAGTATGTTGTCTATAAAAAGCCGAAAACAATTTATATTAAATCAGACAATTTTAACATCGTAAATATTAGTGCGGGCATTATACGCACACAAATGAGATTTCTGCTTGGAATTTTGAGTTCGAGTTAGTGAATATAATTCGCTAACTCAATACCCTCTAGCTAAATACTTAATGTATTTTTCGAGAGTTGAATTTTTGTAGTTCGGTCGTAGCTACCTGATGAGTAGACCTTACTTTTCTGTACGAAACCGAATTACCAACACAAAATCTCAAAGAGATTTCTCATTTTTGAGAGTTGATACACTTTGTATTGACTCTGCGGGAAAGAAAAAAGGGGGGAGGGGATGAATATTTTCTACTTTTGCTGGTAGATATATTAGGAGTATGACTCCATTATTTTTCTGATTTGCCAAATCGAAAATAATGAGTATGTCATTACAAATAGTATGTTGTCTATAAAAAGCCGAAAACAATTTATATTAAATCAGACAATTTTAACATCGTAAATATTAGTGCGGGCATTATACGCACACAAATGAGATTTCTGCTTGGAATTTTGAGTTCGAGTTAGTGAATATAATTCGCTAACTCAATACCCTCTAGCTAAATACTTAATGTATTTTTCGAGAGTTGAATTTTTGTAGTTCGGTCGTAGCTACCTGATGAGTAGACCCACAGTACACATATATAAGGTAATATATTGCGCAGGATGTCAAAAAATTTCAACAACAACAATGGCGGAGATCGTGACTGAAAGTTTATGAAATATTTAAACAATGATACATTGTTAATTATTTTGAATTAAAGTCAGTAGAATTTTTCACAAAATTTTAATTATATTCACTCAACACTCAAAATTATTACGCAAAACTAACAAACACGATTTGTTTGGTCACGATGTCCGCCATATTAAATTTTTTTTTTACATAGATGCGCAAGAAAGAACGAAAATGAAACATCGGAGTATATTACCTTATTATGTGTACTGTGGAGTAGACCTTACTTTTCTGTACGAAACCGAATTACCAACACAAAATCTCAAAGAGATTTCTCATTTTTGAGAGTTGATACACTTTGTATTGACTCTGCGGGAAAGAAAAAAGGGGGGAGGGGATGAATATTTTCTACTTTTGCTGGTAGATATATTAGGAGTATGACTCCATTATTTTTCTGATTTGCCAAATCGAAAATAATGAGTATGTCATTACAAATAGTATGTTGTCTATAAAAAGCCGAAAACAATTTATATTAAATCAGACAATTTTAACATCGTAAATATTAGTGCGGGCATTATACGCACACAAATGAGATTTCTGCTTGGAATTTTGAGTTCGAGTTAGTGAATATAATTCGCTAACTCAATACCCTCTAGTTAAATACTTAATGTATTTTTCGAGAGTTGAATTTTTGTAGTTCGGTCGTAGCCATGATACAAAGACTTAATAAGGTATGCTCAATAGATGTAATTACGCCATCCGGTGACAGAAATTTGTTTTTTATTTTTTATTTTTTGTACAAATTTCTCTATTTTGTTTTGTTTTTTAGCACGTCATTCGATGCTGCACCACGATACTACCGAATGACGTGCTAAAAACAAAATAAAATAGAAAAATAACAAAAAATAAAAAACAAATTTCTGTCACCGGATGGCGTAATTACATCTATTGAGCATACCTTATTAATTCCTTGTATCATGGGTCGTAGCTACCTGATGAGTAGACCTTACTTTTCTGTACGAAACCGAATTACCAACACAAAATCTCAAAGAGATTTCTCATTTTTGAGAGTTGATACACTTTGTATTGACTCTGCGGAAAAGAAAAAAGGGGGGAGGGGATGAATATTTTCTACTTTTGCTGGTAGATATTCGCCTTTGAAGTGCCGCCAGTCGCGCTGTAGTCTGTATAAGGAAAAGGTGGTACAAATTTAGCCTTCTGTCAAAATATATAGGAAAAAGTTGGAAAAGTAAGTATTTTATTTAATAATAACTAATTTAACAACAGAAATTACAAAAATATGCTGTATTATTATGAATAAACCTACAAATAAGTATGTGGTCAATTTTCAGATAACGTAAGTAGCTGTGAAATGGCCTTAAAACAATTTGACATATCAATGTCCAAGATAATAAATTATTGTGGTGGACATACAAGAAGGTGCTTCATAGAAGGAGAGCAAGTGTTTCAGTCGGAACATATTATTTTATGTGGTGTTAATGGCGATCAAATTGTAAGTGTCTGTTTACAGTCAACTAATCCAAAGAATGACCCTTTTGAGGTTAAAATCGTAATTAACCAGGACATAATATTGGATTGCTTATGTTCTTGACCCGCAGGACTTGGTGGCAGGTGCAAACATATAATTGCGACCCTATTCTATATCAATCGGTAAACATTTAAACTAATGTGTTTTATGCACTAAATTAAATACGTTCATTTTTATTTTGTAGGTATCGAAGATTAAAAACTCTTACGTCTACTCAGCTGAAGCAAAATTGGGGTAAAATGGCCAAAACTACTGCCGAGAAAATGTATGGGCCCCGCGTGCTAAGTGAAAATATTTGCTGCAAGTCAAATGCGAGAAAGCCACCCGCATTAGATATAACACCTGAAATCGACAAACAAAATTTCGCAATGTTTGTTAATGGTAAAATTTCAATTCAAGTTTTAATAGTTGTTTACTTTTAACAAATATGTATTTTTATTTTACTTTAGGATGCCCCTGGTCCGCAGCGGCTAAACATACCCTCGGTAGATCATCAAATGCTTCGATACCTCAATTCAAAACGGTAAACGTAGATCCTTATGATAATAGCCTTGAGGACAGTCATTTAATAACTTTATTTGAAAATAATTTAAGTTTAACTGAATTGCAACTTAATAAATATCCATTGCAACCAAATATGCAGACGTTTTTTGACCAGCATGTATATTTAAACATGAATAAATCAATAGATGTTAATAAAGCTTCTATTCGGCAATCAGGTCATATTTGGCAATATGAAAGATCAAAACGGATAACAGGAACTACCTGTTACGGTCTGTTCACCTATACAAAAAATAAAAATCCTGATTGGAACAGGAAAATTTCACTTCATCTAAAGCCTAAAACAGAGCACGCAAATTTAAGATTCGGAAGAGAAAACGAGAAAGAAGCATTGAAGAAATATTGCGAGACCACTGAAAATGTGAAATGTTTAGGATTTGTAATTAATCCAAGGGCCGCATGGTTAGGTTGTAGTCCTGATGGCTTCGTTCCCTCCACAAAAACCTTGATAGAAATCAAATGTCCACCGAAAGGAGAACATCTTGATTTGAGTGAGTTAATTCCAACAATAAGTTATATTTTTTTAATAAATAACGAATATAAACTTAGGAAAAGCCATCAATATTATGGCCAAGTGCAATTAAACATGTTTTTATTGAACTGCGAGACAGCGGATTTTGTAATATATGCAAAAAAATACAACGAAATTTTGGTAATTAATGTTCCTTATGATAAACGATTTATCATTGAAATGGTAACGGCTTTAAAACCAATTTATTTTGAAAAAATGTTACCTTATTTTTATGAAAACAATGTATTTAATTTAAATGGTTAACTTAGTTTTAGTATTTTTATTTAATTTTTATTTATATTTATATTGAACGAAGATTGAATTATATGTGATGAACTTGTGATAAACTTTTAATAAATGCTTTCATATTTTGTATGTTTAATAAATAAAACATAATATTTTATTTGAATTAGAATTTATTATCGTCTAAGATCGGTTTGCTTAAATTAACTAAGCTACATATAATATTAAAGATATCATCTATCGCTGGGAACAAACAGTTATCAATTTTAGCGCTTAAAATTTTATATATTTTAATTCTCTGAATAGCTCGTTCCACGTGAACACGAGCCGAAGCGATATTTGTGTTGTACAACGTTTCGCTCCTTCCAAATTGTCTTTTGGAATCCTTAAATGTTGGCTTGTATAATTTCACTCCTTTCAGTCTTAATTCCGACTCGATTGCAAACCCCTTGTCGACCATTATCCCATCCTCATACTCGAAAAGATCAATAATATGTTCTTCATTAAAAATGAATTTGTCAGACGCTTTTCCCGAATACCCCTTACTTATGTAAGTTATTAGTCCAGCTGGACTGATTGCAACTAAAAATTTCACTGTATTTGTCCCTTTGTAATGAGAATATGAAATTATTTTGCATTTCAAACATTTAGACTGGCTTATTTCTATTTCGGTACAATCCAATATAGCTCGAACATCGGAAAATTCCTCAAAACATTGAGGAATATTCATTTTTACTTCATCCCTAGAAGGCCAGTAGATTAATGATTTCAATCCTGCTCTCATCACAGGAAGCATTTCTTTAAAAAATTTGATAGAACTGGGAATTGATATGCCAAATAATACCGATAAAACCGAAAAGTCTAAATTTTGTTTGAGCTTGATCAGAACTAGTAAAATTTTGTGTTTTATTAGCATTTGGCTGTTAAATATACGACTGTGTAAAGTTAGTTCAAGATCTAAATTTCTGATACTGTTTTCTAGTAATTGAATGGTATTGGAATCGTTTAGTGATGTCATAATGTTTAGTTGTGCTCCATTTATTATTAAGTCATCAATACTAAGTCTTGAATATCTGGCGATGTCCCTTTCAATGACTGTATTAAGAACAACATTAGCTTGAACTCCTATATCTACTGTTTCTTTCCGTAATGCCAGTGATGTATTTTGTTCTTCATTAAGAATGTTGTGAATAGTTATCGAAGCTGTGGGAAGTGATTCTGCAGCACTTTGGTCGTTTATATTTTTCTGTTGTTGGACATTACTCACTTTATTTAAGAGTCTGGAGCTCCTTTCAATTACAGCAGAGCGCCTGTAATTTGTAACGACCGGTAAATTTCTTGACGGCACCACGCCTTTCTTTAAGTGACATTTAAAATCCATATCTAAAAGAAATGAATTTTTGTCAAAATCAACAATGAAACATTGTAAGTTATTGTTCACTTACTTTTATAATTTGAATCTTCAAAATGATTAGAACAAACATAATAATTGCCTGTAACTTTTTTTGCTATTCTTGTAACGTGAATCCACTTTTTTTTTAAAAATGTTTCCTTGGGAAATTTATGTAGTGAAATGTTGCTTTTCTTGTCACAATATGAACTACAGTTTGGTACAGAACACATTTTGTTACTTTTATTTTTAATTGAATCCATTTTCATATTTTAATTTATTTATTTAAGTTATTGTTCATCAAAATAATACTTATTTTCATATGTCAAATTACTTGTTTACAATTTGATCACCTTTTTCTCTAGTTTAAGTTTTTTATTCCAGATGTCAGCCACTCCGCGTTAAAAGGCGAATATTAGGAGTATGACTCCATTATTTTTCTGATTTGCCAAATCGAAAATAATGAGTATGTCATTACAAATAGTATGTTGTCTATAAAAAGCCGAAAACAATTTATATTAAATCAGACAATTTTAACATCGTAAATATTAGTGCGGGCATTATACGCACACAAATGAGATTTCTGCTTGGAATTTTGAGTTCGAGTTAGTGAATATAATTCGCTAACTCAATACCCTCTAGTTAAATACTTAATGTATTTTTCGAGAGTTGAATTTTTGTAGTTCGGCTTCGGTCGTAGCTACCTGATGAGTAGACCTTACTTTTCTGTACGAAACCGAATTACCAACACAAAATCTCAAAGAGATTTCTCATTTTTGAGAGTTGATAGTGATACACTTTGTATTGACTCTGCGGGAAAGAAAAAAGGGGGGAGGGGATGAATATTTTCTACTTTTGCTGGTAGATATATTAGGAGTATGACTCCATTATTTTTCTGATTTGCCAAATCGAAAATAATGAGTATGTCATTACAAATAGTATGTTGTCTATAAAAAGCCGAAAACAATTTATATTAAATTTTTAATGTTAAAATTGCAATGATTGGAAAATATAAATAATAATATTTCACTTTTACAAAAACAATGTTGATATGTATACACAACTTACACTTTTATTAAACAAAAAATAATTATATATGCAAAATATTTGTCAGTATTTACCTTATGGATGATTTGGCCAATAACTGATTTTAGAATGAAGATGTGAAAACTTATTTTATTTCGCACAAATTAAAAAATTAAAAAAAAATTTAGCGTAGCAATTGCTATACGCATTTGTGTTACAACAAAAAATACCAACAAATGGCGACACACGGAAATAAAAAAAAACTATACTTGCACTCCAGCGCTATGTGTCGAAAGTTGGAAATTTCAACATTTTCCGATTTTTTGTATCAAAATTCGGAAAACCGATTCAAGTTTTCAGCTTTGTTATACTTGGGATGTAGTAATTTTTGTAATAATACCTTGTGGTTAACCATATCAAAGGCTTTAGTTAATTCCACAAAAATTTATGCAACCGATCTTTTCTTATCAAGACCTTCATACAGGAAATTAGTGAATTCCAATAGGGCTCCCTCAGTACTTTTAGATCTCGTAAACCATGTTTAGGACCATGAATGGTATGCAAAAAATGTGTTTTATTCAAAAAACTAGTTATTCTTTGGTGAGCTACCTTTTCAATAATTTTAGAAAAAACCGATAATAAAGAAATCGGCCTGTAATTTACAATATTATTTTTATTTCCTTTTTTAAAAATGGGAATAACCTGACTCTCTTTTAGTTTAGTTGGAAAAATACCCGAATCAAAACTAAAATTTAAAATATATGAAAACACATTAACAATACAATGAGAAACTTGTTTGACAAGAATATTGCTGCAGTTATCAATGCCAGTAGAAAAATTAGGTTTCATATTCGATATGACTTTTAGCAGTTCATCTGGACAAGTTTCAAAGAAAACACATGACTGTACAGTGGAATTGCTATAAATTAGGTCAGAAAAATCATCTTCATTGTTACTTACAGTCAGTTTTAAATCTTAGACCGCATTTACAAAATAACTATTGAACAATTCAGCCAGTTCACGTCTGTCAGTTATACAACTATTGTCATCAATATCAATTTTTTGAATTTGCACATTTTTCCTGTCTTTATTTAAAACGCCATCAACTAGTTTCCAGCATTCTGAAATATTACCATTCGCAGATTCAAATTTATTTTTGTAAAAGTTGACCTTAGCAAGAGTCACGTCGTGCTTAACAACTCTATTTATCACATCAAAGCGCCGTTTAAACTCTAAATCATCACCCTTCGAATTAACTTCTTGGCTATTTTATTCTTAAGCCTAATTTTAATAAGTAGTGAATGTGTAATCCAAGGCTTAATAATTCTATCCTTTGATTTAATTTTAATAATCGAGGTATTTTTATTTATATAAAATTTTAACCTGGACATAAAATTGTCAACTGCTAGAGACACATTTCCTTCCGAATAGACGACCGACCAATTTTCATTAGACAGATCGTCTGTTAAACTTAAATAATTAATAATAGATTTGATCAAATAATTATTTGGTAATGGTTTAGTAGAAACACAACTTGGCAAAAATAATATGGATGTCATACAATGATCAGTTATATTCAGATTATGTACATTCACAGAAAAACTGATTTTTAAGTTTAATGAACATCTGAAGAATAAATGATCCAGACATGTAGAGGAATTTTTTGAAACACGAGTTGGTGAATTAATTAACGATTTTAGTCCGTGTGTAGCCATCATACATAAATAGTCATCAGCTGATATACGATCATCGAGAATATTTATATTCATATCCCCACAGATAATAAGATTTTTCGACTTAATACCTGCAAGAACAGTATTAAATTCATAAACATATACAGATGAGTTTAAGGCATGCAATCTATAAGAACAAACAACCGAAAATTAAATAGAATCAAAATTAAAATTAAGCAGTAAAACATCAGCACTACTAATATCAAAATAGGAGACAGTACTCTACTGAATACTATCATCAAAATATACAACAACGCCACCCGCTCTATACGTAGAATTACACTTACCAAATATATTTTAGCCAGGAATTTTATAGTTATCAAGTTCAAAATCTTCAATCCAAACCTCTGGCAATAGAATGATCTGTGGAATTTTATTAATTGCAGCAATATTAGCTAAAAATAAATTAAAATTTTTACGGATACTTCTTATATTTTGCTGTATAATAAATAATGACGAATCTTTTATATTAGATGATTTCCAGGCGGGTTGACTGGTGCAGCCGGTATTCAAATCCCCCCCCCCCCCCCCGAGAAACCGTTGGAGCCCCTAAAAAACGGCGTTCACATTTTGAATTCTTTGACCAGAGTTCCAGCTGGCGAAACACGGGGATTCAACATGATTTCAAAGTCTGATTCCAGCTCCAGTACAGTTAATTTAAAAGATGAGTAGTCCATATTAACTGCATCTTTACTCTTGGACCACCTAAAAACTTTAACCTCCTTTATGCCAGCAAACTGGATATTCCGCATATAATAATTCCGCAAATCATTCTCATTTACATCCGCATGCAGTCTAGATATAAATAAATGCCTGCGCCGTTCTACAGTACGCAGCACATCACTACCAATACCGCATCCAATAATAATTTTATTTGAGTTCCGATTTTTTGTGGAATTGATATTAATACCACACTCATCATTTATCGCGGCATCTTTATTATGAGAAACATCTTTAGATCTAGTCGTAATACGTTGACTTACAATTCCAGAATATGAATCCAGCTTCGAAACTTTGCTGACTGAGTTTATAGTCGGAAGCTCATTACTGGAACAATCAGGTACAATAAAGTTTCCGGCAATCACAACGTCATTAACATTTATGATCGCAGCATCATCCTCAACACTCATATTTAGCAAATGAGGTTTGTTAATCACTGAATTATTTTCTAAATTGTTTACACGCATTTCAATACTTTTAGAAAACTCGGTGATTTCAGATAGTTTGCTTACTAGTAGATTACACAAATCACTACACAAATTGCAGAACCAACGAACATTGTTAGAACTACAAATCAAATTGAATGCTGATTTTGTGATTCCTGCACATTTATAATGTGCCACTTTTTTACACAGACCACTAGACACTAGCAAGTTTTCTTGCAATGCCGTGTTATTGCAGGTATTGCAATTATTGTTTGACATTGTTCAAAACAGACCAGTCACTGACACTTACGTACACTATTTATAAATGTAGAATAAAATTTTATTCAATTTCTAGTATTTATTAAACTATAAATAAATCAAAAATTTTTATACAGCAGAAAAAAAAAAACACGTCCTATTCGCATGGGTATCTTCGTTCCAATCCCAAATGTGATTAAGCTGTGTTTTAAGGTAGGTTATTATATTACACCACTTTTAAGCACAATGCACTTATTTATCTTTCTATAAATGCAAAATCGTATATCAAGTCAACGTCGATAGCAAAACTGAAATCAACTGAAAACGCAAGAGACTTTATTTGGTTTATTTAAAAACAACAAGTTACTGCATTTTCGTCGATTTTCAGTTATGAATCACAATATTGTCTTAGGGTTCAGAAATAAGTTTAAATTTTTAAATATTTTTCAAAATGCTACAAAACGCTCTGCAATTTTTTTGAATAATTACCTATTTGTAGTTAAGTAGTTTTTCCAAACAAAAGACGGATTTAGGACAATTTTCCAACATCAAAGTTGATCTCTGAAATCGACTCGACAACATTAATTCTACAAAATTCACAGCACAACAAATTACAATACACAATCTTCTATCACATGTAATCAGCTAAAACATTTTAACACCCACACATATCTTGCCGTTCAGTAGTAGCTGGAACCAGTTCCTTTTTTATTTTATATAAACAAAAGACCTCCGAATACAAGCAAAATAAACTTGTGCACTCGTTTCTCTTAATTGGTATAAATATGAAAGGGTAGTTCAATACAACCTGTAAAGTTTAAAATTTAATGTAATTAAATCACAAATGATGTGATTATAAAAATTATTTTTTAAGAAAAATTTCAGTTTAGTTCGAGCATTAAATTAGAACTTGTTTATGTAAGCCGCTGAGTCCACAAACTATGTATATAATGAAAAAGATTAAATAAAATACTTGTATTTGTTGGGCAGCCCGCACAACAGATATAATTATTGCAGCTTTTGTTTGTCCCACTAAACTTTACCATCATTCAAAAATTTGTGTTGAAAGAGGAAATTTAATTTTCATCCCTTTTATTACAAAAAACACTCCATTTAAAGTGATAAATCAATAATTCTTCCTAATCTACCCCAACATTCTTTTAATCCTACGAACAATGAATTCAATAAAATATTTTAATGCCATAAAAAATATAACTTTACCAAACAAAAAGCACAGCAAATAATTGTACATACATAACGAAACCTTTAAGACAATTCGCATCCATTTTTGTAACTCATAAAATTGTGTCTATTATCTTCTAAATTCTGTGCTTTGAAAGATAAAAAGGCACAAATTTATTTTTCTGTATATGTACAAAAAAAAAAAATAGAAAATAACAAAAATATTAAATCAATTTAATCATGATTTATTAGCATTATAAAAAAATATAAAAAATAAAAAATTGTTATACTCTCTGCGTATACATATGTATACAGGCAACACAAGATTCATACACATAATAGATCCAGTTTCTCGAGAAGAATGAGATGACACAGAAACATATAAAATACCAAATACCAAGTAAAAGCTCAACAACATCTATACGAAAGCAAAAAAAAAAGTTTGGGACACATTAATTTTCCTAGACGAGAACGAAAACTTAAATTTCGAATAAAAAGGATAAATTTATCTTTCCCATTTTTTTTTTGTTTCTTATAACAAATAATTCAAATAGAAAAGTTTTCTTCCTCGTTTCGTTTGCATTAAGCTCAAACGGAAATGTAAACAAGTGGAGTAGTTCGAAAGTATCAAAAAATTCTTTAGACAGTGAATAGGAGAAATCTGGGGAATATTGAAGGGGACAAATATTGTGATTGCGCTAAATCGGGGTTTCCATTGGAGAAAACCCCTTATTTAAATTAGGGGAGTATAAATACTTCCATTGCGTTTACTGGAATAGAATAATTTGTATTTTCGAAATCGAATAATTTGCGGAGAAAATCGTCGTTTATTTCTCCCTTTATTTTGAAATCCATTTGTTTGGGTTTTATATCCTCTTTTCGTATTACATATATACAATTTGTGTCTGTTGTTGTTGTTATTATTTTCCTTATTTAGTTTAACGCATATTATAGGTTAGTAAACCACAAATGTGTACGTTATACGTCGGTATGTCTGTATGACTGACTAAATTATGTGTCAAAACAAAAATTGAAACAGAATATTGGGAAAATGTTTCGGTATTTCCGATGGAAATTTTTTGGGGAAAAACACCAAGCAAAGTATTTAGTTGAAGAAGTTTTTTGATGATTAATTTTTATTTTAATATTGTTATCAAGAGTATTACAACCATACACATATGTGGGTTGTTCAAATTAATGTGTTATAATAGTATAAAGGTTGAGCACAATGCTATTTTCATAAATAAGTATAAAACTTTTGTTATCACTATAGAGCCCTGCATCGGATAGTATTATCCGCGGATATCCGCATTTTTCCGCTATCCACGGTTAAAAGAAAGCGGATATATCCTCGACAAAATTTTGCGGATGCGGATCGGATACGGATCAGTAATCTTTATCCGCATTATGCGGGTATTTATTTTTTATCCGCATTTCCGCTGTCAATGTAGGTAAGTACATTTCAAACCGACGGATGTAATAACAAAATAAAAATTATTCTAATATTTTTTATGTATGTACATAGGTATACAAAACACAAATCCTTTCCTTCTACACAATACGCATATACACGCATAAGCGAAAAATGTAAAGGTAAATTTTGAAAGTTCCCACACTTTTTTTCATTCTGCGGATGCGAATATAAGAATTTTTATCGAGTTCGGATCCGGATACATTATTTTTCCAGTGGATGCTGATTGGACGTGGATACGAAAACTGAATCCGCGCAGGGCTCCAAAATATGTAAAACAAATTTTAAATTTTATATACAAGAAAGAAGTTTTAATTGGAATAACTAACTAGTTTATGGTAAAATCACAGGCAAATATTGGCAATACGTAATTTTGGTGGCAAAACTTTGTAATGAAAATATGCTGTACCTTTATGAATTTCTATCAGAAAGCGCATTGAAATTATTAGGGCTATCCTTTGTTAACGGGAAGAAGATTATGAATAGAATTAGAAATGTAACTTTTGTTCTTAATAACAACCAAAAATGATTTTCAGTTCATTCGACATAAAAAAATTAAATGTGAAAAACCATTAAAAATGTTTTTTTTAATTATTGCTAGAATAATTCCATAGTAACAACAAAATTTGGTTTGAAACTGTTCCAAACGGAGCGAAAAGACATGGTTTTGTGGTTGTTATAGTACCAAAAAAAACTTCCTATATTCCTACCAGTGTTGTGCGTCTACGTCTACTTTAAGATTGTCTACACGCAAATGTCGACAATAGCGTGTACATACTACATACCATAGTTCTTGACGTAGATAATGTAGACAATATGTGACAATTCGTAGACAATGAAAATATTATTTTATATTGAGTTCCTAACTTCTGTGAAATACATAGTTATTTATGTCGCACAGGAGCACGCGCAGGACCAAAATCAACGATATCTTAGTATCCCGTACATCACTTCTAAACGATACAAAAAAGACCTAAAAATAATAAACATAATTATTTCTTGGATATAAACCTTACTATCTTAATGGTGTAACAACAATTTGGAAAGAAGTTGGACATTTAATAAATTTGGGTTTGAAATCCGATTTCTTTAAATAACTATGCGAATTTTAAAAATCGAAAATGGGATCGCGAATTCGTTGGTACATTCATGTTTTATAAAAATGTTTCGTTTGCGCTACATATTCTTCGCCACAAGAACACTTCAACTTATATAGCAAATTAGACGGTAACTTTAAAAAGGAATTTGGTTTTTCAGTTTTGTAAGAAAAATCTTGCCTAAACTTCTACCGTCAATTTGTATATCATAAATTTGATTAGCAAATGTTTCTTTTGAACTTTAACCCACTTGATTTTCGGTTTAAACAAATAACTATAAATTGAAAAAAAATAGAAATACAGAACGGAACGGACCTTATTATAAATACACTAATACTAAACAAAGATATTCACTTGGATTAGTACTATTAAAAAATCGGGAATGCGCTGTATTTCATAACTTCTTGGAAGTTCCATTCACCACTTTTGGGAAAATGTAGAAAACTTCAATCAGCTTCAGGCAAAACCATCTGGAATTGTTAGTTGACTGACCCCTTTTCTAAATGATACTCCTCGTAGGTTTTCTATGGGGTTCTGGTGCGACAGAACACAAAAGAAGATGACATCACTCAAGATACTTGGGCTAGTTAAGACCGACACTAATTTTACAAAAAATGGTAATTGTGTGAACAGGTATTTAAACTTAAAACTTTAAGAGCTTGTCGAATTTGTAGTATTTCGACCTTAGTTATCGTTTAATATAAAATATTTCAAAATTATTACAAGTCTGTTCTTGAGGATGCGGTCTGTATTGTTTTGCCTAATTTAGAAATGCCACTCTGTAAATCAGCTACAGTTCTAAGATATAGAATAAAATCTTTCTTGAAAGGTAAAAGACATTTTTTATCTAATTCTACGGTTTTCAAAACATTCTGGGGAATTCCCAAACCCGTTAAATCTACGATCCATTCCTCTTTATTAATATTTTTGTATCCCATAGATCTGGACAAGGTTGTTTCTCCTGCAGCAATGGTCGTGTTGGTGAAGAAACATCTAGACAGACCAATTTTGAAAATTTTCTCATTTAGGTTTGTTTCATTGCTTCAAAAATGTTATGTATTTTGAAATAATTTCGTTTTGTTGTTCGGTAAATCTTGGTGGAGGCAAAAGTATCTTTAATTTTGATTAGTATCATTAACCTTAATTATTGGGCTAAACATTAAATATTAATTTTTAAAATCTTTTTTAATTTTTTACGTTTTTTATAAGTCGATTAGCCGGAAAAACATGTTATTACACTTTAGCAAACAACTATTTTGCTAACACCAATTCTTTTCGTAAACAATTCTTTAATAGCTGAATATCTGCCTCTTCTAATTTGTTGGAAAGAATATTTTTTAAGTTGTAATTTCATTTTCAACTGGAATTTACGATGTCTTTATTTTAAGCCTAACTCCGCTGTCTCCCTAAATACAAGTAGGTCTAATACATTTCACGTGGTAAAAAATCTATTTTTAGCCGAAGGCTAATTATAATCAGTATTTATATGAAATTGTCAAACATTAATTTGCTATATATCTAAAATTTCTGTTTTTGATAATTCTAGAGATTTTTAGAGTAAAATTTTCTTTGATTTAACTACGAGTAAACATCATTTTGGGATATGTATATAAAGTTAAATTGTACAGGATAAATGTGGTTATGTAAATGTATTGATTTCTCATCTATTTATGTTTATAAAGGCTACAAAGGCGACAAAGGCTAATTTCTTATACATTTATTGTAGTGAAAATCACACTTTTAATAAATCAAAACTTCACTCATTTGGCGGATGGGAACATGTTGTTGACGTATTGTCTTCATTGTCGACATTGTCTACGTTGTCGATGCCATTTTTTGGATTGTCTACATACATTGTCTACACGAGTAGACAATTATTTCATGTAGACTACGCGGCATGATAACACTGGTTCCTACCCCATATTAAAACAAACTAGTTCAAGTTAAAGTAGGTAGGATGCGCGATAAAGGAGAAAACAAATGTTGGTATTGGTACATTGTAGACGATGCGAAGAAGTAAGAATTTTTGCATTCAGTTTTTTAGTCTTAAGAAAAAAGATCGATTATCAAATATGTTGAATGCGGGAGTCGGTCCCCAACGCACAAAAAAAATTGGAAAAAGGTAATCTCTAAACACAGTAACGAGTAAATTTAATAAGTTTTATATAAGTATTGTGATTATTTATTTTAGATATTCGAGAATTGGCGCAATACTTTATGTCACGAAAAGCTCAAAGACATTATACGCTTACATGAAATTGGTGGGGGCCCAGAAATTTCAGAGAATCAATTAAAACCAATCGAAGAAAGGGCATTGAGAGCTTGGCGAAATTTAGTAATAGACGGTCGTATAACCAATCGAGAAGCCGGTTTTAACAATGACATTGATAACACACCAGTACTACCAATATCGGCAGACGATAATACAACAAAAGAACGAGTTATTTGTTCATCGAAAGAGTGCACCACAACTAAGCCAGCACCAACACCTAGTCAACCAAAATTAAAAAAAGCCGAAAAAATACTTCAGACGGTAATGAAAATTGTATTAAATTCATGTGCTTATTAAATCAAATATTTTTTTTTTTTTTTTATAATTTCTATTAAATTTTCGATTAATATTTATTATGTAATATATTTAAAAGGAATAAATTAATACACGTTAAAATTTTTTTCGAAATACACAAAAATTGTTTAAAAAATCAACCTTTCATTATTGTGATAGTAAAATTAAATTTGAGAATACCGGTTTCGTGACATTCGTCCTTCTTCAGTTCCTAATTGACTATTTCCTAATTGAATAGTCAATTAGGAACTGAAGAAGGACGAATGTCTGAAACCGGTATTCCCAAATTTAATTTTATTATCACAATAATGAAAGGTTGATTTTTTAAATAATTTTTGTGTATTTCGAAAAAATTTTTAACGTGTATTAATTTATTCCTTTTAAATATATTACATAATAAATATTAATCGAAAATTTAATAGAAATTATAAAAAAAAAAAAATATTTGATTTAATATAATCGTAATAAAAGCCACAGAAGAAGATGGACGTATACCATTTATACAGCAATCATGTGCTTAGTTTAAAGTTTTAAATTTCGTTTATTTAGGTGATGAAACCCAAATAAAATTGTATTTCTAGAAGAACAAAAATCTAATAAAATTGCTGAAAAACTTCACGACATTGCGGACAGCATTATGATAAAATATTTTTAATTTTGAAATGTAAAGAATAATGTGAAATAAATATTTTAATTTATTGAATTTATATTAAATAAAACAAATTTTCGTTGCCCACTGTAATATTCCATATTACAGTGGGCGAAAAAATCTGAATTGGCAAAATGTGTATTCGCATATAAATTTCGCACTCTACTGCCTAATATATACCAAGAATCGTTTTGTAAATCTGTGTAAGTAGAAGAATCATCGGTTTCTGCTTCATTTTCATCAACGTCATGATATTCTTCACTGTCTGAATTACAATCACTCTCTGAATTACCGTCATAGTCGGAACTACCATCATTGCCATTTCTTCCATCTAAGTGTTTGTTATGCATTGTACAAACTGCATAAATAATTTGCGATGCCATATGTGGATGATAGTGAACAGTTCTATGGTGAAGCAGACATCGAAAACGGGATTTTAGGACCCCAAAACACTTTTCAATAATATTCTGTGCACGAATTAATTTTTTATAAATCTAAATTTGATGGTCCCATTTTCTGTTTCCCGAAGCTACGGTTCGAGTGAAAATCCGGAGTCCCAAGTAAAAAACTTGTTTGTCTTCAACTGAAATAAATTTACCCAATAAATGTGCTGGTAATTTAGATATCATCCAAATGGCTGAATCATGAAAAGAGCCGGAAAAACGCGCATTATCGTACAAAATGCGCATGTTGGCATCACAACAAATGACGGTATTGATACTATGATAACCCTTGTGGTTTCTAAATAAATTCCCTTGAAAAAAATCGAAATTTTCTGGTGGTCCAATTAAAACTAAGTGAGAACCACCTATAGCCCCTATAATTCCAGACATTTGGAATTTCTGGTTAAACCTGTTTTTAACTTCTGCTTGCTTTAAAAAACTTTGTGGAAATTTAAGAAAATCGTTCAAGAGGTGTTGGACGATTAGTTTCGTTATTTCTCTAATCACACGAGAAATGCTGGGTTGAGATGGTGAAATAATTTCGCAGCTTCCAATTGACACTTGATACGAGCCATGGCCGAAAAAGTGTGGAGCATATAAAATTTTTAATTTAAATGGGATTTCTGTTGGTTGAGATCTTGCTTCCAATTTTTCGATAATGAATTATACGGCTGGTTTTGATAATCTAAATAATTTTTCAAATATTACTGACGTCCCGAAGGTGTCTCAATCTATGTCTAGAGTTATGCCTTAAAACGAAAAGTTATTTAATTTAAAAGTTGGTTCACTTTACAAAAAATATATTGAAAACCTTATTCTTCTACCTTCCCGTTCTAACAAAATTCCAATTAAATAATTTAACATTATTTTAATTTATTTATACAAACAAAATTCCCAAACCAATTAGTTAATTTCCCTTAAATTTTACGTCTCCAAATTAAAAAAAAAACAATTTTTAAATTGTATTTGTCTCGATAGTACATTATCGTAACATACCATAAAATAGACAAATTTGATGCTTTTATTTTTGACAGATATAACATCAAAAATAAAATTACATAAAATTTTTTTAGAACGTCAGAATTCGAAATTACTATCATATTTTACTACTTCAAATAACATAACATGATAAAATTTGTGTCCGAGAATCGATCCCGTATATGGTTAATAATTTTTGTATAATAAAATATTATAATAACATCTACGACCTTATCCATAATTACGCCGGAATAAAATTTAATGAAAAACCAATTGATACAATTGGAGTTGTACACGTATTACGTAATCATATTACATATTCATTTTTTTTATTAATATTAGGTAATGATATTTTAAATTATTATTAAATTCAGTATTATTAAAATTTACTGTTATTAAATAATTTATATCAAAACGGTGATGGAAAAAAGTGATGTGAATTTTTATTAAACTGTGAGAGAAAATCTAAAAGATTGGTGTAACCAAATGCCCTTGACCGTCCGTTAATCTTCGATTGGCACCTCAAGTTTTTGTTCGTCGAACTATCAGGTAATGTGTTTGAACCCGCCAAGCCGGAAGATGATGCCAGGCAACAGAGGTGCGACATCACCCGTTGGCAAAACCAACGCAGAGAGTTACAATTTTGTTACTTGGCCTATATCCACTAGAAATTTACCCGATACGCTGTAAACGTCTGGTGAACCGAATACGCTGTCAACGTCTGGTGTCCCTTTTACGACAAACCTATCCGAAAAATCGAGAGTGTCAAAAAAAGTTTATACGGTATATAACGTGGAAAGATGGATGGGATTACGACCATGACTTACCGCACCACGTTAACCTGAAGCGATTACTATCATATGCTACTAGATGCAAGACCTATCAAATGACAACATTGGCAAATAGACGGGAGCTTTTAAAGTGTTCGTTAATTGGAAATATTTTACTTGATCAAATCGATGCACCATCCATACTGGAATCAATTAAAATAAAGGCACCGAGTAGGAATTTAAGAGATCATGAGTTCATTCATCTGAATAAACACAGAACAAACTATGGTAACAATGAACCACTACAGACTTTTACTTAAGTAAAGACAGCTTTAACCTTAGGTTGAGGCAACATTATGCTCCGACCTGAAAATATTTTTATGTCAATTTTAATTCTCTTTTATTTTTAATTTCATTTTTATTCTACCCTGTTTATTGTTATAAATTCAAGTCAAATTTGTAGACTTTTCTCTGTATAAATAAATAACTACTCGGTTAAAAATTTTGATCCAATAGCAAAACTTTACAAAATTTTTGTTGTTGCTTTCAATAGCTGCATTCCATGAAACCAAGCTATCCTATTCAAATGACATTTTACATGCAAACCATAGACAGATTTTGATTCAAATTTGTTTTTAGATCAAAGTTCGCATGTAAAATGTGATTTGGTCTGGATAGCTTGGTGTCATGAAATGCAGCTAATATAAACTTTGATTTGATCCGAATCACAAGAAATGCATTTAATATTGTATATAAATTCAGTTAGAAATGTGAATCGATTATCGATGAAACAAAAATTCAAAATCGAAAATCAGACTAAACCTACTCATTTTCTGGAATACTATTTTTGTGGCACAAACAAACATCACAGTGGGTATTCATATTTATATTATCTACAGGTTGATGTTTTGATTAAATTTTCTACGTTTTCCGCTTTCCTCTATTCAGCACTAAGCAGTTAACGAAAAGTTTTCTCGTGAGGTTACTTTTTGATTTAGTTATTATTTTTAGAGTGAGTGATTGGATTATGAATTATTAAGTAAAATTTACATTTTTACGGTGATTTAATGATTCCAGGTCCTCCAACAATTTTATTCATAATTATATTTAGCGCATTTCAGGCCTAACCATGTAAGACAATATTATGCTTACAACACAATTTTCCCTTTAAACGACTTTTTTCCAATATTCATCTGGTCAAATACATTACATAAAGGTAAGTATAGGTCTAATCTTAACGAAATACTTTTACCTTAAAAATGATTCTTCGATTTTATGATTTTGTGAATTGATTTTGTATTTTAAAAAATTTGCTACCTATTCATTGCATTTTAAAATGAATAAACGAAATGAACGTTTTTTGATAATTATGTAAAAAAAAAAATTGTCGAATATCATAAAGTACTGTTTTCGAACATTTATTAGTTTACATATTCAAACATTTGAAGTGAGGGGTAATCAAAGATAGACACAATCGGTTAACATTTAATTAAAGCTGTACCTTAATCAATTTACAATTGGTCTCAAAGAGACAGCTTTGTATTCTACGGTGGCACGGTGACAGACATACACGGTGACAGATAGACACCGCAGTGTGTTTGCTGATTGGGTTCTGAGTTGAGAATTGACCCATATTTAGCTAAAAAAATCGTCTTTAGCGACGAGGTCCATTTTTGGATGAATGGAAATGTGAACAAGTAAAATTGTTGGATTTGGGAAGACACCAATCCGCACGAGATACAGGTTGCGAATGCATCTCGAGAAAGTCACCCTTTGGTGCGGGTTTTGGTCTGGCGGAATTATCGGTTCATACTTCGCTCAAAACGATACTGGCAGTGCCATAACCGTCGACGGCAAGCCCTACAGATCGATTAGAAGCAATTTCTTGTAGCCTAAACTGCATGATATATACTATGGATACTGGATGATATAGATTCTATGCGAATGAACCGCAAGCAATTGATGCCCTCAAAGTCAACATGACAACCGCCATCCAGCAAATTCTGCCAGATTTATGCGACAAAGTCATTGAAAATTAGACCTCCCAAATACAGACCACCAAGCAAAGCCGAAGGGGATGTTTGAACGACGTTATTCCAAACTTAATGCCATAAAATATTCTTTGAAATAAAAAGAAAAATTGAGCAGATATCTCACACACAACAAATTTTATTTACATTTAAAAATCGAGCGTTCGTATTGAAAAACCCTTTGCAAGTTTGATCATTACAGATATCGTAGCTTCTTGAAGACAATATCATTGGAAATGCCCTAATATTTAGATGCGAGACCCCAAACTTTTTCTCTACATATATAAATTTCCACGATGGTGTGGTGATAGGTGACGCTAGAAAATCTGAAAACGTCTTGAAGAATGCTACAATTTTAGTTCTGGCAGTTTTGTTATGAGTCGGTACGTCTTGGTATAATAAACATTCACCAAGCTGATGAGAAAATTATTTTGTTTTTCAGAAGGTATGTAAGGGTTTGAAAAATATTGTTTAGTCTTAAAAAATTAAACCAATTGTTGTTGTCACATTGTTGAAGTTTGGAGCTGGGTTAGGGTTTAGGTATGGTTTAGTGAACAGTTCAACTGGAGATTTAGGCTTCGCTTGAGTTGAATTAGGGTTAGCTTGAGTTAAGTTCTTGTCCGCATATAGGTAGTTTTTAAGACCATGTAGATTGTGGAATTTTGGGCATTAGTTTGGGTTTGAGTTTAGGGCTCGGTTGCAGGACAATTTAAGGTTTAGTTTGGGTTGAACCAGGGCTAAGATGGGATTGAGTTGGAGTTGAGTTGGAATTGAGTTGAGTAAGCGCTGGAGGTTAAATTGGGAATTTATTTGGGGCTATGTTAAATTGGACGTTGAGTTTCGGGTTAAGTTGGGGGTTGAGTTGAGAGTCAAGTTATAGGTTTAATGAAGATTGAGTTTAGTTCATAGACATGGATTTTTCGGACCGTGTTGGTTTAGGGAATGACTTTAGTGTTGAGTTGAGTTGTGATTGGGAGAAGGGTCGAGATTTGGTTCAAGCTAAGGTGAGTTGTTTTAGATTGCGTTAGGGATTTTGGTGAAATTTGACATATGCGATGAAAATGTTTACGATAGAATAGGTTCTAGAAAGTAGCCTGTTATAGAGGAACTCTATAACTCTTTCGAAGAAGGCCAAATTCGACATGTGCGATGGGAATGGGATTCTAAAACGATTGTTAGGAGAAGTTCTACAATATGGCCGAGTAGGATTGAACTTAGCTCTTTCTTAAACGATTTTGATGAAATTTGACATGTGCGATAGAATTGGCGTCCTAAAATGATTATTAGATGAAGTTCTAGAATATGGCCAATTAAGATGGAACAATTAATTCTTTGCTTTAATGTTTGGGTCACGTTTTTCTAGTATGATTATTGTCAGAGTGGCAAGATCGACTCTTATTGTGTTTAAGCTGTATCGGGCTGGGTAGGTGCTTTATACCTTTACTGTTTTAAAATTGAGAGAAATTTGTTTATATAAAAGTAGAATGACCGATTTCCGTCACATCTCTACAATTTTGGAGAAGATTATTATAGCTTGATTTAGAAAAACTAGTTTTTCTTATAAAAATGGTACAATTGTACAATTGTTGTGGCACTGTTGGCCTAAATATTTTCTTTCCACCTGTACTAAAATGAATCAGATTTGTTTTCTAATAAAATGAAAGCATGGTAACCGTTTATTTTTAATTTAAATTTCTTTTCTTTTCTTATATAATTTTATGAAGGTGCAATTGTTACATTTCCATAAGAAAACTTGTTTTTCTTTAAATCGAGCTATAATAATTTACTCCAAAATTGTAGATATGTGACGAGAATCAATCATACAAAATTACCGCAATTTTTAATCAAAAACTATAATTTAACAATGTTATGGCAATGAATTTAGGAATTATGCACTTATAAGATATAATTAGGGCTTGATTAAATACATATTATTGTTACAATCTTATACAATTTTCAAGACATGCAAGCATAAAGGCCCGCATGATCACTTTTACGAACGATTATAAATTTATTGGCCGTACATTTAATTTCATCAATTCAAAAATCTTTTTACTAAAATCAACAAATTATTTCGGAAACGTCAAAATTATAACATGTAGTCGCTGTAATAATTTGGTTGCATACAAAATAATGTCTAAATTGTTACAGCAGAATTTATCACAGAAATCGGATCCGTCATTAGTTTAGTGTTTTAGTGAAATGAATGTAACCAAATGTTTTAATCTAAAAAATAATTAAGCAGCAGAGTTCAGTAACCTTTTGACCTATCAATAGAAAAATTAAAAACGCAAGAAATTTAGTTTTAGGAAAAATCAAAATGGGTTAAAATTAATCTAACACATGAGAAGAATTTCTGCTAGCAGCGCAAGATAAACTACATGAGCGTTGTTTTGATGCGCAGAATTTTTTTTAGTCGCATTTATTTGATACATATTTAATTTTAATGTACAATTTTTTTACAATGAATGACGCCTTATTTTCTCACAAATTAATTTTTATCCTCCATCTTGGCACTTGAAAATTGAAAGTATGTACTAGAATAGTCAGTGTGTGAAGTCGTGTTTTTCATTCGCTCCTTAATATTTATCAATTTTCTTTTGTTTTTGCTTTAATTTAATTTTAAAAAGTTGATAGTTTGTTGTATTGTTGGGTTTTATACCCGTTGCAATATAAACTTCAACGTGAAGTTAATTGTTTCCATTTTTTTGCAATTTTAATTTTTTGATTGTTTTCTAACCTAAAAAATTACACGAGGGAATTGAAAGTAAAGAAAAAAATGTTAGATTTTTGTGTTTTTATTTTTGACTTGACTGATCGAAAATGTAGTGGTCTAAAGTGTTATGGCCGAAATTAAAAAAAAAGTACACAAACTTGGATGGTGGCCATTCTGATTGTGACTTTAATGTCGAAAAGCTATTTTCTAGTTAAATTAGTAGAAAGTGTAGCCATTTTTATTGAAATCAAAAGTAATTTTCTAAATTAAAAAAAATAAGTAAAGTAAAAAATACACAGCAATTTAAATCAGGTGAGTCGAAATTAAATTGTAGATAGAATAGAAACAACACTATTTCAGGCGTTAATACGCCTATTTCTAATGCAGACGGGATTTCCCGCGTGCCTTATTTTTTGCCATGTGTCTCTAAAAGTAGAACGTTGGATGATTTACTATCGTTTTCCGATTCCTCAATAGAGGATAAGGGTGACAAACGACAAAGAATGTCTAAAAACTCAAGAAAAACGGAAACTCAAAATAAAAATTATGAAATAAAAAATAAAGATAGGTTATGTTCAAAAGTTGTTTCCACCCCAAAATTAGTGAATGTGAAAATTTCCGAATTGAGTAGTTCTGACGAGTGCTTGTTAAGTAATGATGATACAACTATAAATACAAAATATACATTTGCCTCGATTTCTCATTTGGGTAATCAAATATTAAAAAGTGATAAGAACGTGGCTTCTAGAACCAATGGAGGAGGAAATACGGAGAAGAATGTTCTAAAGTACTATAAAAATACAAACAATTTAACAACAGATATAAACAATATTTCATCAATGGATACCAACACAAAATCGAGTAATAATATTATGGGAAAGGGACCACTGTGGTCCGTTTAAGGTGATTGTAATCAAAGAAAAAATAAACATCTTACATTTAGGGAAATCAATTAAAGCTAATGGATTTAAAAATATATTAACGGTTGAGCAACAAAGTAAAGATATGGCCAGAAATATCTTCAGGAACTATAAAGATGCTAACGAATGCATTAAATCGGAACCATTCAGGAACTTCGATAAATACAACGCTTTTATACCGGATGCATTTGTTAAAAACAGTTGGAGTAATTAGAGACATACCATTGGATCTATCAATAGAGGAAATCACAAACAATATTAATTCACACCTAAAAATCATTAAAATTGAGAGGATGACAGGTTGGGACCAAAACACGCAAGAAAAAAGAGATATGGAGCTGGTTAAAATTACGTTTTTAGCAGACATAATTCCTATAATGTGACGATGCATGACAATATATTGCTAAGGGTAAATCACTTTATTCCTAGCCCAATGTATTGAAAAAATTGTCAAAACTACGGCCATACAATAAGCAGATGTAAATTAACGGAAATAAAACCATGTGAACTATGCGCGAAGAGAGAGGATAATCATTTATGCGATAATATAGAGAAATGCAAATTCTGCGGTATAGGGCATAGAACGAACAACAAAATCTGTTCAGAAAAAAGGAGACAAGGAATATCACAGAATGCATGACAATAAACAAAATTTCATTTAGAGAAGCCAAGGAGAAACTGTTTGGACCGTCACAGAAGAAAATTCAATTTTCAGATTTCAATCCATCATTGGAGGGAAATGGAATTGAAGAAAGGAAAAAGTTAAGCAAAAATTTGATGATCACGGAATCTAAACCGAACGAATTAGCCAAAACGGTTGAGGAACTAAAGAAGCAAATCAAGAAGAAGGATGGATTAATATCAAAAATAATTGGGAAAATCAATCACGCAAAAATCAGCAAAGATAATCCAGCATATTTAGATCTATTACTCATGGATTTAGAACAAGCCAAAATGGAATCTAAGTAATAAATAATAAGCTTTAATAAATGTATTATATTAAATAAAATTAATGATATTCTAATTTTAAATATTAAATGGTAATGGGTAAAATAAAAATTATGTATATAAATATAAGGAGCCTTAAAAGTAATAAAGACATTTTGGAACAATATATTACAAATAACAATATAAATATTAATATTTTAACAGAAACCTGAACGAAAAATAATGAAGTTATTTCTCTTAAAAATTATAATCTAATTACAAAATACCGATTGGATGGTTACGGGGGAGTTGGTTTCCATGTTAATAAAAAATATTCTTATAAAATTATAAACTTGAACTATTTCTATAACAAAATCGAAGTGGTAAAAATTAATATAAAATATAAAAATTTAGATTTTAACTGTATATCTTTCTACAATAACAATAACAATGAAAAGGACATTATAGTGGCGGAATTTGGTAATATACTAAAAGAAATCACAAATGGAGAGGTGATAATAGCAGGTGATATAAATGCACATAACATCTTATGGGACTGCAATCGTAGAACGGAAAGATTAGGAGCAAATATAGCAGAAGTAATAACAGATAGTCAATGGACTGTCTTAAATAACGCCAATCCCACAAGACAGGACACTTACAGGCATAAAACATCTGTCCCTGATATTATGTTGTGTAATAATAATATCAGAAACTATTTAAATTGGGTACCAACTATGTATAATATAGGAAGTGATCACTTTCCGTCTCTTATATATTATAATACTAATACAATATCATATGTATAAACAATTAACTAATTGGAATAAAATCATCGAAGAATATAATAAGGCTAACAACTAGGAAAATTATAATATTGAAACCTTGGTAGAAAAAAATATTGGCCAAAACACATCCATCATTAGGTGTAACAATAAATTCAAACCAAATCCATGGTGGAATGAAAAACTACAGATGTACTGGAATATTAAAAAAGCAAAACAAACAATATACAACCAAAATAGAACCCTATATACGGCAATGGAACTGAGGAAAGCTATACAGAAATTGAAACAACAGATAAAAAAAGAGTTGGATAATATTTTTAGAAGGCATAAACAACAAAACAACTAATAAAGAAATCTGGAATGAAATTAATAAAATAAAGAATAAAACACCTACTAAATTCAGTATAATGGACGATAATAATAACGCTACTAACTTTCTCAACGCTAATTTTCCACAACTGGTATAGAAATAGAAACACCTTCATTTGTAGGGAATCAGCAAACAAGAAATGAGACGAACTTTAAGAGACAAGAGCTAGAGGAAATCATAAAAAAGCAAAAAATTCAGCCCTAGGAAGTAATAAAATTAGCAATAGATTAATTAAAGAAATAATGAAGCAAAACAGTTTTTTCATAACCTCATTGCTGGATTATTTCAACGAAATCTGGAATTCAATAATCCCGAATTCAAATACCTATCCAAAAAATTGGAAAATCACGAAAGTAGTTGCGATCTTAAAACACAATAAAAATGAAAGGGAAATTAATAATTACAGACCAATATGTCTTCTGCCTGTCTTTTCAAAAATCTTTAATAAATTGATATTAATAAGAATTAACAGACATTTAGATAACAATAATATATTGAATAAAAATAACTTTGGTTTTAGGAAGAATTCCAATATAATGGACTACATGATATCCAATTTGATTATCCAAGTAGAAAAATCAAAAAACGAAAAACTAATACTATGTAATTCAGACATAAAGAAGGCGTTTGATGACGTTAACAAACGCATTTTAATCAAAATTTTGGAGGAAATGAAGATCGACAACAATGTTATAAACTAGATATATTTTTTCCTGACCAATAGAGAAGTTACCATTAGCACAGCTGGACAAAAAATCACTAATACAACGAACTTGGGTATCCCAGAAGGCAGTTGCTTAAGTCCAACATTATTTAACATTTATACTAATTGTATTCATGAACTTACCAACGAAAAGGTAATTGTACATCAGTTTGCAGACGACATCTGCATGATTATAAGTGGAGAGGACGAGGGAAAATTAGAAAATAATATCCTCTTCTTAAATATTTATCAATCTGGAATACACCAGAATAATTTAAAAATTTGAGAAAATAATATGAAATCAGCATTATTGAATTTGAAAGGTAAACTAGCAACTCTAAAATTAGATATTAACACAGAAAAAAACTCACTATCTAAGATTGTTTAAAAATAAAAACAATAAAAAGGAAATGGAATTCAAAATTAACAACAATATAATTAAAGAGGATATAGAAACGAAGATATTAAGTATTACTTTTTCTAACAGATTGTCTCTAGTGAAACACTTTAAAAACAGGAAGGAGAACATACCAAAATCAATTAACATATTGAAAGTATCAGGGGTACAAATTGAAAATGCGGGATTGATAACAGATGGCGTTACTAACGCTATACGCATCAGGCAGTACTGTGACTATGTTCATGTCAAAGCTACGTCTTATAGCTTTAATTTTCAGTATGTGTCAATTTGTCGCAGTGTCAAATTCATAGTTTTTTTGAGCTCTCAATATGTCGAGTTTCGTGCCAACAAAACAGCATTTGCGGGAAGTTTTAATTTACTTCTTTAATTTGAAGAAAAGTGCTGCTGAAGCACATCGATTGGTCTCCGAGACTTATTCGAGTCATGTTCCATCGGTTTCAACGTGCGATAGATGGTTTGTGCGGTTTAGAAGTGGTGATTTTGACGTTGAGGACAAAGAGCGGCCGGGCCAAGTGAAAAAGTTTGAGAATGCTGAATTGGAGGCAATACTCAATGAAGACTCGTGTCAAACTCAACAAGAGCTCGCAGATTCATTGGGAGTGACACAACAAGCCATTTCCCATCGTATAAAAGCCCTCGGAATGATCCAAAAGCAAGGACATTGGGTGCCGTATGAGCTGAAGCCGAGAGACGTCGAGCGCCGTTTTTTTGCATGCGAACTGCTGCTCGAACGGCAAAAACGGAAGGGTTTTTTGCATCGCATTGTCACTGGTGATGAAAAGTGGTACGTTACGATAACCCGAAGCGCAAAAAATCATATGGTTACCCCGGCCATGCATCATCATCGACGGCCAAACCAAATATTCACGGCGCCAAGCTCATGCTCTGTATTTGGTGGGACCAGCTGGGTGTGGTGTATTATGAGCTATTGAAATCGAACGAAACCATCACAGGAGCACTATACCGAACTCAATTGATGCGTTTGAGCCGCGCACTCAAAGAAAAACGGCCACAATACGAGCAAAGACACGACAAAGTAATTTTGCAACATGACAACGCTCGGCCACATGTTGCAGCGCCGGTCAAAACATACCTACAAACGCTGAAATGGGAAGTCTTACCCCACCCGCCGTATAGCCCAGACATTGCTCCTTCCGATTACCACCTTTTCCGATCGATGACACATGGCCTAGCTGACCAGCGCTTCCATTCTTACGAAGAAGCCCAAAAATGGGTCGATGACTGGATAGCAGCCAAGCCGGCCGAATTTTTTCGCGACGGTATCCGTAAATTGCCAGAAAGATGGGAAAAAGTTGTGGCTAGCGATGGACAATACTTTGAATAATTCATTTGTTACCATTTTTTCAGAATAAACGTTCAAAAATAGAAAAAAATCCCGCATTTTCAATTTGTACTCCTGATATTTACACATAAAGAAGGAGGAATTCATCCAGAATTATTGTTGAACATTTACAAATCAATAATAAAAGTAAAAATGGAATACGCCTATATTATCTCACAAGATGATAATAAAACGATAAATAAAATTTGCTAAAATACTAAAAACATGTGTATACGAATTTGTTTAGATCTATTGAAATCCATCCCAATCCCGACTTTATTAGCGGAGGCAATCGAAATTCCTGTAGAGTTGGAAAACAAAATAAATACTTTAAACTATATAGCAAAAAACTTACTCAATGGGACTAAAATTGGGAATGACATATTATCATTAAACTCAGTATATAAAATTAATAAACTACATATATGTCAAATATCCAATGTTAGAAAAAATCAAAAAAATCCATAAGAAAATCACATCACCAAGTAATCTGAGAGTAATTCCGGAAATCAATACTCATTTCAAAAAAGAAGATAGATTCTATTAAAATCATGATTCAAAGGGAGTTGGAAGTATTTGAGGAATATATGAGAGTTTTTACTGACGGAACTTTAAAAGAAGGATCAGGAGGCATCGGTATATACGTAGAGGATAATGATATAAAAATCTCCACATAATTAAAAAATAGAACTGACATTAAAACAATCGAAACCATTGCAATAAAAATAGGTATCACTGTATCTTTAATTAATAAAAATAACAACATAATTATATTAACGGACTCACAAAGCGCCTGCAAATCCAATAATTCTGCGATTATACAGGACACTAAAAATCATTTTGAAAACCAAATAATTGACACAGTAGGATTTAATAAGAACAAAAATATAATAATTAAGTGGATTCCGGGGTCATGTGGGAAATGTAGGTAATACGATAGCAGATAATTTAGCGAAACTTGCCCTGATAAATCCCACCCATACTCTAGACAACGAATTTACTCTGAAAGATATTAAGAATGATATCAAACGGAAAATGAATAATGAGTGGAAAATTATTTATAACAAAATGACAGAAAGCAGAGGTAACTTCTATAAGCAGTTCAATATTGAACTACCAGAAAAATTATGGTTTAAAAACATGAACTTTAAATATAAAGATATCAGAACATGAAATAGACTAAGAGTAAACCATGCATACAATAAAAAATTTAAAAACATGATTGGGCTAGAAAACAACCCTAATTGTGATCAATGTGGGGAAATAGAAGATAACTCTCACATAATCAACGACTGTAGCAAATATACTAGTAATAGAAACAACTATCCAACGCTAATTAGCAAGCTATTACAAGTAATAATAAAAGATCAGAATACAGGAGAATATAAAGAGATTATTAACTTTTCGAAATATATTAACTATAACCTATAGAATTATATTGACATATGTAAGGAGAAGAAAGAAATAGTGTGTTTCGAAACCGTCTATATTTTTTGTTTTGTGACTCTGAATAATGTTTAGTATGGGAAAGAAAACATATTTTCAGAAGAAATTAGCTTCTGCAATTAGATGAATACTAATAATACTAAAAATACTATCATAATTTTATCTATTATACGTTACTAACAAGGGGGCTTAATATACTAATTTAGAATAAGGTAAAGGGTTACTATAAGATTCTAAATTATAGAAAAAAAAAAAAAAAATTTTTTTTTTTTGTTCATATTATAATTTTATGGAAATATTTAAGAAGAGGAGAAATTGTTAAGAGTTTGCAATTCAATTTCGATCTGCGAGCATGTGAAAAATAAATCATTTTTCAGTACATCTCATCAGGCTATAGCGACTGAACTGCTAATTTATTCCACTGATTTTTTCCTATATATAGGAATCAACCTAATACTACAAGTGCACGGTTGATTCCTATATATAGGAAAAAATCAGTGTAATAAATTAGCAGTTCAGTCGCTATAGCCTGATGAGATGTACTGAAAAATGATTTATTTTTCACATGCTCGCAGATCGAAATTGAATTGCAAACTCTTAACAATTTCTCCTCTTCTTAAATATTTATCAATCTGGAATACACCAGAATAATTCAAAAGTTTGAACATTATGGAAATATCTTCAATTATACGAAAATAATACATAGAAATAGTGATGATGGGTAATTTAAAAAAAAATATTTGTAAACAGATAGATAACAGAAAAGAATATTTCACATTATATAAAGTAGAATCTGTCTCCCTGTCATTTTGACAGTAAAATCTATATTATTGTTAAAGTAATAATATTTAAATCAACCTACATTAACAAGTAAAATAAAAAAAATAAAAAAAATCATTTGTTTATACATGAAATTTGTAAAAGGGAAAGTAAATAGTAATTTAAGATAGCAGTATAATAAGAATCATTGAATGAAAATAATCAAGAAGAACCATAATAGTACAAAGTAACATAAACAACCATAACTTTTCTTTCTTTAGTGATAAAAAAAGACAAAACACAAATTCACATATCCACTGCTACATCCCTTCGGAGAAGAAGCTAATAGTGGAACAGGACAAGTAGGTCAATTGGCTGATACCACAGCTGACAACAACAAATTGATAAACAAACAAACAACTTGGATGGATACAATTCAGTCTCAGTGTGTGAAGTGTTTTAAATTAAAATTAAAGAAAATTTAATAATTAAATATGGAAAAATGTAATCCAGCTGGATGCATTTATCAGGCAATATCTTAAATTTGTAGTGAGGGAAGACAATATTCTTGATTTCTCACAAATAATGCATGATTTTAGGTTTGTGTGGTTGTGCATGAGATTTTAAAATAAAAAATATCTCATATTTAATTTAAATTGATATTGAATTGAGTCATTTTGACATACGCAGATTTTTTCTGTTCACGCATGGTTTTAATTTTTATTTTTTACCCATACTCAAATGTTTTGTATTTTAGTTTTATGTATAATCGACACAAATGTCTTTATTATAGTTTGGTGTGTGATTTTAATATATGTGTACGTATCATAGAGCTAAAAGCTATAGAGGGGAAATAAACAAACGTCAAGTGTAAAAAGTTCGATGCGATTGAGAGAGACAATAAAATAGTTTGGTGCCGAATTTTGATTTTTGTTCAGTGCATTGCAATGGAGTGTGTTGCTTAAAATAAGACAATTAAAGTTTGGTAATACTTTTGTTTTGGTTCAAAGGCACGGATGCTTATTATTTGGTTCAATTTTTTGTTAAAGTTGATTTTGTTATTATGGATGATTTTTCTAAGGGCGCGTCATTGTTTTGCACTTTTGGTGCGGACCTGGTAAAAATAGTGCCGTGTTATTTTTCCGTTCTGTTTGGAATGGTTTCAACCAAGCTTTGTTGGTGTAGACATTTTTGAAAATTTTTGGAGATTTTTTGATGTTTTGATTAACTTTTGATGAATAATTGTTCTCGGTTTTATTTTTGAACAGAATTGGCATTTGTTTTGTACAAGTTGCTGTTTTGATTATCAAAGCGAAACGATCTATATATTTTTATTTTATTTTGTTTTAGTTATTGATAAGTTGAGTTCAACTCGTTTTGGTTTTTTCTTTTGTTTTTACTTCTATATTTTCTTCTTTACGAATATTTATATTTATTAAATCTCTCCAGTTGAACGGAACATTGAAAAAAATACCGGATATTTATCTTGTGATTTGTTTTCCTGAATAAAATTTTACTGAATAAAATGGACGGTTTGTTTTTGGAGGTGGTGTGGGTCTATAACTTGATGAAACAAGGAAATGAAGGAATTGCGAATTGAGAATAAATAAATGAGATATATGGGACTTTGGATTTTCTTGTTATTGCATAAATTAAAATTAGGGATAAGTTGTATGCCGTTATATCTCTATTAATATCATTGTCGAAGATTTTTTTTTTTGGATGGTTGACTTGAACCACTTTTCGAAGTGAACGGTCTATATAGAGATAGGTTAGCATGTTGTTTAAATGTTATTTTTTCAAAAGTAATATCAGATAAACTTAATAATAAATAAATCCTAGATAGACTGAATGAATGATAAGGATAACTATATATGACTCTATCGTGAACTCTTACTTAACTGAATTAAACAACCATTAGGCCATCAATATGTGCAAACGATTATGCTGTCGAGTCTTAACGGATAAATACACCCACCGCGAGAATTGGTGATGGTGGGAGATAGCAACACATCTTTATATACAGCACGAGAAGAGAAGACCCTTGGATATTAAGTATTTAGTACACATATTGATGAAACCTATAGCAACACTTATACCTACTCACTTCTAACATATACTAACAATTAACAAAATCCAATTCTATAGTGTGAGAATGGTTTTATTTAAGAATTTTTTTTTAATAAATTAACTATGTAGTTAGAAAATAACTTTGCTGCGATTATTGCTCTAGTTATATCTGTGACTAACATCCCAAATCCTTACAAACCTTTTGTGTTGAGGATGCAGGCAGGGCTTGGGCCCATTAATTCTGGAATACGGCACTCCCAGGTATCTTTTCTTGATAATGGGTTAGGCATATTCCAGGAATATGCTATACATACCTAGGATCACCATTATGGTTGGCCTGTAGATCTATATTATATCATATCATATAATTGATTGAAAAAAATAAAAAGTATACAAATTGTACTAGATTTGTTTTATTTTACGTAATGTAGTCTAATGATTCCCAGCAAAATTAGAAATAGAGACAACTTGCAGAATTCTGGGTCTCAAGCAGAATCCATTTATTTCATTCTATATAAACTATAGACCGTCTGTCTACTGTAAATACCAGTCTTACGACAGATGTAACAAAATGCCCCGTCTTTTTCACTGACATTATTTAGAATAATTTTCATAACCGAGTTTTAAATAATTTATTAGGAATTTTCTTATTGCGCCTTTGAAAAATGTGTTTTTCGATCATATGTAGCTTTTTATTTAACAAAGATAAATTTTGAGATTAAAGTTCATCATAAAAAAGTTTTAAAATTGTATATTAACGTTAATCAAATAGAATAAAACAATTTTACAAAATTGAGATTATTTTACCTAGCAAAACATAGTTTCTTTTCACTGAGAAAATTAAATACATTTTTTGAGGTAAAAATAAAGAAAATTTCAAAAGTTCTTCTATTGGCGCAGAATTCCAGGTCTACGACAGCCGAAGAGATCACCTTCGTCGACTAGAGCTAAAGAGATCATCGTACTTATGAAACCTGAGTTGGTGCTACTAACTGGCTTCCTCATAGGTCATGTTCCATTAAGATATCACATGGATTTAATGACAACAGATGGATGCCGCTTCTGATACATGGAAGTGAAATCAGCCGAACATGTTCTGTACCAATATACACCCATCTTCAACCAACGACTACACGCCCGGAGATGTTATCGACTGGACGATTAACTAAGTAGGGTCTAGAGCACAAAATAACTTGCTAGGTTTATTTAACGCCCGTAGGGCCCAGAAATAATAAAAAATAATAATAATTACATCAACAAATTAATTAGTTTATCATTAGATGTAAATTGTGAATAAAAAGTTAAGGACTAATAATAATGCTAGAAAGAAACAAGTAAATCTAAGAAAATAATTTCATAATAAATTGCTGATTAATTATTTTAAAAATTTGTTTATATAATTACGAGAATAATGTTTGTATCAGTTCTTTAAGCTTTCAAAAATTGTTTTAGTTTAATGTAATCAAAAAAGGGTTGCAAACTTCCTGCAGTGAAAGCGGTCACAAAATTCAGTCAACAATTAAAATAAACAACACCATAGATCACCAAATCATTTTTATATTGCAATAAAATGCATTTGTAAAGGATTAGAAGTACAATTTAAAAAGATAAAATGTAAAAGTGAACATTTTTTAGACGATTGAGCATTGTTTCATTCAATTTGTGTATAAAAATTCATCTAAATATCCAATTTTTAAAACATTGAAACTTGTAAATATCTAAAAGTTTAGTTCAATTATATTTCGATATCCCTAGCGTAAAAGATTTTCCATTAAATTAACAACCAACATAAATAACTGTTACATAATACAAAACAAACTGTACATTTTTCCAAAGACTATAAGAGGTATTAAATAAGCGTAACACTGAATTACAACATAATATCCAGACACAAAGGCAAGTTTCATTGATACTATGCATCGATCATTTAATCTCTTTTGCCGTCTACTGCAAAAACATTCTCAATTTAACAAATTGAATGCTGTGGATGAAATCAAATAAAAACATAACTTTTAGTCTTATTCTATGTATGTTGGATGTCTAATGTCTAGAATATGTGTTGTACAGTATACTCGTATGTTCATTTTGTATACGGTTTATTTTAAATTTTCCTGCTGTTTCGATTCTTACCAAACCGAATACAGCACAAAACGCTAGTCACATGTACATATACGAGTATAGTACTGAATAATAGTTTTAGAAAAAAAAAAAAAATCAAATGAAATTCTTACCATTCTCCAAAAAAAAAAACAGCAAAAAGCTCAATCGTATTTGTGAAGCTTTTTCTGTTTATTTATGTTTTGTTTGGTAAAAATCATGATAAAAATAACAATGGCATCTTGTCAATATATTATTTATTTTATGTTGAAATTTTATAGTTAGAACTAACGTACATTCATCTATGTATGTATACCATTTCTATATACTAAGTTTATATTTATTTATTTAAAATAAAATAATCTGAAATGTTTTGTTTTCTTTGGGATTTTTGTTTAGTTTTTTTTTGTCTAAAATCAAACCCTTTTTTATTTAATTTTATTTTTTATCTTAACCTATTTTAATAGATACAATGTGGAGAGATGATATCAGCCAAACCTGTATACTTTGTATTATATATTTGTGGTAGATATTATATCGGTGATAGGTAACTAATAGGTAATAATATTAGAAGTTTGTTGATAGTTTGGGGATTTAAAATTAACAATGGTTAATTTGTAAAAGCATATAAGATGTTACCAGTATAAACTAATCACGGCAACGATATAAAATAGAATAGAACCTCTTTTGAGATACAGATATAACTTCATTCATTCAACACAATTAAATAAATTCATCACTTTAGGCAAATTCAATTAAACAAACTTTTAGCGTTATGCAATGCTTAGCTGGAACTTAATTTATCAAGTTTCAAACACAAATTGGCTACACCTCAAACCTTTTGTGTGTGAATTAAATCGAAAACTTTTCAAAGCTACAACATCAAAACGAACTTAATTTTTGTTATTTTATTCTAACAAACAATTTTGTATTTCTTGATTAAATATTATTGAATTTTATATACATATTTTGTTATTGTAAACTGTCAATTTGTTGTCTTATCAGAACGAGAAACGAATCTCCGTTTTCTGTTTTCAACTGTGCGCGCGCTAATTCAATTAACCGTATAACAGAAAATTAAATGGAAATCAAAGTGTTTTTTCCTGTTTATTTATGTCTTTTTATCTAATCAATATAGATAAATGTGCTGTTATCCTATATGTGTAGTCATGTGTTTATTTTTGCTTTGATATGATTAAATATGCGATAAGATAATTTAATTTCAGAAAATTCAGCTCTAAACGATGACAGCGGGGATAAAACTTTATTTAAATGAACTGTTGTTGGACATATTCCAATTTTTTGTATAATATATGTATGTATGCGAAGCTTTAGCAATTTTAACAAATAAACAAAAACTTTTATTCCCATTGTGGAGACGAGTCTTGTTGTGGAAAAATCTGCTTAAAAAATTATAACAATTCGTCTTCACTGTATAGTTTTTTTAGCAAAACTTAGTACGTACTTTGTGTCTTTGTTGTCGTAAAAAAGTTATGAATTTTGTACACATCTTTATATACATACATATATTTGTACATATGTATAATGTATCTGGAATTAATATAAATTGATCAAGTTGAAGAGTTCGTTCAAAAAAATTAAATTTTTCATGTTAGTTAAACAAAAAACAAAAAAGTTTGTTTCTTATGTACGAGAAATACTAGATATGCTGCATTGTTGATGTTTTAAAAACTATTTTCTTCCTCTTGTTACGTACATATACAATGCACTGTTTATGTACACCAGACGCCGAGAGAGAAATAAGATGTCAGCTTAAAGGTATATCATTACAAAAACATTATACTTCTTGAGTTAAGTTCACAAAAGTTGTTTCCTTAAGTTTTGCTTACTTTGTTTGCGCCTGATAGACGATTGTTTGTTTATGGGAAAATTATCAATGCACAAAATATGTTTACACTTGAACTATCGATGTGAATTTTGTTGTTGTTGCAAGATAAAAGGGGTAGTTCATATTTATTTTTGATGTGAAAAAATCTTTAGTGGCGGTAAGTAGAAATTCTGCTAATAATGGTAACGAAAATCACACACGAGCAAAAGAAACACATATTATGCATGTATATAGTGTAAAGGTGTTATGATACTGACTAATTTTCAAGTGCTATAAATTGCTGTAAAAACAATAAAGTGCAAAAAACTAATTATAGTGTATACACCACTATTCGTACTTATTTGGGCATTTTGAAAAACTATCTTTTATCAAGTTGAGAAATGAACAAGCAGAAAGGCAAAATGGATTTTCTTCGACATACAAAATTTATAATTATCAAAAATGGCTTTAATTTTAGACCAACGAATTTTTAAAAAAATGTTTTAGTTAATTAATTTTTACCAATATTTTGGTATTGTACCACAGAATATATATAAACAGAACAATATCTTCTATAGCGTTTTAATCCTAGGCTGGTGAGCAAATATCAAATATTTTCGTTTTTGTTTTTTTCGACTGATTTTGATTTAGAAAAGATAGAAAAATCATTTTATATACAATCAATGAAACAAAAAAAAATTACAAAAATGTTTGTACCCACCTCTTTCTATTGATAAATAAAAATCAGTACAATTTTAAAACGAAAGAGAAATCTTTACACTTTATAATGTGCTTAAAAGAGATAGACATTCGTGAATATATTTTGATTTTGGTCTAGTTAGCTTTGCGAAACTTTAAAATCATATCAAAGAAATTACAAAAAGAAAACTTGCAACTCCCATAAGGTTGGGTTGTGTCCCATGAGTTTGTGTAGCATTCTAATTTATTTGTATTGGTCCTTTGTTTATTTGTTGATTTGATTTTAAAGTTTCGCAAAGCTAACTAGACCAAAACCAAAAATTATTCACGAATGTCTATCTCTTTTAAGCACATTATAAAGTGTAAAGATTTCTCTTTCGTTTTAAAATTGTACTGATTTTTATTTATCAATAGAAAGAGGTGGGTACAAACATTTTTGTAATTTTTTTTTGTTTCACTGATTGCATATAAAATGATTTTTCTATCTTTTCTAAATCAAAATCAGTCGAAAAAACAATAACGAAAATATTTGCTCACCAGCTTAGGACTAAAACCAAAGCAACCTTGATTATACAAGCCATAATCTAAAAAACGAAGCTTTTATAAGGGAATTAGAAACGATGAAAAAACCAAAATTTCCATAGTAAAATACATAAAACGTATGGGAAATCACTTTTTTTCCTAAGACAAATTTGTAAATGAAAACGTTGCAAGTTCTAATTTATGATTTCTGAAATATTTTCATAAATGTTTGAATTTTAACATATATAAATCTCGTTTAAGTAAATTGTTTTCATTTTCTTGTATTAATTGATTTATTTAAACCAAAATATAAAAAAAAGTTCAAATTAAAAAGAAAAGCTTACTACAAATCTTGTGCATTAAGTCAATATACATTACATAGATGGCAGTGATGGCAGTAAATATTTTTAAAAATCGTACGAAAAATTGCCACCTGGGGAAATTTTAAGTTCAAAAATTGTAGGAAAAGCAAAACAAATTCTCAAAATATTAAGAACGTGTCATAATTTTGTGATTAAACAATTTTGTTCGTATTTTTCTGTATAAATCTGAGACATCTAACGTACACTAGTAAAACTAAAGATAAATTTAGCAAGTATTATTTAAATTCATCAGAGAAAACTTTGATGTATTTTTCAAAATGAAAGTTCGAAAAATATATTTAACAAATAATTTAATTTTAATATTTCTGCAATTAATATTTACTTAATACCAATATACCCTTCCTGTATATTGCTGCTAAAGATATGTAGAACACTTTTGTATAAAATTTTTGTAACATTTTTGCTTTTTTCATTGAAAAACTTGAAGCTAAAAAACACCATTTTCACTACGGATTCCTATGGAAATCAGTGAAAAGTTATACCACTAAAAAAGCTTCTAAAAATACGTCATAATGCATATGACTCTATACTCTAGAAGGCTCTGCTAAAACGCTATAGAATATATTGTTCTGTTTATTATATATTCTGTGATTGTACCTGGTAAAGTAATATAAAAAACAACGAGCGAGTTCACCCTCAACTCGCAAAAGATTTATGTGAAAACTTTTTTGCATAACTATTGAATCATTTCGAGCCATTTCGTTAAGGCTCAGAAACCCCTCCATAAAGACGGATGTAGTTGGCTCAGTATTTAAACTAAGTTACATTTTTGGTTCAGAAAGTCAGTAAGTTATAATTCTATTTTGAATTTGGAGGACGAACCTTACTGACAATTAAGCATGAGCAAAGTACAGTTCTGTTAAGTTAATCACCTAAACCTCCATAGTAGTAAATGGTCACGGCAAACTCACTGAACAAAGCAAAATCAGGTTACACGTATCTATGTTAAATGACCGTTACAGTACTCGTTCAAAATTCTGAAATAAACATCGAACTCGTACTGTAACAACTCATTTACCGCCCTTGTGACGTAAATAACTATTACACATCACAAGCATAATGTGGTCCTATTACTCGTATGTAATTTTCATTTTCAAAAACACTTGCTACTGCGGCCATATATAGCAGATATTTTTACAACAAAATAAATTAAAGTAGGCGGTTTTTTTAGATTTTTTTTTGTATTCGGCTCACGATGTTTTTGAAATGCCAGATGATGTTGTATAATGCATGAGTATGCGTAGATTTTGCATTGATTTTACGTTTTTTTTTATTTTTTGTTCTTATTGATATCCACACATACCAGCAATATTTTTTGTTCGGCATTGTCGTTTCCGTAACCCGACTTCTATACAATTTTTTACTTACTCCTGCCGCTAAAGATGTTTTCACATCAAAAACTAAATACTTATGAATATGATTAACCCTCAGGGTACTGACTGGGTTACCGTAACCCAGACAGATTTTGAAAGTCGCGCCATTTGAAAGGAAGTGAAAGGTGGGGGTTCGGAGTGGGGGGTAAAAAATCTTTGTGGTAGTGTCTGTGTAAGCCGTGAGTGGCAGCCTCAGTCTGCGCTTGGTGCTCGAGTGGTACGAGTTAGAAAGTTGACCTCGGGTATTTCTCACCCAGTCAGTACTAAACGTTACAAAATCCGAATTTTCGGGAGACAGAATTTTTTTTTTTTTTTTGGAGTTTTGGCTGGAGTAAAGTGTTTTGGTTTGTACAATTTATTATTTTTTATATTTTTATTATTAATTAAATATTTATTATTAATTAAAAATTTATTATTGTGTATCCTACCCTCAAAATTATGCTCTATGCTTATGTACAGTAGAATTCGGTTATAATGAACGGTCATAGGACAAATAATTTTGTTCATTATAAACGTGTGTTCATTTTAACCAAAAATTTGGTTATAATGAACGGCGTTCATTATAATCAAATGTTTGGTTTTAAGAAACGGTGTTCATTATAACCAAATGTTTGTTAAATTCTTTTATCTTTTACAATTTAAATCAAAATAACACTCAAATGAAAAGAATTGATTATGGAATGGAACTTGCGATGCAACTTGTTAAACCAGCGCTAGCTGCTAGACTAGCGCTCCGAGTTCTCTCGACCGTAAAACATTTTACAAGTGCCTCAAATGTAATAAGGCTATGTGCAGAGACCATGTAGCCAAAATATGCTGCGAATGTGGAAATACAGTCTGATTTTGTTTTTTTTATATTTTGAACAATAAAAATTTCATTCAACAATCAATTTTGTTATTTATTTATATTACACTTGTGTCTTGTTACGATAAATCAATCATGGAACGTTTTATCGCTATCCTAGAAAACGGGTTATTTCAAAGTTTAAAAAAAAATATAGTTTTTGGAATGGATCAAAAAACTCGATTTCTTTTTTTCTCACAAATTTATGCAATTTAAAAAAAAAAGTGATTTTTCACAAAAAAAATTTTCAAAATGTTTAAACATTTGAATGTATCTTTGTTTAAACAAATTATTCGATAAATCTATTAGCACCCTCGTATTTGTGACAAAATGGACTATCGATTTAAAAAAAAACGTTTCAATTGGCCAACTACAGCCCAAGATACAGCCAATCAAAGTTGCCGGGTTAGGCTAACCCATGTCAGTACTGAACGTGACTTTTTTACAGTCGGTACCCTGAGGGTTAATAACATATGTAAATAATTAAATGCTTACAATATTTCTCCTGATTGTTTGGCTATCCTTGATCTTACATACATTTTTAAAAAAAATACTATAAACAGCTGTTCAGAAAATATAAACCGTAATGATTTTTACAAAGTCAAGTTATTGAAATGATTTTCTGATTAACACTTCGCGGAAATGATGGTAAATGCCGTCAACAAAAAACTTTCGTTTAGGACATAACGGTATATACCAGTGATGGCAAATACATGGCACGCGTGCCAAACTTGGCACGTTTTAAATTTTTTCCGGCACGTCAAAAACATTTGAATTTTTAAAAATCGACCTTTCTTGCAGTTATTCTTACAAAAAATGAAAAATGCGTTTTAAGAATTGTGTAAATTGATAAAGCCCAAGAATCGAAATGCTGGGAAATGAGAACCAATGAAAACAATTTGGTCATAGAACCCTTTGGAATGAATATCATATATTTTTGGCAAACACGGAAAGCTCGAAAAAAATTAATTGGTGATAAAATATATGGCTTGATGAAAAAATCGTCAAATTTTACAATTTCGCAGGTTAATTCCAATTGCCACAGTTGCTTTTTGGTTGTGTTGGTACACTTTTCCCTGACGTTTCTTGGCAATTTATTGTTAGCTGTCGAAAGGTTATAAAGTTTTGGTGTGCTTAGCATCATAACGGGGTCGTTTTTGACCAAAAATTTACTAACAAGCAAAGAAGTGGGAGCAGGTACAATTGCCATGAGTTGTTTCCTCATAAATCCAGACGTTTCGTTCGGATAGCTTCACGCAAACAGCGCACAACTTCCTAAAAGTACGCCTAATGAAAGTATGACCTAAGAACTCAAGTTACACTACGTGACAAGCTTTTTAGTCTTTCCTCTTTTTTAGAAAGCTATCAGTGGGATGATTGAGCCTTACTTTCGACGTCATATTGTAAACTCCTGTTTTATCACCCGTTATTACCCATTTGAGCAGTTCTAGATCGTACATTCGGCACTGCTTTTGGACGAAATTCAACAATTTCGAAGGCAGTTTTACTATCACACGTTTCATGCCTGAAACCCATTTGAAATTATTTTTGTTAGATACCGAAATGTTCCAAACCGAGCAGCGAGAATAAACCATCGGAAATTTTTATTGCGATACATTTTTATTAATCTTTTCTTCATTGACTTATTTTATATGGTAAACGCCAACCTAAAAGCTAATTTTCGACCAAACACCAGCATAATAGAGGACGTACCAAGTTTACGTAGTACATTCCGTCCAAGCCAGCAAAATATGGCATACAAATATGGTGGGCATGCGATTCGGACACAGCGTATCCGTTGATGATTATGATCATATGTTCCTAAGAACAATAAAGCAGTGGTTTTAATCTCTACTCAACACAATGACGATAAAACCTCTGGGCCAAAACACAAGCCGGACATAATTCATTATTACAACAAAACCAAAGGAGCTGTCGATACGATGGACAAAATGCTGGGTCAGTATACAACAAAAAGGAAAACCAATCCCTGGCCACTGGCAATAATTTTCAACATAATTGACACCGCAGGACTTGCAACCTCTCATACCGTCAAAACTGGTCGACGACGGGATTTTTTGCAAAGGTTGCGCGAACATTTGTGTATTCCACTTATAATAAAAAGAGCAAAAATACCACGAGTGATGAGCTATTTTCCAACGAAAAGTGCTGTAGAGTGCATTCTTGGAAAATCTATTGAAGAACTACAACAGCCGCAGAATCTTCCTTTTATTCCAGACAATACCATGGATAGAGGTGCAGGCGGTCGGCTCTCACAAAAAGGTCAATGTCATATGTGTTATAGAGATAAAAAACGGAAAAGACCTACACGAAAATCATGCGGTCAGTGTAAAAAGCCAGTTTGTCAGACGCACAGCCTTACGCAAACGAAGTGTGAGGACTGCCACATGGCATAATTTTTTTTTTGTATTTTTTTTTTATTTCTATAATTTTTCATAATTTATTCTTGTATAAATGAATTGGTAGTGATGTATAATATAAAACTATACCAAAGTAAAGGTTATTGACCCATCCAAAAGAGACTAAAATATCCAACCTTGTAAAGCCTGAATTTAAAAGATATTTAGAATTTCAAAGGTTTTTTTAATTTTTTCCATAGAAAATATCTAAATAAAAAAATTTACACCCGGGTGTAGGTATACAGTCAAGGTAATAGAAAAAAAGTGGAAATTAAAAAAAAACTGAATTAATTTTTTTTTTTTAATTTAAATTTTTACATTTTCAAAAAGAACTCAAAAATTTAGTAACTGAGCCCAAACGAAATTAAAATCCAGCAAAAAACATCAAAAATATTCAAACGTGAAAAATAAGATCTATACCCGTGTGTATACAGTCAAGATGAAGGTTAAATGAAACATGGCCAGAATTCAACCAACACATTGCTAATAACACTTTGGTACATAAGTACACACCATAAATCAGAAAAATATATTTGCCAAAAAGAAATTTGTTTTTCGAATGGAATTTTATATCTACGTTATTAAGCCGATTATATGAGTAGTTCCTAATATAAAATCGAAATATTCACGCTCTGAAGGATTTCTGGGGTTATATCATTTGGGGTCGGTTTCTTAGATAAAATAAGAGCCAAATTCAAGAAATATTGCGGAACACCTCTACTGATATTATGGTACCATTAATCAAAAATTGTTTCACCAATATTTTTGTACATGAACACCAATCTAGAACCGAAATAGATGAGAAGTTTGTGGATGGATTTTAATAAAATTTTACATTTGAGATTTGATCTGTAAAGTCGATTCTTTAAATAGTTTCTAATATAAAATTAAAAAATTCCGGATCTGAAGAATTCCTCCGGCCCTCATCATGCCTTAGTTGATATATTAAATTAAAAATTATATTCGCCAAATTTATTTTGACATACTGAGCCAATTCTCCTCTTTAGCATCAAATGGAACAAGCTCATTTGTTGACGGATTTTTGTGAAATTTTATGTCTGGAATATTTTGTTGTTATTAAAAATAGTTCCAAATAAAAAACCTATTATTACATGGCCTGAAGAAATTTTTCGGCTCTAAGGTTGGTCTTGGATCAGAATTTATAAATTAAAACATAGCCCAATGACAAAATATATTTTGAAACATTACTCGTACTAATTGTGTTACGGTCGATATTGATACCATAAACGAAAAATTAAATTTGCCAATGTTGGTTTTCCATACACAGCCAGTTCGGTCAATTTTTGCCACCTCCACCACCAAATGGAATAAACACATTTATCGATGTGTTGTTTGTGTAATTTTATAATTGAGATATTAAGCCGATTCTATAAATAGTTCAAAATCTAAAATAGATTAAATCACGTCTTAAAGAATTTTTTGGGCCATATCATTTTGGCTGTAGTTTGACTTCTTAATTAAAATATTTAATTTGTATGGAAATTATTATATTCATGTACTTCCTCTGAGTTTTCAGAACAATGTAAGACATTTTTCTGGACGCCCGCAGAAGTTTGAAAAACCAGAACATGTCCGGAGAAACCATGACGTCTATGGCCACCCGTAATTGTCACTCTTCTAAAATGAAATAAATTTATTCATTTAAATTTACATATCAATTTATTAGATAAATGCGATTAGTAGAGAGGGGTCACATATAATACCTACGGTAACATAAAAATGGATTGGTCGTAGTTTTCTACACTCGTATGATAGATGAGAGCCATCACTTCGAACACGCCATCAGCTGCGGGAGTAGAACTTCCAATAGTCGGTTTGTTATTGTTCAGAACATAATCATTTTCTAGTTCGTCAATGAACTCAAAACTAACTTCGTTTTGCTGATCCACGCAAATATTCCTAAAAATATTATTAAATTAATACAAACATGAATAATTAATTTAAAATCTATAGATATTAAATAACACAAAAACAAAATTACCGATGTTGTTTCAATTTAGCAATGGAAATATTCGCAACCACATTCTTACAGATTTTACAAATCGCGCCTTTTTTATTATTATTAGTTATTTTAGTTTGCATGAACCAATAGGCATGAGTCGGGCGCTTTTTCAACGTCTTTCCACAACACAATTTATTGCACATCACAAGTATTCGTATTTGACCGTAAATTATTCGCGTATTGGAGATTATTGTGCGACTGAATGAAAAAATTTTAAAGGTTTTGAAGAAAAAAAAAACCAAATGTCACATTTGTTATTGATACCATCGAAACCAAAAAAATATTGAAGAAAACAAAATTACGAAAAAAATTTTATTAAAGGATCCAAAATCGCAATACGTTTTGCTAGGATATAAAAGTTTTATTTTTACTTTTCCCACTATAACGAAGTTATATTGGGTAAGTATTGTAATCGCGAAAAAAGTTTTGTTCCAGTTTTTCACATTTCTCGACGAATTAGGTTACCAGGACCCCGAAACACCCATCAGAAAAATGTCGTGTCCGTCCTTCCGTCCGTCCGTCCGTCCTTCCATTCTCACAAATATTGATAGTTTTGGTCGAAATTTTGCACAAAGATAGATTTCAGTAATAAGCAGTGTGTATTAACTTTTAGGTCCATTCGAGTATAGAATGGAGGGGGTTGCAGTGGAAGAGAAAACTGCGAAACAGATTTTCTCAAAAACGAGACCGACGATTTTTTTGTTATGAAAATGTTTCGGCTTTTTTATAGACAATATATTACTTGTAAATGACATTCACTGTCTTTTCGATTTGGTAAATCAGAAAAATAACAAAGGCCAATCACTTATAATATATCTAGCAATCAAAGTAGAAATATTATACCCTCCCCCTTTACTTTCCCGCAGAGTCAATACAAAGTGTATCAACTCTCAAAAATTAGAAATCTCTTTGAGTTTTCGTGTTGGTAATGGTAATTCGGTTTCGTACAGAAAAAGTAAGGTCTACTCTTCAGGTAGATACGACCGAACTACAAAAATTAAACTGTAAATTTTACATTGTATGTAAAACTAGAGTGTATCGACTTAGTGAATTATATTCAAAAAATCAAACTCAAAAACCCAAGCAGAAATCTAATTTGTTTGTGTATCATGCCCACACGAATAATTATGACGAAATTTCCTCTGCGGGAAAGAAAATGGGGAGGGGATAATATTTCTCATTGCGTGGGGATCATTTTGACAAAAAGGAGTAATATAAATTTGTTTATCTGTTTACCGAGGTAATATTGAATTTTTCGAAGAAATATTTCTATACAGTTAATACACCTTGCAAATTCCAGCAATTGTTCCCTAGGTGTCTTCAAAGATAAAATTAATAGATTGCCGTATAATATGGAATTTAAATTTCTAAATTTACCAAAAATACTTTGCTAGTGGCAACTAATATTATCCACAATTAAAAATAATTATATCTAGTGAGCTTTTAAATATAGCAAGATATTTCCGTTTCTATGACATTGAAATTTTTGGCATGACATTTCTGTGACGTTTTATTGACATTTTATGGCATTTTAATGATTGAAATTTCAACGATATGTTGATCGATACAATATTTGTGAATTGCTTTAATAAAATCGTCTTTAAAGGTATTATTTGTGGGTAATAAATTCTCTTGATATTCAAAGTCGTATAAAACTCTTAATAGCACATTAATATGGAAGGCTTTAAAATAATATCACGCCATTAGTGTGGAACAGGTTTGGGAAAGCTTGGAGATATGTAAAATGAAATGCTATATAGTATGACAAGGAGGTGGGGTTCGGTGACAAATGATAATTAACGTTAATTCTGATTTTGTATTGTTTGTGTTTTATTATTTTGTATTTTCGTATGGTCCACAGCGATGCCTCGTCCAGACTCAAGTACTGAGTAAAGAGTTATTTCGACAAATCCTCACGTTGCTCACATAATATTGTGATCTGAACAAACGACACAAATTTTCAGAAAATAAATTTTTGAACATTTTGAATGCTATCTGAATGGAGTAAATTAAATTCTTAATGACTTTCAACGGTATACTAGAGATGTATAACTGGATCTAATTGTTAAAGGTTGAAGATGAAAAACGGCGAATGCGACTTTGATTGCTCCTCAACACATGTCAGTTCTGAATAATCTAACATATTTGTGAGTCTATGATTTAGCGGTATGAGAGTAGATTTATATTGCCGTGAAATTTTAGAAAAGCCGTGGCATATTGTGCCTGCCCAAAATATCGAAAAAATGCTTGTGAAATATAAATGGTTGGTTTGGTGATCTTTAACGAATGCTTTCTGGGAAAAGTATCGTCCGAGAGTCGGATAGACCCAATTTTTTGTTCTTGTTTTCTGTAATGCCTCAAAGCAATTTATTGTCGCTGACGGTATATATACCGTCATGTCCTAAACGAAAGTTTTTTTTTGGCGGCATTTGCCGTCATGTCCTCGAAAGTGTTAACCAGTATCAGTAGGCACTGGATATACTATACAGAAAAGAAAGAAATAATAACTCGCAACCAAGTTGATTTTGTTTCCAGAATAACTATTTACAACCACATTTTAAACGATTATACCTAACATATTTATGCCATTCCATTTTTTCATGTTATAAACATACAATTCTTAAAAGCAAAAGACTGTGCAAAATTTTTAACCAAATGGATGGTGTTTCACCATTCGTGCCATCGTTTCGACGAAAATTATAAAACATGGGATAGTTCAGGGGCCAAGACATACGTTCTGTGAATAAAACTAACAGGTCATCATACTACCTTATTGATCCATATTATTACTTATCAATTCCCGATGAACCGCATGATTCCCAATTTAAAGTAAAACTGTTCTTTAATAAATTCGAAATTTATTTTAGATTTATTATAAATATAATATAATTACTCATACATGATATTTATTATTCGTTGTCATCCCAAAATTAGTTCATCATTTATTCTCAGCGTATAATAAACATGTAACAATTTTTTAAAACATTCGAAAGTAAATAAGCCGAATTTTTATTGGGGAATGAACATGAGACCAACTTGAAAACAACCTTTCAATTTGGGCGGACGATGCTGGCATCTTCGGAAGCCTGATGGCCAGTTTAGACAACTATGTTCATGTTTCCTTCCTACCATATTCCAAAACAAAAGTAGATTTTTTATTTTTTTCTCAAAAAGTGATATATAAAATAAAGTTTGAGATCTATAACTGTCCCAATCCTCTAGTCCATCACCAGATAGATTTTTAAATAGAAAATTGTTAATTTGATCTTTGTGATTGTCAAGGGATGTAAATAAAAATTAGTCTGGGGACGCTGGAAATCAATTCGCCACTGGACTTTGAATATTTATTTTTATTTTTACGAAGTGGACTGTATATTATTATATTTATTTGAATTAACATTTTATTATTAAATAAATCAATTTATATATTATATTTTATTATTAATTTACATTTTAGTATTAAAAAATATGAACGATGTGTTCACAAAAGACGATGAAGGAAGAGACAGAAAATTTACAAAACAATCAATAATTAAAGGTTGAAGAATTAGGTATTTTTCCAATCTAGCTTCTTGATTTATACGATGGGGACGCTACTAGTCGCGGGGACATTCTTTAATTTGTAACATTTAAGATCATATAGAAATTTATGATTTGGCGCAAGAATAAATTAAAATTTAAGTTAATTAAAGTGTATTGTTTATAATTTATTAATTGTAAATATATAAAATAAAATTTAAATATTACAATGGTTGTAATACATTGTGCATATGGAGTATGCAATTCGGATTCGCGCTATTTGATAGATAATTCAAATATATCTTTTATACATTTCCCTAATCCAAAAAATGAAATGGCGCAATGTAAAACATGGGTTGATGCTTGCCGAAGGCCCACATTTACTATACACAAAGTAAATCGGTATACTTTCATCTGTAGCCTACATTTTGTGGGTGAAAATGGGCCCACTGGAATTAATCCAAACCCAATTTCTGCGACGTTTTCTAAGGTGACTAAATTAGTATTTAATTGTTAATTTTTGTTTTAAATTAATTGTGGTGTACATTTGGTAGCGTCCGATGGCTCGTAAAAGAAGATTGTTTTCTAAGGAAATTGATTCTACAGCCCAATCTATTTCTCAAAATGAGCAGCATGCTATTTGCAATGAAGTAAGAACAAACAGCGCGATATTGTAATTAAACTATATTATATTTATGTTATAATTTCTATTTTGCTATAGATTTTAGAGAATGCAAATTCCGAAATGCCACAAGTAGTACCGAATGAAGTGAATTCATCCAATGAAAAGTCAAACCAAACAGAAGAGCTGAAAATTGAATATAAGGAAACGTCGACATGTCCAAATATGCTCAACACATACTTATCCGCCAAACATCAACGAAAGCTTCGTGCTCTGGAGAAAAGACATCTTATTTCAAGCAACAAATTAAAACGGAAAATCAACATTCTCCAAAGAAAGCTAAAGTGCACATCATCTAATATAGAAGTCGTTAAACAAAATAAAAAACAAATGCACTTTTATACCGGCCTCGATACTGAACAATTTGATGTTTTATGGAAATTTCTCGGGGAAGATGCTTTACAGTTAAATCACTGGCGAGGTTTTACTGAAAATAAAAGAGGGAAACAAGGGAGAAAACTGAATGACGCGTCATCGCTAACACCGCAAAATAAGTTATTTCTGACATTATGCATACTCCGTGTTGGATTATTGCTCGCAGACCTGGCATTTAGATTTAATGTTAGCATTTCATATGTATCGAAAACTATAAACACTTGGATAATATTTTTATTTAATAAGTTTAAAGCCCTGAATATATTTCCACAAAGGGAAAAAGATAAGACTAAATTATTCAAAGCATTTAGAAAATTTAAAAATTTGAGGGTTATTATTGATGGCTTTGAAGTGCGGACCCAAAAGGCCGAGGATTATAGAGAAAAAGGAAATACTTATTCTACTTAAAAGTCGCATGCCACTTTTAAATTTTTATGTGGGATGCATTCGTCGGGCGGTGTATATTTCATGTCTGACGCTCATGAAGGAGCAATGTCAGACAGGGAACTTTTTACTTCTTGTGGAATAACATCGCAACTCAAAAGTGGTGATACCATAATGGCATATCGTGGTTTTAATATTGCTGACGTTTGCAATAGATTGCATTGTCACTTAATTTACAAAAGAAGAGGTTTTAATTACAAAAGACATAGCATCAGCCCGGGTTCATGTTGAAAGAATTATAGGCAGAATTAAAGAATTTCGGATCTTGCAAAGAGTATTGCCCAAAACATTAATTCCAATAGTATCTCAAATGACCTTTGTCATTGCGATGTCGGTCAATTTTCAGGAACCAATAATAAATAAAACTTAAATAAAAAACTATGACTAAATTTTTGGTTTTTATTTAGACATTTATCACAAACTTATTCTTGTATCACAATATTGTATTAATTCATTTCTTGAATGTTTTTTTTTTTAATGTACATAACTAGATAATTCAAATTCATTTTATTTAAGTATTATTAAATACAAATAAAGAAAAATTCAATATAAGGAAGATCAAATAAATTATCCTAAAATAAAAATATATATCTAAATTTAATTATGCATCACAGTATTTATTATTCCATATAGTTTAGTAAAGCGAAATCACGAGGCAGTCTCATCTCGAAAAATTCCACCAACAAAATGTTCTGATGAATGTTCAAGAGCTTTATCATTAGATTATTAATAAAGACATCATCACGCAGTATAGGTTCAACTGAGAAGCCACAGTTCGACCAAACAATAAACTCACAATGATCAACCTCCATGATGGCCAGACTAAATTGAATTTGAGTGTAATATGCATGGTTCTTTTTTAGTTTCAAATGTAAATTGTCATCTATAGTAAAAAATGCGGTGTTATAATTTTTAATTTTATGAAAATCAGCCGGTGCTAGATTTTCAAAACGTTTCGGGCATTTTATCTCCACTATTGCGCCTATACTATCGCTGGTTTTGTCATACAATACGCCATCTGGACTAAATCCAAGACCGGGGTATTTATTATTGACAAAGAAACCAGCTGGTCGACAATCAAAACCGGTGAAAGTGGCATAATCACAGAAAGCGTTTCCTTCTTTAGCACGTCCATATGCTATTGCTGGTAATTTTGACAAATCTTTTTTCAACCATAAATGATTGTTAATCTTGTTGTCGTAAATATTGACCGTTAAATATAAAATCGCAACCGATGCTGTGATCCGAATTTTTAGTGCATTTTCCCATTCATAGGTGTTTTATGATGTTACGAGCAGCTCTGGACCATAAATTGTTTGAGAACATAGGACGTCTTTCATGATCCTGATTTTTTTGAAAAGAATTTCTTTTTCTTGATTATCTAACGTATAATCCTGCATTTTTAATAAATGTAAAAACACGGGCTCAACATTTTTATTCGTTACTGGATCATATTGTAAAACCCGTTTTCTGCTATAAACCTTTTTTGGCGGTATTTTATATTTAGCCTCCACTACCCTTTGTGGATTGTTGCCTTTCTTGCGACCTTGATTCCATGTTTTTATCAATGAAGTGGAACTGATAATTTGGTATCCGAAATGAATCGTATTATCTTCTAGCGCGAAGAGTGTTCCGATAATATGCGAACAGCATCGACTTTCTGATGCCTTGCACTGACAAATACCCTCAACTATATCTGCGCTGGCAATGCCGATAATTACGTGTACTTTGTAAGTACAACCTGAATAACAAGGATGTACTTCTGCCTTTAGATAATAAAAGTCTGTATCGATATTGTCGCGCATATTGGTTACATGACCGCTTGTGAAACATATACGGCCTCCCGTAAGGATTTGGAATTAACAGAAGTGGGTTGATAATCCTGTTCATTATCGCTACCGCTGTCATTGCGGGTATGATCTGTAAGCCTTGATTCATTCACAAATTCTATTATTTTAGTGTACCCAAAAGATTTTGGAATCACAACTGAGGGAAAAATTTTCCATCAGCTAACTGGAGTTGACTTCACTGGTTTCTTAGGAAATTTTATATAAAACCATTTCGATTTGTCGATTGAAGGCAAAATTTGGTTCTGTTCTCCGTTAGAAATACACTCTTTCACTCTGTAAAATTAAGGAAACAATAATACCACATTTAAAATATTTAAACATTTCTAACCGTTTAATTAATTCCCTTTTGCTTGCATTGCTGGAAATACCACGGCATGCAAGCCACCTCTTTAGAACATCCACTTTATTTTCCTAAGGATTGGGATTGGGAAGTTTCGCTTCAGGAACATCTTCTTCTGTCAAATCATTCATATTTCTTCAAATTTAGGATAAACATACTTAAATATGTTTAGTTAAGCTTGGAAATCGTTATATAAAAATAAGGTTTTATTATACTTACAATTCATAAACAACTATTTTATTTATAAAATCTGCTGTGAAATTATATTTGGAAATATTTGATAAATCGTTTTAATTTAAATTAAACGTAAATGTTTCCTTTAACGCTAAAGAAGTTGGTCTATTTTGTCCGTTTTATTATTAAATTGAATGACAACCGTTATTAAATGTCCCCGTGTTACTACTAGCGCTGCCCAAGCGGACAAAGAAAATACCCGCAAAAATTTTCGGAAAATACCTAATATAATACAAAAGTGCAAGAATACACAACTCGTCTACAAAATATATATGGAGTACATATTTTATCATAGACGGCTACCAACTGCATGAATTACAATTTTTATTTTAATGTTGGTAGCTATCAAAATGTGAAGTAACCAAACTAACTACTACATTTTTAGTTATGACAATACGGTTTATGGCGTCAAGCTACAGTAGATGTCGCCTCGATTGTGACGAGGTATTAAACTGTCAAAATACCAAACAAAGTAAGTAAATAAGAAGCGGTATCTAAAGTTTTATTATTTTAAATTATTTAATTCTTTTAAAATAAAAAAAGAAGAATTTATTTATGTAACTAAATTACCCAGTTAGCCTTTCCCACAATAACTACTGTTTTCCCTCGAAAATAAGGACCAGTCCTTCTATTTAAGTTTTTTTTTTTTTTTTAAATATAAAAGTTTATGAAAAATAAAGTCCTTCTCGACCAGTCCTTCTATACGAAAATTCCGATTTAAAATTTGATAAGAATAAGTTTAAGTTAAATCGAAATTGATTTATTCTTTATTCGTTATTTAAATAAATAAAAATAAATAAATAGTAAAAACATATTTCATCACAGTTTATTAAAATAAAATCACAAATAATTCATATTTACGATGTTAAAATTGTCTGATTTAATATAAATTGTTTTCGGCTTTTTATAGACAACATACTATTTGTAATGACATACTCATTATTTTCGATTTGGCAAATCAGAAAAATAATGGAGTCATACTCCTAATATATCTACCAGCAAAAGTAGAAAATATTCATCCCCTCCCCCCTTTTCTTTCCCGCAGAGTCAATACAAAGTGTATCAACTCTCAAAAATGAGAAATCTCTTTGAGATTTTTTGTTGGTAATTCGGTTTCGTACAGAAAAGTAAGGTCTACTCATCAGCAGCGCTGTCGCAATAAAAAAAAATTGCGTACCTCAAAAAATTAATTTGGGTGCCTCTGGGTGCCTCACAAAAAAAAAAAATTCTAAAACTGCAAAATTTTACAGGTTTTATTTTATTTAAATAAAAATTTAACTAATAGGTACAGTGATTAATACCCTCGCAGTGCGAGTTTACGTAAATATTCTGCTGAACATTTTTCAGCAGGATCGCATACAATTTAAAAATATTTTAATCAGAAGGTGAAAGTTTTTTACGAAATAGACTACGTCGAATGATTCCCTGTGCCCCAATTCTGATAATTCCCGAGGAATAGAAATTTTAAATTTTGTATTATTCCCTTTTCCCTAAAGTGTATTCTGGTGTTTGGGGAAAAAAACTTATTGGGAAAGATCCCAATTACAGCAGTTTTGACGTTTGTTCTTCCATACCTATTTTATGAAAGAATTGATGGGGAATACATTTTTTAACGAAAATGTTTGTCTATCTCTAGTTAATATTAATAATAAATCATATTAATATTGTTTGTAAGGGGGTCCTTTGCGGATCTTAACTTATTTTAATGTGATTCCATGGAGTACACGTACACTAAATTTATTTCCCTTGTATATTTATTCCCCAATTGCCAGAAAGCACTTTTGGAAATGGGGAATAAAAAGTTGGATAAATTTATCTGGGGAATAACTGCTGTAAAACCAAAATATTCCCCATTCCTCGGGAATTATCAGAATAGGGCCACTTGGAAATTTTTCAGCAGAATATTTACGGAAACTCGCTTTTTAGCACCGCTCTGCTGCAGCACTACTATATGAGGAAGGCTTAGAAGACCAGTGGCCCTATTCTGGTAATTCCCGGGGAATTGGGAATATTTTGTTTTTACAGCAGTTATTCCCCAGATAAACTTTTCCAACTTTTTATTCCGCATTTCCAAAAGTGCATTCTGGCAATTGGGGAATAAATATACAGGGGGAAATAAATTTAATTGTACGTGTTCTCCATGGAATCACATTAAAATAAGTAAAGATCCGCGAAGGACCCCCTTACAAATAATATTAATATGATTTATTATTAATATTAACTAGAGATAGACAAACATTTTCGTTAAAAAATGTATTCCCCTTCAATTCTTTCATAAAATAGGTATGGAAAAAAAACGTCAAAACTGCTGTAATTGGGAATAATTTTTTCCCAATAAAAATTTTTCCCAAACACCAGAATACACTTTGGGGAAAAAGGAATAAAACTGCTACACAATTTAAAATTTATATTCCCCGGGAATTACCAGAATAGGGCCACAGTAATAAATATTTTTAAATTTAGGAATCTAAATTGATTGAGTCCATTTCGTAGTTCAAAAATTTTACCCCAGAAAGCCTCCAAATTAGAAGATACCGCAATAGATCTCTAAAAAAACTTCTCGATACTATTTGTAATGTAATGACTAATGACATACTCATTATTTTCGATTTGGCAAATCAGAAAAATAATGGAGTCATACTCCTAATATATCTACCAGCAAAAGTAGAAAATATTCATCCCCTCCCCCCTTTTCTTTCCCGCAGAGTCAATACAAAGTGTATCAACTCTCAAAAATGAGAAATCTCTTTGAGATTTTTTGTTGGTAATTCGGTTTCGTACAGAAAAGTAAGGTCTACTCATCAGGTAGCTACGACCGAACTACAAAAATTCAACTCTCGAAAAATACATTAAGTATTTAACTAGAGGGTATTGAGTTAGCGAATTATATTCACTAACTCGAACTCAAAATCCCAAGCAGAAATCTCATTTGTGTGCGTATAATGCCCGCCAGCGCTGTCGAAAGAGGCACTTTGGTGCCTCCCGGGCACTTATAGAGAAAGTGAGGCACCCAAAAAATTAGAGGCACTTAAAGGCACCGACATTTTTTTTCTTAAATTTTGTTTCAAATTTCATAATTTATAATATAATTTATTTGTTTTCTCCTACAAAGCACGATTTCGCTAAGAGTGCGAGAAATTAGCAAGGAATATTTATTATTTTTTTTTCTCATAGCCCTAAACGGCAAAATTTTTTTTTTTTTTTTTTATTTTTTATTTATTTATATTACGACTGAGTCTTACACCCATTTAGTAATTTACATTGCATTATAAAGTATTTGATTAGTCGGCACAATCACAAGATTATCCCCCATTTCGTGTAACTCATCCCCTGGATTTTCGCCACAGCAAGTCTACTGACCTCCTGGTCGCGATAAGTCCAATGGTTTTATTCTTTGCAGTCTTCTGGTAGGTGTGGTAGTCAGCATACAGCGTATGTCCAGATTTTCATGCTGGTGCAGACGTTGTAGGTGTTTTGTTGCATGATGCTTAATTTCATCCACGACAAGCTCGATCTTTAGATCTCGATGGAGGTTGTCGTTTCGAATGTACCACGGTGCATTAACAATACATCGCAGGATTTTATTTTGAACTGTTTGTATGATTTTAATATTTGTCCTCTTGGCACAACCCCAGAGTTGGCTACCGTACGTCCATACAGGTTTAAGGATTTGTTTGTATAACAGCAGTTTGTTATGGATCGCTAGTTCAGATTGTCTCCCTAAGAGCCAATGCATCTTTCTAAATTTTATGTTTAGTTCTTCTCGCTTCTTTTTTATGTGTTCTTTCCATCTAAGTTTAGCATCTAAAGTCATGCCAAGATACTTAGCAGTGTTCGCATGCGGTACTACTATAGAGTTTATCATTATTGGTATATGATTAACTTTTAGATTGGTAAAGTTCACTTGGACTGATTTTGCTTCATTTAATTTAATTCGCCATTTCTCTGTCCATTTAAATATCAGGTTAGTAGCCTTCTGAAGTTTACTAGTGGATTCATTGATGTTTTTTGCTGTTGCAAGTATTGCCGTGTCATCTGCAAAAGTCGCCATTGTTGCTTCTATAATTGGTATATCTCTAGTATATAGGAGATAAAGGATTGGTCCAAGAACACTCCCTTGTGGAACTCCTGCTGTTATTCGTTTTAGCTGGGAGTATTCATTCTCATACTTTACTCGGAAGTGCCTCTCTGATATGTAGGATTTTAGAATTTGAAAAAATTGCTCTGGAAGATCTCGATGAAGTTTGAATTCTAACCCCTGGTGCCATACTTTGTCAAATGCTTGCGCTACATCAAGGAATATAGTTGAACATATTTGTTTGCTTTCAAGTGATTTCTCGATTACATCAGTAATTCGATGTACTTGTTCTATAGTAGAATGTTTTTCCCTAAATCCAAACTGATGTGAGGGGATAAGATTCCTTTCTTCGATAATTGGTTTTAGTCTTTTAAGAAGAACCTTTTCAAATAGTTTCGATAATGTTGGTAGCAGAGAAATCGGCCTGTATGAAGCTTTATCGTTCGGAGGTTTGTTCGGCTTAAGTATCATAATTACTTCTGCAACTTTCCATTGTCTTGGTACATATCTTAGTCGAAATGCTGCATTAATTATATGCATTAATTTCCTCAATGCTTTCTCCGGTAACACTTTTATTATCTGACCCGTTATAAGATCATATCCTGGGGCCTTATACGCATTCAGATTATTCTTGATTTCCCATTTTAGTTCTTTCAATGTTATTGGTGTAATTTTTATTTCATCCTGTTTATTTATCGGGGTAATATTTTCCTCTTCCGTTTGTTTTGGGTAAGGTTGAAATGTTTCTTCAAGATGATTTGCAAACAAATCAGCTTTTTGTTTAGCATTTCGAGCCCAATTGTCTTTATCTTTAATTGGAGGAACCTGAAGTTTGGGTCTTTTAAGATTCTTAGTTGCTTTCCATAATGAGTAATCAGTATCTTTTTGCCCAGTTAGAGTGCTGAGGTATTTATTAACTGATTGATTTTTAATATCTTTTATTAGATATTTTAATTTGTTACACAAGTGATTAAATACCCTCTTATTTTCCGGGTTTCGATGTTTTTGCCAATTCTTCCGTGCTTTTCTTTTGATTTTAAGTAGTTCCCTTACTTCCTCCGGATAGCTAGCATTGCGCTTCAATTCATGATTGTTATTAGGAGTGCTTTCCCACGCAGCACTTTGGATATTATAGATGAGATTATCTAGTTCTTCTTCTAATTGGACTGATCCCTGAATTGGGTTCTGCAGATTAATTCTTTCTGTTAACCGTGTTTGGAAGAGATCCCAATTGGTTTTGAAGCTCGTTAATTTCGGGTTGCTCTGTTTCATAATAATTGTTTGGCTAAGTGTCATAATAACTGGTGAATGATCTGATGATAGACTTTCACTGTTCTCTATATGGGTATAATTATCTGAAATTCCTCTTGTAATAAAGAAGTCTATAAGATCTGGAGTCTTACTGATATCCGAGGGCCAATAGGTTGGTGTACCGCCTGAGTGAAATTCACATTTTAGTTGTTTGCCTGCTGCGAAAAGTTCTTTTCCTTTAGTGGTCGTTAACCGTGATCCCCAATAGGTATTTTTTGCATTAAAGTCACCTCCAATTAAAAAGACACTTCCTAGTATTTTGAGAAGATTAGTATAATCTCCTTGTTTGAGATTGTATCTTGGGGGGCAGTAGATTGCTGAGATACTACAAGTTTTAATAATGTTCAATTGTATTTTGATTGTTGTGACTTGCATGGAAAGCTTCTCAATTTTAAGTTCTTCGTTATGCTGTATATGATCTTTTATCAGAATAGCTGATCCACCTCTAGCTTTGTTCTCTGGATGTAATGCATGATAGCAATAATATCCTTTTATTTTACAGAATGAAGTTTTAGTGAAATGTGTTTCTGATATAAGACATATATCTATATTATACATGTTTAAAAATATATCTAGTTCTTGAATGTGATGCAATAGCCCATTTGCATTCCAGGTTACAATTCGTAATGTTTTATTCATTTCTTTATTTTATAATTCGATTTTATATAATTTATATTTTGATACACTCGATCAAAGTTTCCTTCAATTTTTTTATTGAAACTAGTTTGTGATTTCATTTCTTCTAGCGCGTTCTGCAGGCTCATTTCCTGTGAAGAAAGTCTTTTGTTGAGGTTCTCTAGATTTCTCAGTATGTCCTGTAAAACAAGATCCACTTTGAGCTGTTTCTGCTCTGTTTGCTGAACTACTTGTGCATAAGTAACATTTTCATTTACTGGCTCTCTTTGTGCGTTAGGATTAGGAGTCAACCATTTTGGCTCCGTGGTTTTTTTTATAGATTGTACATTTCTTGATGCAACTGGTTTGCGTGATTTATCTCTCATTTTTTGTAGTTCTACTGCAACTTCACATCCTCTGTAATTTGCCGGATGCTGGCCATTACAGTTTATACACTTCGGTGTTGTATTTCGGGGAACTATGCAATCATTTCCTGCGTGTTTTCCTGCACATTTAACACATCTTGCTTCTCGATGGCAGTACTTCTGTGTATGATTATAATCTTGACAGTTTTTGCATTGTGGTATTAGTCGAGTGACCTTTCTCGGTGTTTCTATTTTAACTCTGAGGTTAAGGATAGCCCTAATATTATAGATACTTTCTATTTTTTCTTGGTTGTCGAAGGTTAGCATAAAAAGTGGGAGACCTCTTCTGTTGATTTCAACATTTCCCTCTCTGTTATCTCTTCTCTCTTTTCTAATGATGTTGACTGCATCAACTATTTTCAGGCCTTTGCTTTGCAGGTCCTTAATGATTTCATCTTTTGAGCAAGTTGGGTGTAGACCTCGTGCCATTACTTTAATTGATCGATCATTTTTATCCTCGTAGGTGTACCACTGGAGACCATCAGCATTTAATTTGTTAGCTAGAGCTTTATAGTCGTCAGGCTCTGTTGTATTAATTTTCCATATATTATTATTGAGCGATATTACTTTGTAGTCATTTCGTACTACTTCTTTCATCAATTTCTGAATACTACCGTAATTTGATATTCCTAGAATATTGATCGGGGGTGGAACATGTTTCTTCTTTTCTGGCTCATGCACTTTAGGTGCAGTAATTGCATTGGTAGTTTTAGAGTGAGTTTGAATTGGTTCAACTTCTGGTGATGATTCAGCTTTCCTCTTAATTGGATTGGATTCTTTTCTTGGTTTCTTATTTGCTCTCCTGGCTCTCTGTAGTATCCAGCTTGTTTCTCTTTCAAGCTCATCTTCATCAGTGTGGTATTCTTCTTGTTCTCTGAGTACTTGAAATTGGTTGTTCATTAATACTGAGTTTCCTGCGTTGTTACTTCTATTTACTGTTTCCTTTAGCATAATGTTTTCTTTCTTTAGCACGACAACTTCATTGTTTAGCTGCGCGATTAACTTCTCCATTTGCTCAAATTTACTTATTAAATCCGCGTTGTTTATTGTATCAGTTTGTGCACTTTGCACGACTTCAGAAGTTTGATTGACTACTGATTGCTTCATAGGAGAGGTATTTTCCTTCTCATTGTTAGATTCACTGAACAGTGTGGTGCTTCCTGATGGTGGAGTTGACGGCGGTGTTCTCTGAAGTGCCGTACTTCTTCCACCAAAGGGCCATACATTTATTTTTTGTTCCGTGCTTCCAGTAGTACTAGGAAAAGGGTCAGCCTGGTTGCCTACCGACAATTTCCCTTGCAATGTCGTGTTGCTCCCTCCAGAATCCGTGGAGCAGCCCGGTAAACCGGGGCGGGATTTAGAATCTAAGTTCTGACCCACCTGGAGTACATTATTGTTTACACCCGACATTTCATCTTTTTGTTGACTATCTGCTATACTGTTTCTCTACTACGTAGGGATTGGATACCACAACCGTTCGATCTACAGCACATTGCCCAGGATGCGCCACGAGGAGGCTGTCAACAAGCACCCCCTAAACGGCAAAATGAGTATAAAAGTTTTCAAACAACTTGTAATGTTCCGATTCATACGATTTTGAAAACTTCTACTACAAGATGACTAGCATTAGATGGCGCAATACATATTTAGAATATTAGAACAATGGCAACCTCTTCAACACTATTTTGTACCAGAAAAATTTGAGTCGAGAAATCCTATAAAATATTTAGCTTGTGTTGTTTCGCAAAATTTATACAACAACATTTATTTTAACTTTATCGCCTAAATCCTTAAATTAACTAACAATTTAAATAAAGAGTTTCAAAGCGAGAATCCTAAAATATATAAATTACTTCCAGCAGTTAAAAGTTTTTTAATAATGGTGATACATAATTTCGTTAAAGTACATCGATGAAAATAATTTAAATGAAATGGATTTTAAAGAAACCGTTTGTTTTGGAGAAATCGATAGAGTGTATATAGGTTCTAAAGCTGAGTTGGAAATTACACAATCTAACTTCAATCTTGAATGTATTCTAACCATCAAGAAACGATGTTAAAACTATTATATTAAGCTACGCCAACAGATTGTTAATCGATTTGATTTTAAAGATGAAACATTAAATAAAATTCAAAGCATAGATCCACAAAATCTAAGACAAACTCTCATACCTTTCATAAATTCTGTGGCAATAAGTTAAAGTAGCTTATGTCACTTTTAGTAATTTTTCAGTAGAGGAAAAATAAGGTTGTTTTGAAAATTCTTCTATGATCCACTTCAAATTAAGCCTTGAATTTTTTCAGAGGTGGTAAATAATGTATCTTGCATCTGAACATTAAAAGGAAACATTAACAGCTAATTTGAATAAAAAAGTTTTTAAGCTACTTTAATAAAATGATTTCTGGATTATTATAAACACATGTACACTTAAGCTACTTTATATATGAAGCTGTAAGGTAAATAGGCCTATGCCTACATAAGCTACTATAAAAAATTATAAATCAGTATTTCTCCCGTCATTAAATGTGCATAAGCTACTCTAAATATTTTAATTGTATATAAGCATAATTTGTAGAATAGCTTATTTGTAGATAAGTTCCTTTAACTTAAGCAAATATGAAAATTTCTGAGTTTGTGCAAAATAGTAAGTTGTACTTTTTTGTTTATATCTCAAAAAAATCATTTTTCTCTTAAGTCGACATAAGCTACATCAACTTATTGCCACAGAATTTATTTCCGCAAAAAGTGACGGAAAAATAAAGGAGATAGAAGAAGAATATCGAGAAGTTTTTTTTCAGAGATCTATTGTGGTATCTTCTAATTTGGAGAATTTCTGGGGTAAAATTTTAGAACTACGAAATGGAGTCAAAGAATTTAGATTCCCAAATTTAAAAATATTTATTACTGGTCTTCAGCATTCCTCATAGTAGTGCTGCATCACTATAAAGCGGTGCTTTAGTGCGAGTTTACGTAAATATTCTGGTGAAAAATTTTCAACAGGCGACCAATCGACGTAGTTTATTTCGAAAACAATTTTCCCCTTCCGAATAAAATATTTTTAAATTGCATGAGATCCTGCTGAAAATTTTTCAGCAGAATATTTACGTAAACTTGCACGGCGATGGTATATATATATATACACTAGGGTGGTCCTTATTTTCCAACCCTGCTTTTTATCTCGGGACACCCCATAAATTTGTTCCTCTGTATGAAAAACTCTAAAAGCCAAAATTTCTAAGCTCTTGGATAATGTTAACACGTGCCGCATTAAGTTTAAAGTGTCCAGAAGGAAGAAATGTTATGCGCGCAAGAAAACTAGGATGCAACAACTAATGCTTATTTTATTTGGTCCTCTATTTCGTACATTTGTAATATTTAAAATACTTTCTACACAAAATTTGTGCAGTACACAAAAATTGTGCACTACACAAAAATTATGCAATCAATATATCGCACAGTGTGCGGGAAGCCGAAAAAAGTTGGTCTAAAATGCCGAAAAAAACTAGCGTCATATATAAATACAGCGTGCTCTACACTTACAGTGTCATAATCCATTAAACAGAAAATCGTACCTGATCATTTAACAAAGAAATCGCGAAAAAACGCGATTTTTTTAATTTTAATTGAAAATATGATTTCGGCGGCGAATTTAAAAAGGAAGAAATTAAAGATGATACAACTGTAATACTTTTTTCTTAATCTGTATTCTTTTATCTACAAAATGAACCATATATCAATATTTTGCGATAACTAATTTTTGTTTTACAACCAAAACTACACTAACATGCAATGCCGAAAATCAAAATACTCCGCCTAGTTTGCTTGAAACAATACTAACTCAAAGGTTTTTGGAGGAATCAATAGACAATCGTCAATCTTCGGAATTATATGCATGGGGCATTGTGGAAACCAAACCACGTATATCAGTGCAAACAGCGAGTGAATTATTCTCAACTAATTTGAAAAAATTCGTTAAATGACGATTACGATTTATTGCTTCATAGATCGGAACATTTGGAGCCAAAATGTTCACTTGTTTTAAATCCTTTTACAAAGGAATAGATTGCCGCTGCGATAGTTTCAGGTGTCGTACCATAATATCCAAACGATTTTGAGAGATTTCAATGTGATTGAATGGCGCAGCGACATTTGATGGTTGATACATGGAAACAGGCGTTTCTCATCAGATTCAAATGTTAGTGGTAAATATTCTTCAGTTGGGTTTAATCTTTCCGGAACAGGAATTTCATCTGAATACGGCAGCGGTACATGAGCACATGTCGTTGCAGAGTTGTAGTGTATGTCAAAGTATCAATTTTTTTCTTGTTTGTACCGAGAATATAATTCACGCACCCATAACATTGAATTGGATCATGTACTTGTGGATCTATCCATATGATCGGGACACCAAATGACATTGTGGCTTCAGGTTTTGCCATTTATGCAGATGAAAAATGCTTGCCGTACAAACAATAGACGGCGTCCAATTTACACCATTAGTAACATTTTGTGAAAAGTATAGTCGACATAAATCAGCGGTTTCAGCAATTATTTTGCGGCGATTGGTCATAATTTTAAATTTTTCACACATGTAACAACATCATTTGAGTTTAAAATATCTATTCATATTTCATGAGATTTCACAAACCGATTTTCACTTCAATATTTACCTAAATGAAAAGCTTTTTATTTTTAATTTTATATTGTAGTTCTTATTTCTTCCTTATTGTGACAATTTTTTAATTTTTTTAGAAATATCGATTTCGAGGATAATTTTTTCTTCGGTTTCTTTTTTACTACTATTAGGTTTTAGATACATAATTTATGTTGAAGCTGTTTATCTACTGCTGCTGTATGTTGTTGTTTGGCACATCCTTTGTTTTTAAGTTATGGATAAAATTAAGTCGTAATTTTTATTGGGTTCGGTGTTGATTTTGTCGTTAACTACATTGTTGTTGTTTTTGTTTTTGTATATTTCCAGCTTTTCTAACCTATCTAATTTCGGTCCTTTTTGATTCTGGGTAAAATGGTTAAATTTTTATTGAATTCAGTATACCTATTTGAAAAATTTCTTTCAACTTTCCGTACCATGCATATAATTCCGAAGATTGGCGATTGTCTATTGATTCCTCCAAAAACCTTTTGAAGGCAGTTTTCTTCTACGTTACTAACTCAAAAATTGTTAGGCAAATTATTTTCACCTTTCCGTACACAGTGGCCTTGAGTTAGTATTGTTTCAAGCAAACTAGGCGGAGTATTTTGATTTTCGGCATTGCATGTTAGTGTAGTTTTGGTTGTAAAACAAAAACTAGTTATCGCAAAATATTGATATATGGTTCATTTTGTAGATAAAAGAATACAGATTAAGAAAAAAGTATTACAGTTGTATCATCTTTAATTTCTTCCTTTTTAAATTCGCCGCCGAAATCATATTTTCAATTAAAATTAAAAAAATCGCGTTTTTTCGCGATTTCTTTGTTAAATGATCAGGTACGATTTTCTGTTTAATGGATTATGACACTGTAAGTGTAGAGCACGCTGTATTTATATATGACGCTAGTTTTTTTCGGCATTTTAGACCAACTTTTTTCGGCTTCCCGCACACCGTGATCGGTACTCCAACGAAAACATATTTTTCTTATATTATAGCAACGAAAATTTGAAGTCATCGTACAATTAATATAATATTACAAAAGTACGATACAGTACGTACATAAAATAATTATTATGTGTTATAAACAAAATAAATTAAGAGATTTCATTATTAAAATATTTGAAATGTTTTTATTTAATTTAAATTGAATTATATAGTTTATTTGGAATAAATAGGTAATACAAAAATGACTTAAATTTTAACCTCGATGCGGCACGTGATTGGCTTGAAATTTTGAATATTCAAGATTGGTGTATAAAGGCACAAAATCAATGGGTGTCGCGCCAAAAATGTTACCTTTTGTTTTACTCCATATAAATAAGGACCACCCTAATATACACTGTATGTATACCTATTAGTTAACTTTTTATTTAATTAAAATAAAATTTGTAAAATTGTGTAGTTCTCGCTGTATTTCTTTTTTGTGAGGCACCCAGAGGCACCCAAATTAAATTTTTGAGGTACGCAAATTTTTTATATTGCGACAGCGCTGATGCCCGCACTAATATTTACGATGTTAAAATTGTCTGATTTAATATAAATTGTTTTCGGCTTTTTATAGACAACATACTATTTGTAATGACATACTCATTATTTTCGATTTGGCAAATCAGAAAAATAATGGAGTCATACTCCTAATATATCTACCAGCAAAAGTAGAAAATATTCATCCCCTCCCCCCTTTTCTTTCCCGCAGAGTCAATACAAAGTGTATCAACTCTCAAAAATGAGAAATCTCTTTGAGATTTTTTGTTGGTAATTCGGTTTCGTACAGAAAAGTAAGGTCTACTCATCAGGTAGCTACGACCGAACTACAAAAATTCAACTCTCGAAAAATATGAGTATGTCATTACAAATAGTATGTTGTCTATAAAAAGCCGAAAACAATTTATATATAAATAATTCATAATATTAAATTATATAGTTTTAAAATATTAAATTTTTATAATTTATATCCAAAATATTCTTGGGAGCATACAAACAATAAAACTTTTAAGGAACCCTCAACTTTAGAGATAACCTCATCTATTTTGGTAAATTCTTCGTTCAGTTCAATTAGTTTTATTTCCCATTTTTCATAAATGAACAAATGAGTTTTATAAAGAACTATTTTAATGATTGAACGAAATATTTTTGATAGTTTTAATTTAATAAAATAATTGTATTTTAACAAAAAGCAACCTAAGTTTTTTTGACTAAAATTAAAAAAATATATAATTTTTACGAATAAACGGACCAGTCCTTCTTCTCAAATAAAAGGACTACTGTATGTAGATTCCGGTTTTGTGAAATGAATTGGATTGGAATGGAATTTTTATTTTTCCCACATTTCGTTTTCTCGCTGAAAAATTTCGTTCCACAAATTTGTATTCTAGTTCTCCTTGCGAGATATAGATTTTAGTACTAGGTCTAATATGGGGAAATATGTCAAAAGTGGAATATTTTTCTGTCATTTTATTTATGTTTTTGTCGTGATTTGTTAAAATGCACGCAGTTATTATTTAATTAGGGTGAATATTTGTATATATACAAATAGATGGTCAGTGTAAAACAATAGATGTTACTCGAACATAAGCAGCATAACATAGCCAACAATAATCTTATAATTTAAATTAATGAAGCCGGAGAATGCGAATGGTGCGAAAAATTTAATATTGATAGTGTTAAATAAAACTGGTTGTATGTACATAATTAATGTTAATTGAAAATAAAAATTTTATTTAAATGCATTATGGTGTTACATATTATTATTTTTATATCGATTATTACTTTTATTGTAATATTGCTGCTCTTTTTTCTAAGTCTAATATAAGCACCCGCCTGTGTTCTGAAATCTGCTAAGTATACAAATAATGAATAAAAAATTAAAAAATCATTATTTACATTCGCCGACCCGTATTTGGCTCTAAATATCTTGAAGGGGGCTCTTCTGAGTTAACGAAACTTTTTGCCAACATTTTTCACACTAGCTCCCATTTTATTAGAAAAAATAATATTAATTGAATAGGTTCACGGTCAATTTTTTGGATTCCGTGGCACTATTAATTGTATCTCACCGTCAAATTCCACGACGAGAAATTTTGACGTTTCATTCCACAAAAGTGGGATTTATTTTCCCATTCCACTGAACCGGAATGCGAAATTCTCGTTTAGAACAAAATCCCATTCCACAAAATAATTCCACACAACCGGAATCTACCTACAGGTCCGTTTATTTAAGAATAAGAACCAGTCCTTTTTTCGAGGGAAGACAGTAGCACTATTTAAATGTTTTTGGTATAATATTTTAGATAAAATAAGCATGGTGTTTTACTGTAGCGTGCCTCAATGCAAATCCAAACAAATAAAGGAATGTGGGCTACACTTTCATAAGTTTTCAGAAAACAAATTATTGGTCACAAGGTGGGTACGAGCTATTAAAAGTGGTAAAAAGCCAACAAAATTTACTAGAATATGTAGCTTACATTTTTGTGTAAATAACTACAAACCAACTGTTCACAGTAAGTTTGAAAATTAGTTTTATATATTTTGTTTTTAATTCAAAAGTTTAATATTACCTTTAGACTTTAGGTGATACAAGACGATATTTAAAAACCGGCGCCATTCCAAATAAAAATTTGCCGCTAATTCCCAATCGTAGACAGCTGAGTAACCCAGAAAGACCCCCGCCAAAACCTAAGAGAAATGGTATGTTAAAAATAATAAATATTCGTTCATTTTATTTATTTAAAATTTTGATTCAAGGAACTGAATAAAGAACCGGTTGAGACCATTAGTGGAACTGTGGAACGCGAAAATCAGGAACTTTCTGTGGAACCACCACCAACGCCACGTACTTCTTCTGCTCCAACTCGTGAAGTATCAACGTAAACATTTGTGCCAATGAAGCTGTCTCTATTTTACGACTGCTTAACTAATGAGCATTTTAATAGGTACACTGGTTTGTATCGAGACCGATTTGACGTACTATTCGCATTTTTAAATGAAACGGATCCATCAAAATTCGATGTTTACATGGTAAAGCGGGATCAGTTGACTCCAACTCTGAGCAAATATACACAAAATCTATTGTTTTCTATTATTGGGAATATGTATCGCCTTAACTTATTAACCACAAGAAAAATTATTGTACATTGGACTCGTGTTATGAATGCAGCATTTAAAGCAGTAGATTGGTGGGCTTTCAGGTATCAGAATCCATTCAGACTTCAATTCAGTACTCAGCACAGTTTCATTTATTATAACGCTGGGGTTCTCTGTTATATTTAATTCTTCTTGGGTATCGAAATCCTCTGTACATGCTGATTGATGATGGTTAAGCTTCCTTTCGGTTCAGATATTTAATCTGAAGCAAACAAATTTGTTTAAAAAATAAATTAAAACTGTACTAAGAAATTTCATATTAATTCAAATTTTCAATCAAACGAAAAACTGAAACTTTGATGCGTTTGTCATCTTACCGTTTAATTAAAGTTTCTTTATTGCCAGAAGTTTTGGCGCCCAATTTTTTTAATTCAGCTTTAAGGCTGGAAACACAATTTTTATTTTGGTGAGGATCTAATAAAAATAGATACAATTTTTAGAATTATTGGGCGATTTTTAAAGCAGTAAATCGCACGTCACCAATAATTCAATATATCCTTTTAATAATTAATAATTCGAATAAAATTCATTAATAGAACACGCTTCATATGTTTCCTTTTTATAGACTACTAGAGAAAAAACATAACTATGAAGACCATGTTATACTAACAACTTAATTATATAAAATAAAGAATAATAATTTAGATTAATATTCCAACACTCCGCCTTAATCTAAAATTATCCTACTTCTTAATTTCCGAAACTGATCTTTAGCCAGTCCCTTAGTCAATAGCTCAGCAACCATGTCCTCTGTTGGGCAAAAACGGCAAACGACTTCCTTTCTATCAACATACTCTTTGACGAAATGAATCTTGATATCAATATGCTTAGTGCGGCTAGTAAACCTTTCCGTCTCAATTCATTTCAGGACACTTTGATTGTCCTCATATATTATTGTGCAATTATCACCATTCCAGTTCAAATCATTTAACAATCGTTGGAGCCACTTGGACTCTTTACAAGCTTCTGCTAAAGAAATGAATTCCGCTTCTGTACTCGGTAAAGTCACACAGTCCTGTCGTTTACATGACCAACTGATTGGCCCACCAAGCAAAAAAATATAACCCGAATTTGATTTACGACTCTCACTCACGGCATTCGGCCCAATCTGCATCAGCATATCCGACCAAATTATTTTCTTCATTTAGACTACCAAGCTTTAGTTTCAAATTTATTGTGCCCTTCAAATATGTAATCACTTTCTTTACTTGATTCCAATCTTTTGTCGTTGGTTTGGCCAATTTCTGTGATAAAATTGTAACAGCAGCTGTGATATCAGGTCTGGTATTAGTACAAATATAGAGCAAACATCCAATAGCAGCCCGATATTTGTCGATGTCAATAAATATCTCATCACAGGGATCTTTATGATATGTTGGACTAAGTGGAATATCTGATTCCTTTGCTTCATTCAATGCAAATTTTTAAACAACATTCTTTATATATTTTTCTTGGTCCAACAAAAAATAGTCACCATTAAATATTACTCTCATCCCTAGATAATTATTAATTTCGCCCAATTTTTCAATCTCAAAGTGTTTTCTTAGTTTATCCTCAACTGCTTTTGAAAACACTTTCGAATTACTGACGATTAAAATATCATCAACATAAACAAATACATATACTGCTTCCTTTGATGACGAATTTTGATATGTATATACAAGCAATTATTGTCTGAAGTGCTTTGTTTTAAATTACATTTAATAAGAACGTTGTGTAGAGTTTCATTCCATACGCGAGCGGATTGCTTTAAACCGTAGAGGCTTTTCTTGAGTAAACATACTTTGTTATCTTCACCTGGTTTTACGAAACCAGTTGGTTGACGCATGTATATTTCCTCTTTTAATTCTCCATTCAGGAAAGCGGTTTTTGCATCATAATGATACACATTCATTTTTCGACTAGCAGCAACTGACAATAATGTACGAAAAGTAGTGTGACGTGCGACTGGTGCGAACACCTGATCATAGTCAGTTCCAAATTTCTGACTAAAACCCTGAGCAACCAACCTTGCTTTGTACCTTTTTAAATTTCCATCAGAATCTGTTTTCAGCTTATACACCCATTTACATCCAATAGTATTTTTACCTATGGGTAAATCAGTTAGAGACCAGGTATCATTGTCAATTAAAGAACTTATCTCCTCCTCCATAGCCTGAATCCATTTATCCCGTTCATGACTTATAACTGCATCATTGTAATTTCCTGGTTCACCATTCATGACTACATATTTTACTTTCTCAATAAGATATTTAGGAGGAACACCTTTATTTGGTCGATTTGAATGTCTTACTGTTTTTGAATTTTCAACACCTGATTCATTATGGATAGAAACTGTGTCATTCATTGTATTTTCTTTCCGGGTTTGTGGAATTTCGAAATTTACATCTATACATTCTTCAATGTCATTCTGCCCAACACTGGACTTATCAATGCATTATTATTTAATTTACAAGAGAAACCATTAACATCATTCATAAATTTAATATCTCTTGAAATCAAAACTTTCTTCGCTGATAGCACATATACACGGTATGCTTTTGATTCAACATCAAAACCTAACAAAATTGCTTCTTTTGCCTTAACATCGAGATTTCTTCGTTGTTCGTCAGGAACTTTAATGAAGCACTTGGAACCAAAACGTCTTAGATTCATATAAATAGGTTTTCTCTTACACCAATATTCATACAGAGTTTTGCCTACATTTTTCCACGGAACCCGGTTTAGTAAAAAATTCGCTGTCATAACTGCTTCACCCCAGAAACATTTTTCCATTTTTGCATCTAACAAAATACACCTAGTCATTTCGATCAATGTGCGATTCTTCCTCTCCGCTACCCCATTTTGTTGAGGTGAATATGGAGCAGTACGTTGAATTATAATACCTTCTTTATTTAAATAATCAATTACAGCATTCCTCATGTATTCGCCACCTCTGTCACTTCTGATCGCTTTTATCTTTTTACCAAACTGATTTTGAACTGACTGATGAAACTGCTTGAATTTGTCAAATCGTCGCTTCCAATTAAGAGTATTACATCTGCAAATCAATATTTTTTTTGGAGAGGCGTATCAAGTTTTTAATGTTAAATTTGGCCTAATTTTTTTTAATAAAATTCTTGCCACACTTTTTGGGAAGGACTTTATTTAAAAAAAAATTAAGTCGAAATTAACATTAACAATTTTAAGGCCTCTCCAAAAAATTATTGATTTGCAGATGTAATACTCTTAATTGGAAGCGACGAAATGCTTCAGAGGTAAACGGTTGTATATCTTGAAAAATCATCTATGAATGTAAGTATATATCGCTTACCCGCAGGTGTGGACGATTGCATAGGTCCACATATGTCGGTATGAATGAGATCAAGAATATCATTTGATCTTGAATTTGATTCCTTAGGGAATGGTACACGTGCCAATTTACCCTCAATACACACTTCACACTCATGAATGCATTCTGGATTACATTGTGAAATTGACATACCTTCAACAAGTCCACTTGTTGGAATATTCTTTACCACCTCAATGTCTCGATGTCCTAATACACGATGCCATTGATGTACACACAATTTTTGCTTATTCTCAATAAAATTTATCATATTGTTCAGCGTTTTCATAATACACACATTGTTCTTAATATCACCAACTCCAATCTGATGTGTTTTATTTGGTGACCATATTTCACAACTACTCCCAGAGAAATCAACTTTAAAGCCTTTTTCCATTAACCGTTTTACAGAGATTAAATTGCTTTCAAATGATGGAACATACAAAACGTTTTCGATTATAACCTTCGTTGTTTTATTATTGTTATTTATAAATTTAACAGAAATTTTCCTTTACCAGTTGCTTGCACTTCATCTCCATTTGCAACAAATACTTTTTCTTTGTGTGAATTATCAAAATCAATAAAAATTTTACGATTACAGCAAATATGGCAAGTAGCACCGGAATCTAGAATCCACCCATCACTTTTACCAACCAAAAACAAGAAATCGTTGCATTCATCTTTGTTTTCCACTACATTTGCATTATGTTCATTTTTATTCGATTTATCATCCTTTTGTGATTGAAGCAACTTTCTACAATTTCGTTTGAAATGTCCAACACCACCACAATAATAACATTTCAATTCCACACTGCCTCTATTTGTATTTAAAAATTGTGGTCGTTGAACATAATTATGTGTTGAAACTTTTAATGCAGAACCTTTTTCACTCGTCCCACTATCACGCTCATTTCGTCTCCTATATTCTTCAATAATTGTTGATTGAACATAGTTGGTTGAAAAATCTTCTTCGTTTTTACTTTCCATCGCTATTATTAACGTATATAGCTACCAGGTAATGAACCAAGCAATGAAGCATTCATAAAAATATTTGACGTTAGTTTTCCATCACCCAACGCCAGAAATTGTTGAAACAATTCATTCATATTTTTGATATGAGCCTCAATATCACCATCCTCATTAACTTTTTGCACCATAATTTGTCGAAGTAAACGTACTCGACTGCCTGGAGTATTCCGCTCATGTGTTTCTTTTAATGTATCCGATGCGGCTTTTGCTGTCGTTTTGCCACGTAAATGCACATATTGCGACTCATCAACCATTAAATTTGTCGTATTTAAAGCTTCGCCATTCTTTTCATCCCAGTTTTCATTTGCGTTAACAGGTTTCACATCTTTCACATATATCCATAAACCTTGCACCTTTAATATTGCTTCAGCGCGGAAAGCCCAATTAAAATAATTTTTATCCGTCAATGGTGTGAAAGAAAATTTCGCATTACCAAATGAAACAGTCATCTTCAATTTTTATATCCGAAAAAATCAACTTATAATCGATGAAATATTTAAAATATTATTGTCGTTATTACATCTGGGCCCATAACCTGTTAGAATTATTGGGCGATTTTTAAAGCAGTAAAACGCACTTCACCAATAATTCAATATATCCTTTTAATAAATAATAATTCGAATAAAATTCATTAATAGAACACGCTTCATATGTTTCCTTTTTATAGACTACTAGAGAAAAAATATAACTATGAAGACCATGTTATACTAACAACTTAGTTATATAAAATTAAATAAAGAATACTAATTTAGATTAATATTCCAACAGTGATTTGACGCAATATATGTTTAATTATATTCTATGATACTTGAACTTATGGAAGGACTTACTTTTACCTAGGTTATCCATTTGATATTTTTAAAAACTAATTTAAATCACTGGGATTTCATAAACAACGACCTTTCCCATATAATTTTTTTGTTTGACGTTTTGCAGTACCTCGTTGCAACGCTAGCGCCACACTTTTAGTGACTAAATAAATAAACCGTATTATTTATTTACATAATTTCGTCCCTCTAGTAATGAAACAGCGTATAAGAAAAATAGTATGTAGTTTTAAAATAATTCGCATTTAAATGTTTTTTGAAAAAACATTTTGAAATAAAATCTTTTATTTTAAAGAAAATTTAATTTTCTATGAAATAAACGATTTTATTTTAAAAAGTTTTTTCAAAAAACATTTAAATGCGAATTATTTTAAAACTACATACTATTTTTCTTATATGCTGTTTCATTACTAGAGTAACGATTTATAAGTAATAATAATTAATAATTTTATCAATAGTAGTTATTTAAATAATTTGATGACAAAGCTAAGTATAACAAAATTGAATTATATAAACTAATAATTTTAATACAATTTAACACTTTTTCGTATGAACTTTTAGATACACCTTGGCTTCATGAATTTTATAATAAATATTTATTTTAGGAATGCTGGTAAACGATTCCGGCGTTAACACAGTCAATACATTTAATGCCATATTTCTTCGCGTGCCTGGAAATGTTTTGAGTTCTGGTAAATTCAAATTAAGCCATAGGTTAGCTGCATCTGAAATCGAGCAGGATGTTGACTGTGCAATATTAATGATTAACTTAGCTACATTTTGTTTCACCTTTTCTAATTTCGAATCAGCGGTGCCGGTGATTTGTTTAATTTGCTCGAAATTTTTTATAAAGCACTTATATACATAAGTCTCTAAATGAGCACCATAGCGTTTCACATGGTAATTTTATTTGCATACCTCCATTTTCAACGATCCGCCGTTCGAAATTTGGCTGCTTGAACTCCCTTAACACTGTAGTACTGTTTTCTGTTAAACGATCATTAAACACATCCTTAACTAATAAATTTGCTGTATGACAGCTACACGTACTATGCCAAATTACTTGGCTGGTCAGTTTTCCCATTTTCATTATCGCACTGGCATTGTCGGATACTGTCATTGTGCCATATATTTTCGTATTATAAAGTGTTTTTGCAATATCCATCAAATGAAAAACATTGTTTTTATAACAATATCTGCTAACTTTTCACCAGTTTCACTAATACCAGTTAAATCCCAAGCTTGAAGAAATGTCTGCTATTCGTTGGTGTTGTGGATAATTGCAACTACGAGCTTACTTTTACTCGGACTGTTTTACCAGCCATAAATTATTAAAACCGACTCTATTCCAATAAAGCAATTAACATTCGAAATACAATTGTCGTGTGCCTTGTCAAGTAGTGTTGGTGATAACGCTTTTCGTCCTGGTTATTTTGTTGCATAATGCTGGTCTTATTTTGTGTATACAATATTCGTCGTTTTTCCGTTATTTAACGTTGAAAGGTTCTAATTCAGTTTTCCGTGAATAAACAGTCACCTTGAACGAGCCATAACTCGGTTCCTATTGCATCTGAATAAATAATAAAAACAATTGATTTGTGATGTTATATCCTTTATTTTTGCTCCTCATGATTTTTTGATAAAAAGTAAGGTTTTCGAGTTAATATTCGTGAAAATTCGTTCTAAAATATGCATTTTTTAGATGAAAAATCAACATTTTCACTGGAGAATTCTCAAAAAATATTGATTTAACGAAAAAATTGCATATGACATTTTTTGCTTAGAATCAATTGATCCCTCTATCGATTTATATGGTTATTTTGAGTGTATACTCATTTCCACCAGCGAGAAGTCACTCCTTCCATCACCAGGGTAAAAGCACACATCGCCACTATACAAATTTTTCCCGTGAGCCAGACCCTACTAACTGTCCAAATTTCACGTTAATCGGGTTTGTCCGTAAGAATTCTGCAATGCAAAGCCGTAATTATGAGATGAGCTTTAATCCTGTATTTTCGTTAATTGTTAATTTTTCGTACAAGCAATCGATAATTTTTCATTTTTTTTAATCAGTAGGTATTTGACATACTGCACCAATTTGTGGTATTTCTGTGGAATGTGTACCACCAAGCTTTTAAAAAACCTGCTATTGATACGACTGCAGAATCACGTTAAAATTGGTTCTACAACCAAAGCAAAACTGGTATGAACATTGGGTATACGTAAAATGAAGACAACCACCCCTAAAACAAAACTTTTAAGATATCAGCACACACAGTTTTTGGCCATTAATGCTGCTTACTTATCCAAAAAATATTCGAATTTACAGGTGGGTGCTGGTCAATCAATGCCATTTTTCTCTAGGCAGTTCATGACACCTTCAGATTGATTTTTAGGACCATTTTTATTCCTGAAGTTTTAAAATGCTTCGCAAGAAATTCCTTCATATTGGGCTTGCCACTACAAACAATGACCACACCAATCTTTTAAAACTTAATGACCACACTAATCTTTTAACCCTTAAAGTATTAACACAAATGATATCGATTCATTGATTGCAATAGCAGAGTCAAGTTCAACCCGATATTAAATCATTTTTTTATATGGATGGACCTAAACATTTGTTATAGGAAAATAGAATAAATCGTATAGAATATGAATTTATCGGTGCTCTTGTCAGCGATGAAAGAAAACCAAATATTTTTAAAACTCTCTTGGAGCAAACGGCAATATCATGATTTACGAAATTTCACGGATTTATCAGAAGTCTGAAGATGCGAAATTCATTTTATCAAAACTTAAACTCAAGAAGATTCGGTTTATCTGTCTGTTGATGAACATCATTTAATATATTTTACAGATATTTCAACCTAGGAAGACCTTACCTAAGGGCTAGGTAGAATATTCCTTTTTCGTTTGTATCGAATTTCATAAGCAAAATTAAATTCGACGCAAATTTTTTTCGTATCTCTCAAACATAGTTCGTAATTTCCAAACATTTTAAGATACTAAAACTTCTTAAAAAAATATTTGAGGTCACATAAGATTACGATGAATTACCTTAATTCCAAGATAATATTTTAATAATTTTCAGATACATTTGTTTTTACTCATTAACTTTTCTCATAAACAACACTACACTACCATAATCATTGGAAAGTTAACGACCTTATATAATTTCAGGCCGACCGATAAATCCATTTCGGCTGAAAAGTAACGGTCACTCAAAAAGACAGACACATCGACAAAACAACATCACAATATTTTTTCTTATAAATGAAAGCACAAATATTGTCTTCACCACTGACCGACACCGTTAATTAAATTATTCAGTCAACTATCAATAATGCCCAATCATCACCATTGGTATCCTATTTGTTTTACGAATCAATAAATTTTGTAATGTGTCACGTGATGTAACATCTCATCAAAAGTGGTATAATAACAATAAAGAAAATTATCCTTTACCATGTCAAAAGCCTGTCGGTTTTTTTTTTTCATTGTTTATGTATCTATTTGTATGTCAAGTGATAAAGACTACAAATAAGAAATAAAAACACTTTTTTTTCAGCACCAAGTCTACAAGTATATCCCGTGTATCGTTGTTATTGCTCGAGTTTATTTTTTATCTTTTGTCCTTTAAGTACGTAATATATACTTTATTCAATTGCCTTATTCATAAATATTTAGTTTTATATACTTATTGACTTAGTGTATTGTTTGTTTTATTTGATGATCAAAATCATTGAAATTAGAGGATAAAGGTTTGTTGTTTCCTTTAGTTATTTTATGTTATCTGTGTCACCGTATAATAAAAAGCTTTATGTTTAAAAGAGTACATCTGTAAGGTACAAGGATATGGTTCAAAAATATAAGAAAAAAAAAACCAAATAACACAAGTAATGAAGGAAACAACACCTTCTTAAGAAACGGAAGAAAAAAACAAAAATGGAAAATCTGTGGAATAAATTATTCAACCTGTTCAAATATAAAACAGCAACAACAACAGCAATGAAAAAAGCTTCAAAGTTTTGTCGGTTTTACATTGGTTATTTAGTTATTGTTTTGCCATTCTTCTACTTCATTTAATCAAATCGATAATTTGTTACAAAATACTTTAATCCCATTTTATAGTAGCTACACAATATATATGTAGCAACATAAAAACAAACATGATTTTTGGTACTGGTATTTTCATGTTTCCACAGTTTTTTTTTGTGTGTTGTTGGTCTCTTTCGATTTTTGGAAGATTTAATTTATCGGTTTTTCAATTTTTTTTATTTTGAACAAATAAAATTCGGATACAAAAAAAAGTTGTTTTCAACAGCCAACGGGTCAAATTCAATTGGATGTATTTGTGTGTTGTATAAATTTTAAAAGGATGACTGGTTTATTTGAGGTGGATGACGTGTTAAATGTGTATGAAAACATTGAAAAAAATGATTTAATTTTAAAACGAAAAGAGTTACTTCAATTTTAGGATTATTGTGTTTTTAAGGGAGCTTATAACATCAACTATTTAACGAATTCATTTTCATATTACTTTAGTCATAATAAATTTTATGGTTTTCATGAACTTACTGCCGAGGCAAAGTATAGCAACAAATATTTGGAAAATGAAGAGAGATTGCAATCAACGATACGCATTGGGTACACATTGGTGTGTAAACTCGACTGGTTTGCAGATTTGGCACATTGTAAATTGATAATAGCGAAAAAGTGAATGCAAATTGTTGTGAAATAAAATTTGTAAATTACTACCAATAAAATCATGTGATATTTCCATAATCTCGTGTGTTGGAGGAAACCAACATCAACATAATGCTATTAAAATCCCTTAATTCGATGTCGAAACTTCAATTGATGGGTGATCTGCCAACGAAATGCTTGGTAAATGCTTCATTTCTAGATCTTAGAAGCAAAGCCGCAGAATGTGTTACAAACTATTGTAGCGGTGATGAGCTACGAAAGGAGGTGGGGCGATTTGGAGTGAAGATTCTGGCTATCCTGTATCCTGGAGTCAATCAAAATGGAGCTGCTTAATAGATGAGTTGGAACGAGATATATCTAAATTCGAGCAATACCCTTTTTGTAGAGCTACTATAGATGCCTAGAATGAGTTAATATTGGTCATTAGAAATTAAGTTTTGCCACTGAAATTGGAATACAAAGAAGCCATACCCAGCTTACAGCAATAAAATTGAGAAAACCAGCTCTATGATACAGTTTATAAGATGTAAAGAACCAGTAATCAGAAGAACGGTGAGGCATCATAAAAATAGAAAAAACGGGGTACAAGATTGCGACAGAAAGCCGCGCGGCGGTAAGATGATAAAGCATATAACTTAACTCAACACCATCTCATCATGAGACCGAGAGAAATAAGCTTCATCTCCTTTCTGATGTGCAAGCTAACGATGTTGAAAATTCCTAGGTTCACGATTCTGTGATCATATAGTTCATTAAAATTACGGAGGATGTCTGGTAATAAAGTACCAGGTAATGAAATGGCGTAACGTAGAAGTGCAAATGAATGACAAGAAGTGTAGGATGCCGTATTTCTCATGGCTGGGGCTACCCACGTATCTATTTCTTGGCGTAGTGGACTAGAACTGAACAAGAAACAGAACTAGCTCGGGTCAGAATCTGACACTTTATATGAATTAGTTTCGCATTTTATTTGAACAAAGGGACTTATTGTTTGCTTTATTGATATTGCGACAAACATTTTCCCTTTTTTCTGACTTATACGGATAACTTTTGGTAACCTGATGAATATCTCGTTGTGTGCGTGTCTGTATCCTTCGAAAACTCATAGAACAAGTTCGTAGCACAGTCAAACTTCTTTGCTGTCATGAAAATAACAGACAATTATTACTTTGCTGTTTCCCATTCATGTGAACCCAAAGCCTTCCATTTACTTTCATAAAACTGTGCTAAATATGCAAACCACCAATGTAAGAGCATAAGAAGATAAGTACTAATGGTAATTAACCTGTCCACTTTACGGATTGGATCGATAGGAATTTCTTTCATATTGAGTATGCTTACGACTTATCTGACAATTGGTTAGCCTAAAGTAGGCCGTACTCAAAAAGGAAACATATTTGAATTCAATGTTTCAGATTACTAGATAAATGATCAGCAATTCATTTGTGAACGCCAGAAATGAAGTGATTACCATGATAGTGACTGGAACTCAAAAAATGCGTCTTTGTCACATGTTTTGCAGTTTATGACTGAAAAATTCGGTATTATGGCTTAATTGGGGGTCACTAGTCACGGCCTCATTCGGGATGAGGTTGACATTGCCAGTACAATTTTATCAAAGGAACATCAACGGAGTAAAACAAACCAATGGGCATGCACCGATGTGGTTGTACCAGAAAACCATGGTATACACTTGTACGATGTTTTACTTGCCCCTTGCGGCAACGAGTGTACAACAGTGCAAAACATGATCATCAGGTATCTTAAATATAATACTGGAAGTTAATACCTTAACAATGAGGTTCACTTCCAATACGTAGGTACTGATTGCTGGTAGGGTCAAATTTCGAAATTTTCATGTATTGGATTTTCAGATTCCCTAGATCCTTTCTATGCTTGACCAATCCTAAAAGGAAATTCCGTCTGTCTGCTTATCCAATAAGTCCGGGTGGAAGCCAGTCAGGGTGGAAGGAGCAATATGTATTTTTAATTAATTTTAAATATATATATATGAATGTAATTTATCTTACGCTACAATGTGACTATTTTTTTGCGGATTTTTTGTGGGTCTGCTCTAAAGGCCTAAACTCCATCAACAAATTGTTTTTGTGTTTTCATTTTTTATTTATTATGTAAAGGATCCTTTAGAGGAGGATGATTTAATCGTTGAGCTAGAAGTTCGAGGACGATTAATTCTTCATGAAATCACCAATTCTCTCAAGAAGGCACTGGGCGAAAGACGGTAGATCGAAAAAGGATAAGCCTTTCAGAGTCTCAGTACATCTTGGAAAACAACTGGGTTAATAACATAGTGATTGAGATGTTATTGCCGATTTTTACTTCGAGTTGCACCAAGGAAAGATATTTCGCGCTGTAATGTGTGACATTTTTGAAGAAGAGGCAGCAAAGCTATTAGTGATACAGGACTTCTTGAAGGATGTATTGGATTTGGAGAGTTTGGGGAAGTAGAGTCCAAGTAAGAAAAATTGGAGATTGAAAAATAGATGAAGAAGAGAAGACTGAAGAGGAGGGAAATGTAAAGGTGGAATTGAGCAGCAACGGTATGGAAGAATGTGAAATAAATGACAAAGGAGAAAACGAATCGACACTGGATTGAGTAACGAAGGAAAGAAGGATGTTGAGAAGGAAGAGAGCGGGAGGCCCGACAATACTGCCAAAAGTGATTCTGGTAATATGCTATTCCAACCGGCACATATATTGCAGAATGTCGACATTGATTGTTTACAGCAGGTGAATCATTTTAAACCTGAGCCATCAGGTGTTACACGCTTTCCAGTGAAGATGCGTTTTGGCTTGGCAGTGGGATTGTTTGACCAGGTTGACCGGCTTGACTTGGTTTAAGATACTGAGAACTATGATGAACGCAGTTTTAAAAGTCTGTCTTAATATTCAATAGAAAGCTGAATAAATACTAAACAAAATGAACGCACAAAACGTGGGTCCACTAATTATATTTTTGTGTTGTTATATTTATTCATACAAAAGGAGGAAAGAAGGGAATGATGAATAGACTGATGAATTCTAAGCAAAATATTTTCTATGATTGAAAATGTTGATTTTTCATCTAAAAATTGTATCTTTAAAGCTATTTTTTATGAATAACTCGAAAATCTTATGTTTTATGTTTTATCAATAAATCATGCAGAGCAAATAGCTAATAAAATAACAAATCGATTAGGTTTTTTTTATTTCTGTAGATGGAATACGAACTGAGTTGTAGCTCGTTAAAAGTGTATCGCAGAAAGATGTAAAATGTAAAGTATTAAAAAATCTCGAATAATTTGGAAAGCTTTAGTTATATCAGAAATAAACATAAGATATCTTCAACAATTTTAGATGATAAATAACCAATTCATCGTAAATATCCAAATCTTTCGAAAATTTCAAAAATCTCGGATAATCTTGAACCAATAAAAATCTCGAATAATCTCGATATCAAACAATCCAATATCGCTCAAATTCGTAAAATTAACTTAACAGTATTTCAATCAACACTATGCTAATTTCGAGTAGCCCAAAACTAAAAGTCAATAAAATTTATAAATCTCTAGTTCTGTAAGAACATGCAACAATCCCTTGCAAATTTCGAGGAATATGAGAACAATCCCGAAATACTCGAATCAACTAAATAATTTGAAAAATCAAAAAAATCACTAATCACTTCGATCGATAATTGTGAATAAATAATTTCGATGATAATTAACTACATAACTCAACGCTATTTAAGTCCGGAAATCTTGGTAATTTCGAGAATCTCATCTCTGTAGTAATATCATGTACATTTTCATAGTGTAATTTGGCTTATGCGGTAATAATTCAACTTGGAGGTATGTATATCGAGTAATCTCGAAAATATTGAATAATATTGATAATTTTGAATAAATTGGATGACGGGCAACTCAAGCCAAGGTATCAAAAACCTCAAATTCTTGAATTTCGAGTAATCCAACTAACTCAATACTTTGCTTAATTTAATCCAATCCAAACTCAAATAAGCTCGAAAAATCTCCAAAATCTTAAATAATATTTGTTAGGTAACACCAATTTGAAATATTTCTCTGAAATGCTTAAAACCTCGAAAAATCCAGTCCCATAAAACGAATATGTCGATGTAAAGGAAACTGGTTTAATTATGCGCAGTAGGTTATGGTATGCAGGGATGCGAGTGAATTTTTTCTTAACTTTTCCTAAAAAAACACAACAACAGTGTTATTGCATTAGTAGTGGTGAAAAAAGAAGTCATTTAGGCGAAACTCGCTTCTAAGAATTTTAGCCATACCACTGAAGTTGATGCTAAACGCTTAGAAAGTAGTTAGTATTGCTTGGGAATGCTTCTAAGGTCCAATTAAATTTTTTTTATTTTTCAATCGCCATTGACACCATGTGAGACCCATTAGATATGCCTGAAAACTTGCAAAAATGTTCCTATTCATCTAAGAATTTTAGCCATACCACTGAAGTTGATGTTAAACGCTTAGAAAGTAGTTAGTATTGCTTAGGAATGTTTCTAAGGTCCAATTAAATTTTTTTTAATTTTTCAATCGCCATGGACGCCATGTGAGACCCATTAGATATGCCTGAAAACGTGAACAAATGTTCCTATTCATCTAAGAATTTTAGCCATTCCACTGAAGTTGATGATAAACGCTTAGAAAGTAGTTAGTATTGCTTAGAAATGCTTCTAAGGTCCAATTAAATTTTTTTTTATTTTTCAATCGCCATTGACACCATGTGAGACCCATTAGATATGCCTGAAAACTTGCAAAAATGTTCCTATTCATCTAAGAATTTTAGCCATACCACTGAAGTTGATGTTAAACGCTTAGAAAGTAGTTAGTATTGCTTAGGAATGTTTCTAAGGTCCAATTAAATTTTTTTTTATTTTTCAATCGCCATTGACACCATGTGAGACCCATTAGATATGCCTGAAAACTTGCAAAAATGTTCCTATTCATCTAAGAATTTTAGCCATACCACTGAAGTTGATGTTAAACGCTTAGAAAGTAGTTAGTATTGCTTAGGAATGTTTCTAAGGTCCAATTAAATTTTTTTAATTTTTCAATCGCCATGGACACCATGTGAGACCCATTAGATATGCCTGAAAACGTGAACAAACGTTCCTATTCATCTAAGAATTTTAGCCAAACCACTGAAGTTGATGTTAAACGCTTAGAAAGTAGTTAGTATTGCTTAGGAATGCTTCTATGGTTCAATTAAATTTTTTTAATTTTTCAATCGCCATGGACGCCATGTGAGACCCATTAGTATGCCTGAAAACGTGAACAAATGTTCCTATTCATCTAAGAATTTTAGCCATACCACTGAAGTTGATGCTAAACGCTTAGAAAGTAGTTAGTATTGCTTAGGAATGCTTCTAAGGTCCAATTAAATTTTTTTTATTTTTCAATCGCCAATGTGACCAATTAGACATTTCTGAAAACTTGCTCAAATGTTCCTATTGATCTAAGAATTCTTGCCACACCACTGAAGTCGATGCTAAACGGTTAGAAAGTAGTTATTATTACTTTGGAACGCTGCTCTGCAGTATATTTACATTATTTTATTTATGTAAGCCAATCCTTTTTAATTTTATATAATTATGATTACTGCACTAGACGATTAACCAACAAATTCTGAATGTTTATGTTTTATGAGGAATCAAGGTGTTTTTTTAATAAAATGTTTAACTGTCGCTTTCGTATTTTTAAGTATTTTAAATTGAGTTTCGCCTAAATGACTTCTTTTTCCACCAATCCTAATGCAATAACATTGTTGATGTAATTTTTTAGGTAAAGTTAGGAAAAAATTCACTCGCATATGCACGGTGATCTTTTAGCCCCAACCTATTGAAATGAAACTGTGGTACTATCGCCTGCAAAAGTTGGTTTTATACAGAGAATAAACTAAGTGTTTTTTTCACACAAGTAGCCGACTAAAATTATGAATTATTTTCTATTGAATGAAAACATAGGGTAAACATAAAAGGATACTTCATAATCTTTTTTTTCTGTATTCATTGTTGTGAATGTGATCATAGATCACCCTATTTTTTACCATAATTATAATTGCAAATGTTTATATAAAAAAGGCGATTATTGCTGCCATCAAAATTGTGAAAACTAAGTAGTTTTATGTTTTCATTCGTTGTCACCTGCCGCTAGGGTGTATTCTTAGTGGTCCGCCATCATTTGTAAAATTGAAATTTTTTGGAATACCTATAACGGTCGTGTACGATTCTGGATTATGTGTAGATGCGCAAAATTCACACACTTTTTCCTATCCGAATTCAACATATTTGACTAATAATGAGAAAAATGTGGGAGCTTCAACGTACGAGCATCTTAATGCCAAGGCCTCGGAGGAAAACAGCAGGGAAACAAACAGGGCAGGTGCGGCGGAGCAGAGCGTCAGTCCGAGACTAGAAGGCAGATGTTCCAGAGTCAACCTTTGTATTTGGGCGGTGCTAGTTTAATGTAATCTAGACGTCACAAAAATTGGAACCGATGTAATATGGCGTCCAGATGGATCAATGGAGGTATTTTGATCAAAGGTTAATACAACGATGTTCTCATACAAGTATGTGAGCTGCTTGCACATCTAATGTGTGTGGTTTCATTTTTTGTATATAGTATGGTGAAAGAGTTAAATTGAAGTCAAAAAGTAAAAGAAAAGTTAAATAATTAATTCAAATAGTCTGATAAAATGTTGGTGACTTGAATTAAGCCTTGTATTAGTGATTAAATTATAAGAAAAAAATAAGATATAAAAGTTATTTTCGTGATTTTTCAAAAAGAGAGAAACCTTATTTTTTCTTACATTTTTGTTGCACTGCGGGAAAAATAATAAGTGTATTTAAATATATACAAATATTAGAAAAAAAGGTATGTGTTTCCTTTCACTTGAGTTATCTAAATTAATAATGCCAATGCTGGACTAAAAGTATCATCCGGACTTTCTCATTCCACCAGAGTGGTAGTAGGTAAACACACTAGATTTCGGTGAAATGAGTGTTAATCGTCGATAATAGTATATTATTCAATGAGCATATAATAATAGCTGCTATTCACGAAGATGAAGTTTCTCGATACGAGCCGATAGGTGAGTGTCGTAAATCATCTGAGTGAATAACAGCCATTATATACGAGTAGAATACGATACTTTGTCCACGACGACAAAAATCATTAACTTTTATAGTCAAATCCTTTCAATACTCTGCAAATAATTTTCGTCCAGATTTTGACGTCACAGTTTAATAATAATGAAAATGGCAAGAGACTACTAGATAAAATTTCAAAAATTAAATAATTTACTTGGTAGTATTGAATAATGAAAGAACGACTACTAGATAAACTAGCAGTGAATAATGGATATCATTATAATTGATGAAACAAACGTATAATGAGCATATTATACGTTAGTCGTGGACAAACGAATATTATCGAGTAACCACCAATATTTATCAACGTAAGCCGGGGAAGGAGGGGAATTCAGCATGGTACCAGCATGGTTGACGTTCATCTGTATTTAAAACATTTATTAAACGAAGGAACGAAAATAACAATACTTGTAATATTTATTCGCCAACGTCTACAATTCAACACTGCTAAAGTGGCGACAAGCGAATTTTAATGCCCAAATGAGTAGCTCAAATGAATCTATTTGCACTACTTACATAGAAATGTATTGCGCAAACATAGATGCAAGTCTACTTTCATCTGTATTTCGAGATTTGGTTATTGTGAAAATTTTTTGCTAAAATAGCAAGCCTGTTAAATCAGTCTATTTTGAGTCACGTGTACGAAATAAACCAATCAAAATAACATTACACTGATAATTTCCCTAGGGATGTTATCAGTGTAATGTTATTTTGATTGGTTTATTTTGTACACGTGACTCGAAATTACCGATTTAATAGGCTTGCTATTTTAGAAAAATTTACTCTGGCGACTAGATGAAAAGAATTTATAGTTTTATTTTACAATAAATACTGTTTCAAAATGACACTTTCATAGAACAATTTACAATCTAGCAGCCTTACTACTAGAATAAAATAAAATTGCAAAAAATTTTCTCGTCGAATACCCCCAAAGCAACCTTGATTATACAAGCCATAATCTAAAAAACGAAGCTTTAGAAACGAGGAAAAAACCAAAATTTCCATAGTAAAACACATAAAAGATATGGGAAATCACTTTTTTTCCTAAGACAAATTTATAAATGAAAACGTTGCAAATTCTTAATTATGATTTCTGAAATATTTTCATAAATGTTTGAATTTCAAGATATATAAATCTCGTTTAAGTAAATCGTTTTCATTTTCTTGTAATAACTGATTTATTTAAACCAAAATATAAAAAAAAGTTCATAACAACAGCTTTCTGGTCAAATTAAAATAGAAAAGCTTACTACAAAACGTATGCATTAAGTCAATATACATAGATGGCAGTGGGTAGCAAATATTTTGAAAAATCGTAACAAAAATTGCGAGCTGGGGAAATTTTAGTTCAAAAATTGTAGGAAAAGCAAAACAAATTCTCAAAATATTAAGAACGTGTCATAATTGTGTGATTAAATAATTTTTTTTCGTATTTCTCTGCTAACAATTATAGACATCTAACGTACACTAGTAAAACTAAAGATAAATTTAGCAAGTATTATTTTAATTTGTCAGAGCCAACTTTGATATATTTTTCAAAATGAAATTTCGAAAAATATATTTTAGAAATAATTTAATTTCAATATTTCTGTAATTAATATTTACTTAATACCAATATACCCTTCTTGTACATTGCTGCTAAAGATATGTAGAACACTTTTGTATAAACATTTTGTAACATTTTTGCTTTTTTCATTGAAAAACTTGAAGCTAAAAAACACCATTTTTACTATGGATTCCTATGGAAATCAGTGAAAAGTTATACCACTAAAAAAGCTTCACAAAAATACGTCATGATGATTATGGCTCTATACTCTAGAAGGCTCTACCCCTCGAGCATTGATAAATACCTCATAATTTTATTATATTTTCCTCAAGCACGTTGCTTTTAGGTAACAGCCCTCAGCCTACGGCTTCGGGCTGTTACCAAGCAACGTGCTTTCGAAAAATATAATAAAATTATTTCGGGAAATTATCAATGCTCTTGGGATATTGGGAGGGATATTACTGCTGATAATTTCTCCCAAACTGTAAAAAAATGTTTATGAAAATCAGTAAACTAATATGTATGTATATAAATTATCAAGACACATTTTTTTTGCCTGTCTGTATGTGAAAAGAATCTACTTTTGTTTTTGGTTAAGTATATTAAGAGGTAACCATAAACAATTTTTTTTAACTGATTATGGTGCCAATTAAATAAAATGTCGATGGCATTTTACATTTAGAGTTTTTATTACAATGCAAAATAAACCTGAATCCTGTGATTTATTTTTTTTTTTCAATTTGCGTGCTCTCATAACACAAGCAAAAGAAATTTTCTCAAATTTAATTATTATTATTTTTAATTTAATGTCTAGATAGTTTTATATTTTCAGTGGATTTAAATCCATTCTAATAGATGCTGTTCAGCGAGGAGAGCGAAGATGAATTTGGATTATTTTATTTTGTCGCGTGCTTATTTAAAATAATAAAAATATTTAAAATATTATGCCATTTTGTTAGAACAATAATAGTTGTATGTAATGTACTTTACAACAGAAGTAATGATAATATGGTACAAAATACATTAAATGGAAAACTAAAAATTATTTGAATTTAATTTTTTTGGTGCACGATATGAAAATTTATTTTTTTAATGCAATTTAAGAATTATTTTTTTACACGAGCGCTCAAGCAGATAAATATTAATTTTCACACGAAAATGGAATTGGAAATTGTTTTTTTTTTAGTAGATCGCCACTATTTTATTTTTTAATTGTCTTGTCTGCCAGAAAAAAAAAACACTCTGTATACATATGTACTGTGCATGCATATAATTGATATTGGGCACGAATTGTATAATGTAATTTGTGAATTATTATTATAATGTTAAACATGCATCCATTTGTTTGCATTGTCCAACCGAGGTAAACTCAAATATTGCACGTACAACACTTTATCTGATTAAATTTTGTTATTGTTTGCTGTATCTACAAATATTCAAATATTATTAATAAAATCACACTTCACAAATAATAATATTAATTACATTCATTTTATATATAAATTCAAATTAAATAATATATTATAGAAATTATTAAAAATTGTATTCCAATTCAACAAAAAATTAAAGGAGGCATCAGAGCAAATAATTATTTAATATTGCACAACAAATGTCGTTCAACGTATGTATTAAAAATAAACAAATAAATATACCAAATGTGTTTATAGTTGATGTATTATTTTTATTTGTTATATAATATTTAAAAAAAATTAATAAATAAAAAATATTAATAATTATAACAAAACAGTCCGACATGGAAATGGACAACATAAAAATAAATAAATGCATTGTTCAAATATTTGATATATTTAATGATATTTTATATATTTTTATTTTAATAAATTTATTTGTAAGTGCGTGTATATATTTTAATTAATATTGCATTAAATTTTTAATTTTGGATTTTACATGACAATTTTCTCTGTTAGAGAAAAGCAACAATTTTTTATTTTCGCCTTATTTACTATTTTTGCAAGCTAATGTCTCTAAAATTCAATAAATACGTTTTCAGATTTTCTTGTTTTGTTTTTTTTTTATATTATAATTTAAAAAAATTTCCATAATTATTTTAGATATAATTTAGTTATATACAGTGTTTTTAGAGAAGCAGACCAATTAATGAATTTTCTTTCCTATTGTTATGTGCGGTACAAAAGTGGAAAAGGTTGAACGGAAACAATAAGAAGTTGTTGTGTAAATGAATGAAATTTTATTTAAAATTTATATTTAATTTAATAATTTATTATAACTAATTTACACAATTTATTTATCACCATTAACATTTTAATTTAGCTTATAATAATTTTTAGTAGAATGAATTTAATTTACAATTTTTATTTCAAATACAATTTACATAAGCTCAATTTCAGATAAAGTATCTCGTCGCTCGTTTTAATCCAGAATGATCAATGATCTTTATTTTTCTACCATTTAAATAATTCGAAGATTTACATTTGCCCGATTGGTCATAATATTTTTTTGATTTTTGTTTACTTTTTATAATATTATCACGTGCTACTCGCCAAGAAGTTTGAAGGCGATTTTTTAATTCTAGGCAAAGTCTAAAAAATTATACAAAGATTCTGGATCTCGTTTCAGTGAATGGATGGCACGTATCCGAATAACAATCCGAAAGACATATATTCAATCATGCAGTGGTACACGTATACATATTGTGCGAGGTTTAAATGGGATTTTTCTAATGCGCCATTTGACTGCGGATGATAAGCGGAGGTGTTTAATTTCTTGATACCCAAAAGCTTACATAAATCTTTGGCAATTATGATCATTTTTGGTATTCCATATTTACAAATAAAATATTTGCAAATGCTTTAGCTACTTCATAGGTTTTTTTGTGACTTCAAAGGCACAGCTAATGAATAATTTGTTAAGTCATCTTGCATAGTAAGTATAACTTTATTTCCTTCATGTGTTGGAACAAGAGGACCGACGATGTCAAGGAATAGTTTTTCAAAAGGTTCAGTTGACGTAGAAGTTATTCGGATTGGGATTTTCGTACATCTTCCGGATTTATTCTTTTGGCATGAAGAACACTTTTGAATAAATTTTCTAACGCGAGACATCATTTTCGGAAAGTGATAATAACATTTTATTTTACGAACTGTACCTAAAACGCCTTGGTGTCTACCTAATAGTGTACAGTGGAATTCTTTTATAATGCGGTTTATATCTGATTCGGCTTCAATATTCGTAATGTTTTGTGATATCGATGTGAATTAGTGGAATAGTAGAAATAGGAGGAATCGTTGAAATAGAATCTGAAGAATTAAGGTTATTTGGTGAATTATAGATTTGCCTTTGAGCTATTGTTTGAGCTATAGTGATTGCTAACGTATCATTGAAATTTTTTGAATTTAATTGGCTGCTTCTACTTAATACGTCTGCGTTTTGATTTGATTTACCTGGTTTGTACACTATTTCGTAATCATACTCGTCTAAGTTGATTCGCCATCTTAAAAGGCGAGAAGAAGGTTTAGGATTTTTAGAAAGCCAAATTAAATTACGATGATCAGTTTTTATTACGATTTTTTTTTTCATATAGATAAGGATGGAAACGCTTGATAGCCCACATAATAGCAAGTAACTCCTTCTCTATTGTGGGGTAGTTTCGTTCAGCTGAGTTTAAGGAAAAATAACGAAAGCTACATGCAGATCAGTTGTTTGTGCTTTCGGTTTTTGAGATAGTATACCACAAATAGCAAAATCACTAGCATCTGGTAGTTACGATAAATGTTTCGATAAAGTCTGGGTAAATTAAAATAGGCGGAGAAATAAGTTTTTGCTTCAATTCACGAAACTAACTATCACAGAAAGCATCCCAAATAAAAGGAACGTCCTTTCGTAATAACTGATTAAGAGGTTCGCCAAGTGTGGAGTACCCATTGATGAATCTACGATAGTAGCCAGTGAGTCCCAAGAATGACTTGATTTCAGTTTGATTACGGGGAATAGGAAAATTCTGAACGGTTTCTATTTTTGTTGGGTCGGGTTTGATACGTTGATTTGTAACAATATGACCAAGATATGTGACTTCTGTTCTAAGAAAACTACATTTGCGAGGTTTCAATTTGAGATTAAATTTTTGAAACATTGCAAAACGCTAGTCAACTTCTTATTGTGGTTCAACAAATCATACCCATAAATATTAACGTCATCGAGATATGTGAAACGCTTAATACCATTTAGCCTACTTAGAACTTGGTTCATTAGGAGCTAAAATGTTGCGGGAGCGCCTTTGAGATAATAAGGCATTCTGTTCCAACACAAGGTTTTTTTTTTTTTTTCACTGGCGCTACATCCCATAGAGGGATTTGGCCGCTTCACTGTGAAGTTTCGTAATCATTTTTTTTTAACGGATAATGAGTGATTAGTTCATTGATCCTAACATTAACCAGCCGTGATTTTTTCATCACCCGCCGGGAATCGAACCCGGGACCTCCGGAGCTTAAAGCAAGCATGCTAACAACTGTGCCACCGGGGCGGCACAAGGTTCCCCAAGGTGAATTAAATGCGGGTTTAGATTTGCCCTTAGGATACATTGAAACTTGATGATAACTATTTGCCAAGTCTAGTGACGTGAAATAATTCGCATTGCGTAATTAATCCAAAATCTCTGTTATGTTTGGTAATGTATAAATATCGTCTATTGTCATTGTGTTAAGTTTCCTAAAATCCACCACCAATCTCCATTTTTTCTCGTTGTCTTGAGATTTTTTGGCACGATCAAGAGCGGAGAGTTATAGGGATTTTTTTTTTGAGGGGAAGGACTGTTAATGAAATAGAGTTGATAAATTCTTGACCAGTAGGAATTGAACATAATAGAATTGGAATGTATGACTTATTTCTAGAAAGAACCGTAACTGTCTTTTTGTCGTAATCAATTTTACACTTATTATTTCCCAGAAAATTTCGACACAATTATTCCGGCGCATGGTAATGAAAAATCGTTTGGAACAATTTCGAAATCTTGTAAAATTGATTCGTTATTTGGAAATTCTACTATTGGGTGACATAATGCTAAAGTTAAAATACGATCTGGAGATATCCCTTTGATGTAAAAAGATTCATTTAAATAACAAAGTACATCATCGTGGATGCATTCTCGTTTAGTAAAAAATGATTTTTATTTGAGTTTAGAATGTCCAACGACAACTCTATAAATTTATTTGAATCCTTGTCAATAAATTCTGGTATGTAGTTGATAAAATATTTCCTTTAATTTTGACTGGTAATTGAGATTTCCATTTTTATAACTGGTATCATTAAAATTGGAACTTGTAAAAATTTTTGAATTAGAATTTATTTGATTAGAATTATTTTAATTTGAATGCAGAATTAAATTTCCGAAGACCGAACTACTGCATTCGATTGATTGGGCTGGTTGTAGTTTTCCATACTTCAATTTGTAGTTTGAACTGAATTTTCAGGTTTAGAAGAATGGTTTTGAAAATTACCAGATAGGATTTGTAGATGGAATTTTAATTGTAGAATTGGAAATATTATTATTAATTTTGGTACGGGCTAGTAAAAGAATAACAAGATTTAGCGGAATGTCCATTTCGTGAACATAACTGACATTTTTCATGATTATTAGTCTGCAAATTACGGGAATTATTATAAATTTGATTTTTGTAACTGTTTGATATCGATGCTTCTTCTTCAATTGCTTTGGTTACGGCTTCCTTAAGTGTATTAAATCTACATACCTTAATAATTGTTGTAATTTGATGTGTACTCGTTGATAATTGTTGATTGTTGATTTATCTTTAACAAATTACCATTGTAATGTGGTAATTAGCTAACCATTGAGCCCAACAATTTGTACAGAAAGTCGAAAAAATTTATATTTTTACCTTTACCGTTACCTTTAAATTTACTTTTACCTTTAACTTTAACTTTTAACTTTTAACTTTTAACTTTTAACTTTTAACTTTTAACTTTTAACTTTTAACTTTTAACTTTTAACTTTTAACTTTTAACTTTTAACTTTTAACTTTTAACTTTTAACTTTTAACTTTTAACTTTTAACTTTTAACTTTTAACTTTTAACTTTTAACTTTTAACTTTTAACTTTTAACTTTTAACTTTTAACTTTTAACTTTTAACTTTTAACTTTTAACTTTTAACTTTTAACTTTTAACTTTTAACTTTTAACTTTTAACTTTTAACTTTTAACTTTTAACTTTTAACTTTTAACTTTTAACTTTTAACTTTTAACTTTTAACTTTTAACTTTTAACTTTTAACTTTTAACTTTTAACTTTTAACTTTTAACTTTTAACTTTTAACTTTTAACTTTTAACTTTTAACTTTTAACTTTTAACTTTTAACTTTTAACTTTTAACTTTTAACTTTTAACTTTTAACTTTTAACTTTTAACTTTTAACTTTTAACTTTTAACTTTTAACTTTTAACTTTTAACTTTTAACTTTTAACTTTTAACTTTTAACTTTTAACTTTTAACTTTTAACTTTTAACTTTTAACTTTTAACTTTTAACTTTTAACTTTTAACTTTTAACTTTTAACTTTTAACTTTTAACTTTTAACTTTTAACTTTTAACTTTTAACTTTTAACTTTTAACTTTTAACTTTTAACTTTTAACTTTTAACTTTTAACTTTTAACTTTTAACTTTTAACTTTTAACTTTTAACTTTTAACTTTTAACTTTTAACTTTTAACTTTTAACTTTTAACTTTTAACTTTTAACTTTTAACTTTTAACTTTTAACTTTTAACTTTTAACTTTTAACTTTTAACTTTTAACTTTTAACTTTTAACTTTTAACTTTTAACTTTTAACTTTTAACTTTTAACTTTTAACTTTTAACTTTTAACTTTTAACTTTTAACTTTTAACTTTTAACTTTTAACTTTTAACTTTTAACTTTTAACTTTTAACTTTTAACTTTTAACTTTTAACTTTTAACTTTTAACTTTTAACTTTTAACTTTTAACTTTTAACTTTTAACTTTTAACTTTTAACTTTTAACTTTTAACTTTTAACTTTTAACTTTTAACTTTTAACTTTTAACTTTTAACTTTTAACTTTTAACTTTTAACTTTTAACTTTTAACTTTTAACTTTTAACTTTTAACTTTTAACTTTTAACTTTTAACTTTTAACTTTTAACTTTTAACTTTTAACTTTTAACTTTTAACTTTTAACTTTTAACTTTTAACTTTTAACTTTTAACTTTTAACTTTTAACTTTTAACTTTTAACTTTTAACTTTTAACTTTTAACTTTTAACTTTTAACTTTTAACTTTTAACTTTTAACTTTTAACTTTTAACTTTTAACTTTTAACTTTTAACTTTTAACTTTTAACTTTTAACTTTTAACTTTTAACTTTTAACTTTTAACTTTTAACTTTTAACTTTTAACTTTTAACTTTTAACTTTTAACTTTTAACTTTTAACTTTTAACTTTTAACTTTTAACTTTTAACTTTTAACTTTTAACTTTTAACTTTTAACTTTTAACTTTTAACTTTTAACTTTTAACTTTTAACTTTTAACTTTTAACTTTTAACTTTTAACTTTTAACTTTTAACTTTTAACTTTTAACTTTTAACTTTTAACTTTTAACTTTTAACTTTTAACTTTTAACTTTTAACTTTTAACTTTTAACTTTTAACTTTTAACTTTTAACTTTTAACTTTTAACTTTTAACTTTTAACTTTTAACTTTTAACTTTTAACTTTTAACTTTTAACTTTTAACTTTTAACTTTTAACTTTTAACTTTTAACTTTTAACTTTTAACTTTTAACTTTTAACTTTTAACTTTTAACTTTTAACTTTTAACTTTTAACTTTTAACTTTTAACTTTTAACTTTTAACTTTTAACTTTTAACTTTTAACTTTTAACTTTTAACTTTTAACTTTTAACTTTTAACTTTTAACTTTTAACTTTTAACTTTTAACTTTTAACTTTTAACTTTTAACTTTTAACTTTTAACTTTTAACTTTTAACTTTTAACTTTTAACTTTTAACTTTTAACTTTTAACTTTTAACTTTTAACTTTTAACTTTTAACTTTTAACTTTTAACTTTTAACTTTTAACTTTTAACTTTTAACTTTTAACTTTTAACTTTTAACTTTTAACTTTTAACTTTTAACTTTTAACTTTTAACTTTTAACTTTTAACTTTTAACTTTTAACTTTTAACTTTTAACTTTTAACTTTTAACTTTTAACTTTTAACTTTTAACTTTTAACTTTTAACTTTTAACTTTTAACTTTTAACTTTTAACTTTTAACTTTTAACTTTTAACTTTTAACTTTTAACTTTTAACTTTTAACTTTTAACTTTTAACTTTTAACTTTTAACTTTTAACTTTTAACTTTTAACTTTTAACTTTTAACTTTTAACTTTTAACTTTTAACTTTTAACTTTTAACTTTTAACTTTTAACTTTTAACTTTTAACTTTTAACTTTTAACTTTTAACTTTTAACTTTTAACTTTTAACTTTTAACTTTTAACTTTTAACTTTTAACTTTTAACTTTTAACTTTTAACTTTTAACTTTTAACTTTTAACTTTTAACTTTTAACTTTTAACTTTTAACTTTTAACTTTTAACTTTTAACTTTTAACTTTTAACTTTTAACTTTTAACTTTTAACTTTTAACTTTTAACTTTTAACTTTTAACTTTTAACTTTTAACTTTTAACTTTTAACTTTTATCAGGGGTACAAATTGAAAATGCGGGATTGATAACAGATGGCGTTACTAACGCTATACGCATCAGGCAGTACTGTGACTATGTTCATGTCAAAGCTACGTCTTATAGCTTTAATTTTCAGTATGTGTCAGTTTGTCGCAGTGTCAAATTCATAGTTTTTTTGAGCTCTCAATATGTCGAGTTTCGTGCCAACAAAACAGCATTTGCGGGAAGTTTTAATTTACTTCTTTAATTTGAAGAAAAGTGCTGCTGAAGCACATCGATTGGTCTCCGAGACTTATCCGAGTCATGTTCCATCGGTTTCAACGTGCGAGAGATGGTTTGTGCGGTTTAGAAGTGGTGATTTTGACGTTGAGGACAAAGAGCGGCCGGGCCAAGTGAAAAAGTTTGAGAATGCTGAATTGGAGGCAATACTCAATGAAGACTCGTGTCAAACTCAACAAGAGCTCGCAGATTCATTGGGAGTGACACAACAAGCCATTTCCCATCGTATAAAAGCCCTCGGAATGATCCAAAAGCAAGGACATTGGGTGCCGTATGAGCTGAAGCCGAGAGACGTCGAGCGCCGTTTTCTTGCATGCGAACTGCTGCTCGAACGGCAAAAACGGAAGGGTTTTTTGCATCGCATTGTCACTGGTGATGAAAAGTGGATCCGTTACGATAACCCGAAGCGCAAAAAATCATATGGTTACCCCGGCCATGCATCATCATCGACGGCCAAGCCAAATATTCACGGCGCCAAGCTCATGCTCTGTATTTGGTGGGACCAGCTGGGTGTGGTGTATTATGAGCTATTGAAATCGAACGAAACCATCACAGGAGCACTATACCGAACTCAATTGATGCGTTTGAGCCGCGCACTCAAAGAAAAACGGCCACAATACGAGCAAAGACACGACAAAGTAATTTTGCAACATGACAACGCTCGGCCACATGTTGCAGCGCCGGTCAAAACATACCTACAAACGCTGAAATGGGAAGTCTTACCCCACCCGCCGTATAGCCCAGACATTGCTCCTTCCGATTACCACCTTTTCCGATCGATGACACATGGCCTAGCTGACCAGCGCTTCCATTCTTACGAAGAAGCCCAAAAATGGGTCGATGACTGGATAGCAGCCAAGCCGGCCGAATTTTTTCGCGACGGTATCCGTAAATTGCCAGAAAGATGGGAAAAAGTTGTGGCTAGCGATGGACAATACTTTGAATAATTCATTTGTTACGATTTTTTCAGAATAAACGTTCAAAAATAGAAAAAAATCCCGCATTTTCAATTTGTACTCCTGATAACTTTTAACTTTTAACTTTTAACTTTTAACTTTTAACTTTTAACTTTTAACTTTTAACTTTTAACTTTTAACTTTTAACTTTTAACTTTTAACTTTTAACTTTTAACTTTTAACTTTTAACTTTTAACTTTTAACTTTTAACTTTTAACTTTTAACTTTTAACTTTTAACTTTTAACTTTTAACTTTTAACTTTTAACTTTTAACTTTTAACTTTTAACTTTTAACTTTTAACTTTTAACTTTTAACTTTTAACTTTTAACTTTTAACTTTTAACTTTTAACTTTTAACTTTTAACTTTTAACTTTTAATTTTTAACTTTTAACTTTTAGCTTTTAACTTTTAACTTTTAACTTTTAACTTTTCACTTTTAACTTTTAACTTTTAACTTTTAACTTTTAACTTTTAACTTTTAACTTTTAACTTTTAACTTTTAACTTTTAACTTTTAACTTTTAACTTTTAACTTTTAACTTTTAACTTTTAACTTTTAACTTTTAACTTTTAACTTTTAACTTTTAACTTTTAACTTTTAACTTTTAACTTTTAACTTTTAACTTTTAACTTTTAACTTTTAACTTTTAACTTTTAACTTTTAACTTTTAACTTTTAACTTTTAACTTTTAACTTTTAACTTTTAACTTTTAACTTTTAACTTTTAACTTTTAACTTTTAACTTTTAACTTTTAACTTTTAACTTTTAACTTTTAACTTTTAACTTTTAACTTTTAACTTTTAACTTTTAACTTTTAACTTTTAACTTTTAACTTTTAACTTTTAACTTTTAACTTTTAACTTTTAACTTTTAACTTTTAACTTTTAACTTTTAACTTTTAACTTTTAACTTTTAACTTTTAACTTTTAACTTTTAACTTTTATTGAGTAGGACATTTTCCTTGAAAAGTTATATTAATTTTAAGTTTTATTCACAGATTTATTGAAAATGCGAGAAAGACGAAGGGAACATTTCAAAATAATGTAAAAACTTTGAAGAAACGTCTTTAGCCATAAAACAGCTCTTCATGTGGGAACAACATAGCCAGTACGCTAGGAAAATCCTGATGATGGCCAGAAACCATACGGCATTTTTGATACATTTTTTCGATATCTTCATCTGTTGTGTAAGCCAACTTATTGAGGGGTGTCAGCCTTGCCGTTTTAGCTTAATTTTTTTTTTTTTTTTCGTTTTATTCTATGCAATCTGTTCTGGGGCTCAAGGCTCTCCCAACTCTTTCGCAGTTAACTATTACCGTTCTACTTTACGCACTAGTAGCCAAATCGAGGACGTACATCTATAGACCCGTTTTATATAAACCACCTGCACATTGCATTGCTTCATGCCAGCCTATAGTGCTGACATAAAAGATGGGTCGGCCCATGGATTCTGCACTTTCAACAGGGCGTCATAGTTGTGTTCATCGTCATCACCGATCGTAATAGCTTAATTGATGCTTCTATTGCTTTAATTCTTTTTGCTTGTAGATCATAAATTAGTTTTCTGGTTTACACTTAGGTTTGGTTAATCTGGTTTGTTGGTTTTCAAACGCATGCCAAGCATTATTTTCTTTATTTAACATTTTTGTCATTTTGCTGTAAGTTTCACTATCTTCCAAGTATATTTTGCTGGTGTTTTCATTCATCACCTTTGCATAAAACTTATCAGTTGTGATTTTATGTTTTCTTAGATTAAATCATATTCGTTACCGTCATCTATTACTGTTGGTGGTGGTTGATGCATTTTTTTCTTGCTGTTTCTTGATACCGTTAGGAACATCGCCTTTTATTTAAGATGTCGAGAGTGTATTATTTTGTTTCTTTTTTTCTCTCTGACTTTTGACTTTAATCCAATCAGTTTCTCGAGCAGTTCTTTTTCATCCGTGTGGTATTCTTGTTCAGTTGTATTCTGGCTAGGGCTAGAAAGTATGTTCTCATTTAGCTTAAGAGTGGTAAAGCTTTTGTTAATTTGTAGAACAAGTGTTATTGCTAGTGGCTCCAATAGAGGGACTAGCGCAGATCTTTTTGAAGATTGCGATACTTTCTGAGGGGTCAGAAGGGATGTGAAATATGCTTTTCTGTTTCACTCAATTGAGCTTGTTTATTCATAAAGATATTTTGGGATTGGTTAAAATAATTGTGGTATAGAATTGGTTAGTCTTGTCGGAATCCATGAAGCAACGAAAATAGTGTTGATGTACTGTTAACCCTTATCCTATTAAGATGTGCGGGCCCAACACCAAATAATTATTAAAACTTTAGTGACTCAGTATGGTATATTCGAAAAGAAAACGATTTAATATTACCAAAAGAATAAAAACTGAAGGGACATAATATTTTAAGCCTGAAAATGTCAATACCGAACTTACTATTGCGTTGTTACCGTATCCTTCCTTATTAAAAATAAATACCGCCATTAAGAAACATTGAACAATGGCTATTAAAATACTTATAAATTCATTCAAAAAAAAAAATCCTTCTAAACCATATTCTGACTATCAAGAAAACTTTCTGGCTTTTTTCATTTCTCCTGTTTATTTTATGCATCAAGCTTCTTCAAATCTATTGTAAAACTTTCGATTCAAGTAATCCTGGTTGTTTTTTTTTTTGTTCGTGTTATTTTTATACATTTTCAGTTAGTTGGAATAATTAATTTAGTTTTAATTATAACTTTTCATATAAAAAAAATAAAAAAAAGTTTAAAATAATATTTTTTTTTAATGTTGGTAAAATTCTTTTCTCAACCAATTTTAAAAATGTATACATACATATATATATATTTTAATTTTTAATTAGTGTAATAAAACAGAAAATAAAAAATGAAAATGGAAAATTACAAACCCGGAAACGATAATAATAATAATAAAAAAAAAAATATTTCTGCTCCATTCCTAATTAAAAAAATGGATTTTATTGTTGCCACTGGCGCGCGAAGGAGTACATTTTCTCTGTTGGTATAATTTTATATCTGCGCGTTATTATTATTTAACAATTTTTTTTTTTTGCTTTTTTATTTTATTTAATGCTATGGTTCATGTAATTACTCACTGTGATGAATTGTAATTTTCCAGTTTTTGTCAATTAGAGTTAGTTGTGTTAGTGAATATATAAGTACATATTTTATTCTCTGGGTGGTGTCCTTTTGTGTGGTTCCATTTTTGAATTTAATTCCCAATAATGTAATAATTAAATTCTAGGAAAATGATTACGAATTTGTTTTGAGTTTGGATTATTTTTTTACGAGTGGTTTGCTGTATTGTAAACCGAGCATTGGTTCATTAAAATTAGATCTCTGGAGAAACTGTATCATCATCGCATCGCAAAAAAAGACGCGAATTATGTCACAATTTAATTGTAATTCTTTATGATTTTCTTTTTTAATTACGAGGGGTTGGATAATAAATTATATGACATTTCGAATGTTATTGTAATCTGGATGTGTCTGGATGACTACGAATCTTTTAAAAATTACTATTTTTGATTGGGGGCATAAAAAATATATGTTAAGGTATATGAATAGTACATTGACGCTATTATTCATTTGCTGTGGTTATAACATGGTAATTTCAGCATATAGGAAATTTAAAGTATTTCTAGAGCAGAAATATTCAACAAAGGCTTACTATAAGATAAGCAATGGTTTGCTGTGAGACAGCAGTGCCCACCACTCTGGTGCTGGAGCTAAAAATAAATCAATTACAGTTCTTAAACGGGCTACTTTCTTTTATTATAAATAGTATCCCATGCTCGAATATTAAACGCATAATAAAGATTACAAACTAGTAAATTGGCTAGTAAACCTATAGAGCATTTTGGTCAAGCACCATAGGTCCGACTAAGCGTCAAGACATTATAATCCTGTTGGAACCCCCAATTATTTCCGTAGAAACAACGATTATAAGTTTTCATTTAAAATCTTCTTAAGTTCTATACCTTGGCCGTCTGGTATATTCATCAAAAAGTTAGAATTTACGCTGATAAAATGTAATATCCAAGCCCTAAGGTCAAACAATAGTGAAAAATATCATCACGTTCTACGTAAACGGAGGATGTTTAGAATGTGATAATAGGTTCATCAATATATGAAGTGGAATCAGAGATCACTACTAAATTTAAAGATGCGTTATGCGACGTGGATTGGAGTTTATTGCGCTTTTTATATACCAAAAATATCAAAGGGTACCAGTATTAAATAGCAATAATCAAAAAATCAAGTTGAAACTAAGACTAAGGAGGACATTGATCCATCTGCAAAACTAAATTAATATAGCGAATAATATCAGTAAATGAATTTCCAATTTTCTTGAGAAAATCCTAGGAGGCTGTTTCTAAAATTGTCTTCCCCTAAAGTTGGCAGAGTTTTTTTAATTTAATTTTATTATTATCACTAACAGGATAAATCCTTTTTTGATTACAAAATTATACACAATTTTTATTCTAATTCTTAATTGTTTTTTTTTAAAGATATTTAGACAAATGGAAATCAATTACATTAAAATTAACCTTAAACTGTCGACAAATCGCCGGGATAGGAGCATTATATGCATAATTTGTTTGAAACGTGGACAAATATATAAAATGCCTTATCCGCACAGGTTTACAGGGCACATGAATATCTAAATTAGAAAGTAGTTTCGGGAAATCGATGGTACCTTTTAGAACATCAGCGATGAACATAGCAGCAGCAATTTTACGTCTTTCCAGTAAAGATTGTAAATTAGCAAATTTACATCGGACGCTATAGGGTGGCAAATTCTTTTTATTTAGGCACATTGGAATGTTGGGATCAAAAGGCCAATTCAGTTTATGAAGCAAATAAATAATGAATTGCTTCTGTACTCTTTCAATTAGACCAATATAATTGTTGTACGCTGGATGCCAAATAATCGATGCATATTCCAAATTAGGCCGGGCGACAGAACAGTACAAGAAGCTTGTATTGGAATGAGAATCCAATAAATCCAAGTAGCCTTAGCCACTATTAAATTAATATGGTCCCGGAAATACAATTGATGATCTAAGACAACTCCTAAACCCTTAAATGTCATTACTCATTCAAACTGATGATCACCAATATGGTATGCATGAATAATAACATCCTTTTTCTTGAAGAAGCTCATATAGTCTTACACTTGTCCAAATTTGAGGATAATCTATTTAAATCCGACCATTTGTTTTATAGCAAATCAAGATCACTCTGCATTTGTAAACACTGTTGAAGAGTATCTACAGTTTTTGTAATCCTCAAATCGTCCGCATATAACTCACATTCGCAGTTATGGAACAAAGAAACAATATCATTAATGAATATATTAAACAACACAGGCCCTAGGAGAGAACCCTTAGGAAAACCAGAATGAACTACAATCGTCGCAGATGTTACACCGGCAATTTGAACTACCTGCTCACGATTTCGCAGATACGATTCAATCCACTTCAAAAATAATGTATATTCACTCCAAATCTGTCCAGTTTGGCAAGGATGAGCTCAAACTGCGGGGAGGCAAATGCCTTCGAAAAATTCGTGAAAACCACATCAAGCTGACTTTTGGAGTCTAAGGCCCCAAATATTCGAGATGATCAACTTAACAGGTTTGTAGTGGTGGAACGGTGTCTGATAAATCCATGTTGTTCGAGTGCTAATGATGATTTGACATTAAAATACAAGTAGTCAGATATAATGGGCTGAAATAATTTTGAAATCGAATACAAAATTGATACGCCACGATAATTTTTAATGTCACTACGTTTTCCAGATTTAAAAATAGGAATAATAATTGACCTCTGCCATATATCGAAGGAAATACAAAATAAACTAGAGATAATGGCAGTGACAATGATCTATTAAGGTGCTTAAGAACATTTGTAGGTATATACCATCAAATCCACATCCCAATTTCATTTTAGATATACCTTGGCTGACATCATTTTCCGAAATATAAGGTATTCCTATTAAATTATGCTGATGCTCAATATGAGAATCCACCGAAACATTTTCATCAACATTGTATTTTTTGTAGACTGGCTGAAAAAATTCCGCAAATAATTCACTTATTTCCTCAGCATTACAAGCAGTGATCATTCAGCGATATCATTTGGGAATACCCAGAACATTTTCTTTTAGCATCAACAAATGACCAAAACAGCTTAGGGTTTATGATTAAATTATTTTCAAGCCGTGAAATATAAGTTCTATATGCAAGCCATTGCCGATTATCAAATTCCCGGTGCAGTTTCCAGAAAGAATTAACATAAAACAATTTGCCATCAGTAGCTTTGGCAAGTTTATGAGCCTTATTTTTTCTGTTCCTTAAACTGACCAAATTTTTATCAAACCACGGAGGATAATTATTCTTACGTTTACAGCTCCTAGGCACATGTTTGTCAGAAGCTTCAAACAGAACCGAATACAAAGAATCAACAAAGCATCAATGTCTTTCCATTTAGAATGAAATATTCCATCCCAGTCCACATTTTCGAAGAAATCCTAAAGTCCAGTACAAACTGGTTCCTGGCAATCAAAGTTAATATCCAATCCACTATGGTGAATACTATCAGGAACAAATGGCTCGAATGATTTTGCAACTGATCCACAGTTAGGGTCATTCAGAAATACTAGGTCCAGAATTTTGCCATTTAGATTTGCAACTTTATAAATTTCAGCATCGTAAAAGTAGGGCGTACGCTATCTAAAATAGTTTTCAGTTTTCTTAATAAATTCCTAGGAAGCTGACACCAAAATGGCCTTTATACAAAGCTAATATAGGGCCATTGTGATCAAATCAAATTCCAGCCAAAAAAAAATCTTCGAGACATGGTTTAATTTATTTAAAGTTTAAAACTATTTATAGACTCGGCTTAAATATCTCAGATATACAATTTCACCATTTCGGGTTTCTCTTTTACACTACTCTCGTCATAATGGTTTCGTTTTTGTTGTTATAATGTGCCCATTTTTTCAACAACTACAAGTTGATGTCAAAGTTTTAATAGAAAATGATTAAAAGCTGTTTTGTTTTAGTTCGCATATTTTAAATAATCATAAAAAATAGTTTATGACGTTTAAGAAGGTTGAAAAAACTATTGGTAAGAAGTTTTGGCTTTATTATTTTAGTTTTTAGTGTTGGTTTAGTAAAAAAATAGTTTGGGGAACTGGGGCGATGCATTTTGTAATACTCGCCTGTAGGCGGACCTGAGCCTTACAATGAAAATTTACATTTATATTCATAAATTCTTCTGAAGAAATTTTTAGTGAAATTTCGGGTAAATATGGTATGTTATATTTGTACGTATTTGTACGTGAAAAAACATCTCTCTGCTGGATTTTATTTGATACATTTGCTCAATTGGTAGCAGAAACAAACGGACCTAGTATTTCCACAACATCTATTATTATATTTTCTGGAGCTGTTTTGAATATAAAAAACGACAGCAGTGAATTCAATGTTTTAATTATTTAAATAAAAGTGAAATTTGTTTAAGTTTTAATCTAAATACTAATGTTATCTTTAATGAATATATTCAATAAATTTAGAAAATTATTGTACCTCAATTCTGGTAATTTAACTAAAGTATAGAAATTATTTAATGAATTATCCAGCTTAACTCCATTATACCCTAATGATCTTTGTGAAAAAGATTTACTGTACAGCGGTAATCGAAAATGAGTATTTCTCGTATTATAACTGTGAACTTCTCTATTAGTACAAAGCATTGAATCTAAATAACTTGGAAGGTCTTCGTTTTCAAGGCGAAACAACAGTTTCAGAACATTAAAGTTAATCCTCTGATTTATGGACTTCAACGCTCGAAGCATTTCACTTATATGGGTTCTACTTTCTGCCCTTAAAATAGCTCGCATAAATCTATTTTGTATCCTTTGAAGACGATATATTTGTAATTGGTTCATTATGAAAAATACTGATGATCAATAGTCAATATGCGGGGCGACAATTGATTCGTAGTTTCACACGTTCTATGATTTGGTTATCTACTTTTAAATTTTCATCATATTCTATTTTGGCCCCTATTGACATTACCATGTACTTTGTTTTAGAAATATTAGGTGATAGTTTGTGGAACATCAACCATTTCCTTAAATTCTCTAAATCTTCGTTTACTTTTTGTACAGCTTATATAAGGGTTAATGCTGAAGTTGTAATGAGCGAATCATCTGCGAACATGTTCACTTGACAATTTTTTATGACTTCGACTATGTCATTAACATACAGGATGAAAACCAATGTTCCTAATATAGATCCCTGGGGTACTCCTAGATTGTTTGGTATCGGTTTCGAGGCATAATTATCTGTTTTTGTGTATTTTTTTTTTTTTTTTTTTTTTTTTTATAAATTTTTTTACAGTGCTATCCAGCAAATCGTTGATGTATAGCAAAAACAGGGTCGGTGACAAAGGTGATCCCTGAGGGACTCCGGCATTTGGGGAGTGCGTCGATGATGATCTCCCATTAAGCACGACGCTGATTTTTCGGTCATTGAGATAGCTTCTAATCCACCTGGTGGTCATCGAGTCCAGCCCGTATGCCACAAGTTTACAAATAAGATTCTCATGCCATACCTTATCAAAAGCCTTGGATATATCCAAGGCGATTGCAAAGGCCTCTCCGTGGTGTTCTAGGGCGAGATTCCATTTGTTCGTGACATACGTCAGGAGATCGGTCGTGGATCGGCTTTCACGAAAGCCGTATTGTCTATCCGAAATTAGTTTGCTAACTTCAAGATATCTAACTATATGTTGATTGACACATTTCTCAAAGACCTTAGCGACGGCTGACACAATTGATATTGGCCGGTAGCTCGAAGGGTCAGTTTTGTCACAACCCCGTTTCAGCACGGGTTGCACCATTGCATTCTTCCAGGCGTTCGGGTAGTCACCTTGCTTATATGAAAGTAGGAAAATTTTAGATAATATTGGAGCCAATTCACAGGCAAACTCCTTCAATATTCGAACTGGAATTCCATCAGGTCCGGTGGCCTTGTTTGCATTCATTGACTTTAGATTAGTAAAGACAATTTCCTCCGAGATGACGACGGGGCTCATTTTGGAACCACAATATGGAATTAATGGAGGTCCAATTCCATCTGGGACAACTAATGTCGAGTTCGATTTGAAGACGCTCGCCAATAAGTCGGCTTGTAAATATGGATCCACCACCAAGGCGCCGTCAGCACGTTTCAATGATGAAACAGATGTTTTCGAAATATTTGCAACCGATGCGACCATGTGGTAAAAGTTGCGATCGGAGATTTTCAACTCGGAAACCACATTGGCTTTCTTGCTGTCGGCTCTTTTTGCTTCTCTACCACAGGTTCTTTTGCAGGTGTTCCGTATCGTTTTGTATTCCTCATAAGAAATTTCGTTGCGTTTATATTTTTTGTGTGCCGCTTTATTTTGTTTGGCAGCTTTGGTGGCTTCTTTTGAAAATATTTTAAAATTTTGATTGGGATTGGAAAATGATGAGGGTATAAATTTATTCATTCCATGTAAGACCGTGTCAGTAAAACTGGAAACGGCGTCGTCGATGTTGTTGTTATGTAGGCAATGGCGTTCCCAAGGGAAATGTTGAAAAAATGACCGTAAACCATCAAAATCAGCTTTATTAAAATGCCAAAGACGCCTTGGCTGCTGTCTAGATTCTAGTGGTGTTTCGACAGATATTTTTGTGGTTATTAAGTTATGGTCAGAATTTCCAATTCCAGTTTCGACATGGGCCTCCATGGAGTGAGGGATTGATGTCAGACAAAGATCCAGAATATGAACTCCTCTAGAATTTTGACATTCAAATGTGGACTCACTAACAATCTGTGTGAGGTCATGCGAAACGGCAAGCCATTCCGCATGGCGCCCAGCGACATTTGTATCTTTGTGATTCAACCATTGTTTATGGTGGGCATTAAAGTCACCGACCATAATTAATTCGCATTCGGGATGTTGATTGCGAATATCGTCACATTTGTCTGATAAGCCCTCGAAAAAGCTAATCGTTTCTGAATCCGTCTGATTAGGAGATCTGTACAAGCTAATTAAAAAAATGAGTTTATTAGGCAGAGAAATTTTAAGCACAATAGTTTGAGCGGTTTTTGAAAATATTTCGTACTTTTTGTGTCTTGAGTACGGTATGTGGTTTTTAACGAAGATGCACACTCCACGTTGCAACTCAAAAGCTTGTTCGAACTGGTAGCGCTTGAAGTAGAATTCGTTTTCGTAGATGTTCGACGATACTTTTGTTTCCGTTAGAACTAATATGTCGGGTTTACGTGATTCGAGATGTTGATGTGCGCAATTTTTGTTAGTCACGAGACCTCTGACATTGGTATAATGGATGTTAAGGCTATTAATAGTGTCTTTACGAGGATTATGCCTCGCCCCGCGATCCGAAGAGACATGTTTCGGGGATTTTCTTTTATTATTATTCATATCAAAAATAAATCATTTTTGTACGGAAAAATGTTGAAAAACCGACCCAACAAAAAATATAAAATAAAATAATAAAATTTCAAAAAATAAATTATATTAAAAAATGAACGCGGGCAAAATTATATATGAACTAAAATAATTGTTAAAATAAAAATAAAAAGTTTTTACGGATGCTGGGCATTAACCCAGCGATCCAACCATTTTAGTCGCCTCCTACGACAAGCAGTGGATGCTGTGGTGGTATTCTAAGGATATCATCATGCTCGTTCGGTGCACTTTACGATTCATGAGAGTGCCCCCCGACCACATGGGGAGCTGGGGGATTGCTGCCTTCTTTCGATATAATTAGTGAACCACTCAAGTTCTCTCCCTTGTACTCCATAATTATTTAACTTTTTAAGCAAAATTTTTCTATCAATTGTTTCAAAAGCGCGTTTGAAATCCAGAAAAACTGAAACCACTACTTTATTATCATTTATTTCTGACTTCCAATTGTCTAGCGTTAGGTTTAATGCTGTTTCGCATGAGTGTAACTCTCGAAATCCAGATTGTTGGTCGACTGGTACATTATGTGGTTGATTAATTGATTTTTAATTACCCGTCCCATTATAGCTTCATACGGTGGCAACATATTGATTGTGCGTAATTCTTCTGGTGTGGACGGTTTAATAGTTTTCGGAATTGGAATGACTGTTGATATCTTCCACGATTTAAATCTTCAATCATCTATTCCAGTATTTGAATTCATACTACTTCTAATGTTGACTAAATCCTGATGAGTAATCACTTGAAAAATTCCAATCTTTTACTTCCGGAATATTGTTGTGAATATCAATCACACTAGATACAAATGAATGATTTAGAGCCTCGGCTAATTCGCGCTTCTCACTTATAATTTTGTTGTTAAATTGAATGTTCCACTGTGTTTGATTTTTAGTTTTATACATCGATTATAGTGTTTCCCATAGCTCTTTTGGTTTATTTCTGTTTTCAATGAATTTGTTTTTTAAATATATCGATTGCTCGACAGAAGAGTAGTTTTTCCATGACCTTTTTTCTGCTGTAATTTCTTCTGCTGTCATTGTCGTTTTACTATTTATAATAACACTTATCATGTAATGATCGCTAATTTGGTCCTCTTTCACTATTTCATACCGAATATTCTTTACATTTGTAATTAATATATCTATTAAGCTCTTGCTGTTAATCTATTATCTGCGATCAACTGTTTCCGTTTAACACTGTAAAATTCTTTGGATTTAACATCAATATTGCAATCACCAAAAATAAAATTCTTTTTGTTATGGTTTATGACATTTTCTAACCATTCGTCGAAGTTTTTTAAGAACACCGGTTTTGTTGTTTGAAATGATCGATAAACCACTCCAAATATCCCAGTTGTATGGTATCCTTTTATAATCCTTTTCCTGTTTTTTTAAGTTGTATCTTGGATTTAAATAAAATAAATAAATAAATAAATAATATGAATTGCTAAAAACCAAGCACGGTCTTTCTCAATATTGGAAATTATTTTAAAATTTATGTTTTCGTGAATATACATAGCAACACCCGTATGTCGGCTATCCGAATCGCAACGAATAAAGTTGTAATTACTAATATGAAATTCTGCGTCGTACATTTCTGGAACTGTTCTGGTTTCACTAAGTAAAACTATGACTGTTTTAAAATCTAACATTATCTGTTGACGCTCCAAAAAACTAGAAGCTAAACTTCGAATGTTTGTATATAATACGTCTTGTTGACTGAACTGCTATTGGTAATTAATTTGGTTCTTTTTTTCTTAGTTTGCCTTGATATATTGTGCAATTATTATCCCACGTAGCATGATTTGTATTGATCTTAAGATTAACATCTGTGGTTTCCGCTACATTTCGGGTATGTCAGTTGGCTCGTGCGCTTCATACCATGATGTAAATATCCGTTACAGTTATAACACCTTGTTATCCCAATCGCCTCTAAAACATGACACCTATCAAAATTGATGTTCAGTTTCTCGGCTGCTATAATCTTTTTAAAGTTATCGGCATCAACTTCAATATTTGTATCGATCTTCTGCGTATTCCTTCTGTTGTAAGTTGTCACTACCTTAATTGTACCCTCAGATAAAAAGGGGTTCTGTTGCTTCAACGCTGAGATAATTTCTTCTCTTTCCAATTTTTCGGACATTAGTAGAATTTTAACTCTTGGATTTAGCTCCGTTGGCAGTTTAATTTCATAATTTGCTCCTAACATATCTTAAGTAATTTGCTTTAATTTCTCCTTCGGTTTATTTGAATTACATTGTAGTATAATTTCTCCATTAGCGACATTTCGGCATCCCATTACAGGTATACTTTTAGGGTCAACAAAATTATTCATTTTTTTGAACTCCTCATAAATGGTATCTTCATTATGGTTTGACATTCCAAACAAACAAATCTTGCGTATGGGCAATCTTTAAATAATTTGGAAAATTTTTTGAAATTCCAGTCAATGCGCGTATAGTGAACTATCATTTTACATGTTCCGAAACACCGTAACGAATTTCTTTCACGAGAGTCGGTAATTTTTTACACTTGTCACATTGAAACATCACTAATATCACAGTTTCTGCAGTTAAACTTACTTTCTTTTAGGCTTTTAACTATTTAATTAACAAAGAAATTTCGCTTTTCGGTTTTTAAAAAATTTTCTATGGGAAAATTTTTGATTTTTCGTTTTTTTTTTTTCAAGGAGACATATTTTATTTATCTCGAGGAGACAAACAATTACCAACGAAGTTGAACGAACTTAAAACCCCTTATGAGTGCTTAAGATATTTGGTAAACGTTTATCTTATTAGGTACATAACAGAACAAACCAATTTGTATGCGTATCAAAAGAATATCGGAATGAAATTTACAATCGATTCTAATGACATGCGGAAATTTATAGACGTATTAGTGTTTATGTCAATGTATCGCTATCCCGACCCACGATTATACAGGGGAAACACGCGTTTGAAGCGATCCGACAAGTGATGCCTGTGCTTGAGTTCGCGGAAATTTGTCGATATCTTCACTTCAAAAATAATTCTCTTGCAATCGATAAAGAATAACCAGATTGTGATCGATTGTTGAAGGTTGGACAGCTTATAATACATTTTAATAAAACCTTCGGTTCAGGGCCAATGCTACCAATATAGGCTTTGCGTAGATGAGCAAATGACAGGAGCTATTCTGCGTCAATATATGCCGAGCAAGCCGCACAAATAGGGTTTCAAGCTCTACTCGCTTTGCGATTGCAGCGGTTTTTTTACGAATTCGAAATTATGGTGCTGGCGAAAATAAAACTACCATAGGCGCGTTTGATCTTGGGGCATCATTGAATGTTGTTGTTCTTCTTTCAAACATTATACCTAATTTTGTTAACCATATTCTTTATTTCGATAATTTTAATACGTCCGTGGGCTTGCTAATAACACATATAGGCTGGGAACTGTCTGTTCGTTGAATTTTCTCTACTACTTGTGAGAGTTTTGCAATTTTCTGTGACGCTGTTTCGAGTTATAGTCTTTAGAAGTAATCCTTATGGGAGATTCGCGAGCGCTTATCGCATATCGTTGGATTCGCGGAAGTTGAGATGGTTCGTGAGAGTTTTGAAAATTTTCTATGTCATTCTAAGTTAAATTAGGGGTTGGCCAAACGTATCACTAATACGTGTCATTAATAGATTCTATATAATCCGCTCGTACGTGCGGCACGCAGTACGACATATTTGCTGATCCCAGCTCCTACGTCCCCCGAAATTCATTTCTAAAGCCCCTCGGAAGGCTAAGCGTGGAGGAGCACAGCGACCTCCCGCATGCCCGTAAGAGTTACCGAAGCCGTTAGCTTCAACAATTCTAAGTTAAATTAGTCGATTTAATTTTTCTTCAATTTATTTTCCTCAGAATAGAGAAAAAAATGTACGGGAAATTGTTATGCAACATTTTGCAATTGCAATATTTTGTAATGCAAGATTATGTACCCAACCCAGTTTTTCTAATTCCCTTATTTTAGGTCCATTTTTCACATGAGCAGGTATTTCGAAGTGGGCGTCGAATTCGGAGATTAAGCACTGTTTACAACATTCGTAATAATTACAGAAACTTCCTTTCTGTTCCCAGATTTATTAGTGAAAGCCAACAAACAAACAAACGTTTATTATATTTTGCAAACAACTACTACTTAGTACTTCTTAGTTTCGGCTCCCAAATAATAAAAAAATTATGAATTTAATTAAGAATTGGTTGTTTGAAAATAAATATATTGGCTTTATGTTTATAAAATAAACTATTTTGTGGTTTTTAATAGTTTATATTTTATTTAAATTTAATATTATAGTCAAGTTTATTCACCACTACCTCGCAAAGAACAACCTATCTTCTTAACCTTATATTTTTGTAATATTATTTTAAATAATTCATAAATTTGTATTTTTAAGGGTTATCAGAAATTAATAAATAATTAATAAATTTTTTTTTAAGGTTTGGCGTCTATTGGAAGGGGCTCCGTAAACTTCCAGTAGGCGCAAGTGTACGTACTGCCTCCTCGTGGCAATCACCGGTAACTGTAACCATTAGGCTGAATGTAGACTTTTGTGATAGGCTAAAGTACGGCGCTAAAGGAGAAAACCTTGACAAAAAATCCCTAACCTAAGGTGGAACAGCATATGCCGATGGATGTATTGCTGATAGGTTAATCAGTCTATATATGCGGACTCTGGATACCAGGCACCCTCCAGTTTTATTTAGCCTTCCTGTAGTAAACCTGGGTAACCTACAGGCAACTTTTTTATTCCCAGCAAACCGCAAGAGTCAAATCAAAACGGTAGACGAGGCACGGGAAGGAATATCAGGTTCATTAAGAGCCTGAATATTGACTGGACGGATAATTAAGTAGGGCTTGATGCACAAAAGATCTTTTAGGTCGCAGTGCGGGGTGGCTTGAGCCCCCACATGGCCCTCAAGTAATAATAATAATAATAATAATTTTTAAGGTTATCAGAAATTAATAAATAAATAGTTTAAAATTAACTTACACCCAAAAATTACATCACTTTTCCGTTATTGCTGGCATTTGTAAAGAGAGGTAGGATGGACTGTTTGCCGTTAGGCAAGAGAAGAACTCTATGTCAGAACAAATATGATAAATAAAATTATTTATATCTCAGCTATGTATCGACAGATTTAATTACCCGATAGATAAGTGCTCGCAAATCTCCCATAAGGATTATTTCTAAAGACTATAACTCGAGACAGCGTCATGGCAAATTTTCGAAACTTTCATAAAGTTGAGAGAAAACTTCAACGAATCCAACACTATGGCCCACGAATCTCCCATAAAACCATAACTCAAGAGAAAACTTCAACAAATCAGAGACAGATTCATAGAAAATTTTCGAAATTCTCACGAACCGTAGAGAAAACTTCAACGAACCCAACGCTAAGCAACAAGTGCTCGCGAATCACCTATAAGGATCGAAAGATCATAACTCGATAACGCATCACGGGATTTTTTCTAAATTCTAATTTTACGGTATATAGAAAACTTTATTAAATCTATCGTTATTCCATAAGTGCTCACCGTTCCTCGATAATGATATCTTCTAAATATTTTACCCCAGAACGCGTCATGAAATTTTTTCAAATCTCTCACAAACGGTAGAAACAACGTTAACGAAGCCAACACTATGCGAAACAAGGGTTTATTAAACGCCTATAAGGACTACTTCTAATGACCATGTCTCGATAAAGCGGAATTCTCACGAGTTGCTTTTGTAACGACATTACTAACAATTTGTTGATAGTGTGTTCTTTTAGCTATTTACTTATTATATATGTAGATAACCAGATTCTGTTTTTCCTCTTATCTAATAAAATATTTTTTATTGTTTGATGTTGAAAAATTACAAATTGTTTTTGTAAAATTTGTTTATTCAGGTAATATCAAAAATCTCAAAATTTGAAAAAAGTTCATAATAACGAGAGATCCAATGTATTTAACCAACACATTCTCAGACGTAAAAAAATAGGACAATTTTGGGACAAACTTCACGCCCGTCGACACATACGTGAATTTTGTCCTAAATTTGTCCCAAATTTTGTAGTTGTAATTTTAGGACAAACTACACGGGAATGCAAAATTGGATCCCCAATTGTTGAATTTTGACCAATAGTAATGAATTTAACGATGATCCAGAATAGCTCAGGCGGATCTTAACTGGTGATAAAACAAGAGTGTACAAATATGATGCCAAAACTAAGAAGCTTCTTAACTGCACGACTGCAAAAACCTCTAAGTTCGGTCGAATTTAAATGTTTTGCTCATTGTTTTTTGTTTTTTCGATTGAGGCTTAGTTAACACGAGTTCTTGCCACCAGGTTGTACGATCTGTAAGGACTACTACCTGGAAGTTATACGCTGCTGCGAAACAACTCATGACCATTGTACTGCGATAACGCAACTCTCTTCTCTGCTTATTCGTGCATTTTTGTCCTAAAACGAGACTGTTATGATATCTCAGCTTCTGTATTTCTCTGCCATACCCCATTCGACTTCTTTATGTTCCAAAAACCGAATTGGTGAGAACCTTTTTGACAACTAATCATATAAACTAAGAAATATAGCTACAAATACAAGATTAGTCAGGAACAATTGAACATCATTAAAAAAACCATTGTAGCATTTGAACTTATGCCCGCGAAATTCTAAAATATCTTGATTTTTGGATCAAATCATGTATTTTATCACCTAGTAGTTTTCTTTGGCGCTTTCCATATTTTTCGAAAGCAATTGACATTCCTGAGAGTGGTTATATGGCCATATTTTTTTTTAATTGTTAATCATTTCCCAGCATTGGCGTTATAATAACCAATCAATAGATCAGCACAATCAATTAATACTGCAGAGGATCAATTCGATTTTAATTTATTAAAAAACAGCTTTAAAGAAAATTTGAAAGCTTTTTTCTCTAATTAGACTAATATAACGAAAAATTATTGTTAACTTTAATTGGTTGGCTTGATGACGAATACAATTTTCTTTACTTGATGATGCCTTGCGGAAAAGTGTCGTCCGAAAAGTCGAATAGACATACATGTTATTGACATAATCTATTTCTTTAATTAAATAATAAAAATATTTCACTAGTGGTATAGGGCAGTAGTCGGTCCACTGTCGTCAAAGAATTATTATATTCAAGTAATAAACTTGCAATTCCTTTAAGTTTAAAAACAAAAAAAGGAAAGTAACCCAAATTTAAAATAATAGAATTAAACAGCTTTTTAGATCATCCATCAAAATATTATTCGGTTCTTTATAAAACATAAAGATTAAAAAAATAAAAACCTTAGATACTATCAGTTTTCAAAGGTTTTAATAATACTTAACCCATTTATAGGCATATACACATACATACTTCAAGGATTTTATTTTTCTATTTAATAAGAAACATTTTTTGAATCATTATTACGAAAATATATTTTATGTAATATGGTCCTTAAAAATATTTTTTTTTTAAATTTTCCAACAAGAAAATCACCCTCATCAAAAGAACAAGGGTTGGGCATATATACAGGATAAAAATTAATTTCTCATCTAAAAATTATTAAAATAAATAAAATTAATTTTCAATTATAGTTAAAACGACCAAAAAAAAATAATTTATATAATTTATTTGTTTATCAAAATATCACAAAAATAAAATGAAAATCTTAAAAAAAATATTCGTCTGTTTTAAAAGGTTTAACGTTTTAAAGCATCTTTAACAACGACAAATCATTTTTAATTATTTTATGTTTTCAAAATTATTCTCTAAATACATAAAATTAAATCATGATATCATATTTATTTATTTTTAATTTTTGGGATTAGCATACATTTTCTTATAGCGTAATAATAATTTGTTCTAAGGTTAATCTGACATGGTGTTTTATATAATTTTTTGTTTTTTATTTTCTAGGTTAATGCCTATTTATTAAATGCTATTTTTTATTTATTTTTCTTTTGTTAATTAAGGCTATTAATAATAATAATAAAAATACGTATAAGTCCACCGGTTCAGTATAATTTATTCGTTATATTTTTCCAATTTTTCCCAAGGTATTCCAATTTGTGGTTTCATGAATAAAATTTATTGTTCCGTTGGATGTGTAAATTTTGCCTTTCAGCAATATTGAAGAATATCGAAAATTAAAAAGAGAATTACGTTTGAAAATTATGATATACAATTTTATTTTGTTTTATTTTTTTTTAACGCTAACGGTTACTTTACTCTTAGTGTATTATATCTGTATAAACAACTGAATAAAATTACTGAAGGTATTGGACACTAACTGTCCAAAAAGAGGCTTTCATATTATGATAATCTAGCAAAATTCTTAAAATACATAGTGTAATTGATGTTCAAAAAGTGTCACAGACAATACCAAAAACTCAGCCAATTAATAGTTGCGATAACAACATGGGAAATAACAGATATTAACCGATACAAAAAATAAAATACAAAAAAATGATAAAGACAAAATCATTAATAAGACAACCAGGATTTAAAATTCCACCTATTGTTATAAAACAAACAAAAAAACTGAATGATGAATTTATTGAAAAGACACAACATCACCAAATATAACTTAAAATTCAATCTATTAGGATTTGATAAAATCAAAAACTCCATCCGGGCTTACAAATTTTGAAATTGACGAAATTAAAACAGGTTGAATGATGAATATATTCCAATAGCTAACGAGATAAAAAAGTTTAATATAAAAAAACCGCGATATGCCCACCAAATGGTATACCTGTTATGCTATAGAAAAGGCAAAACAACTCTAACCGATTTAAGATAATTTAGGTCTGACTATAATATAATAGTAAATTGGGATTAATACACATCTAAGAGACGTGGACGTGGTTCAACACATTGAAGTAATTGTCAACTTTTTTGACATAGAATTAGCCGTAGGGATTTTAAATGTCGTCTATATGGAGATAATCATATACAGTGGAATTCACTTAACACGAAAACGGATAACACGAAATATCGGATAACAAGAACTTTTTTTTGGTCCCCAGTTTTTTCATATTACTTTAGTATGAAATTGTTCGCTTAAGACGAAACTATTAACACGAATTTTCGTTTACCGCGAACAAATTGTTTAGTCCCTTTATATAAAATTAGTACAAAAATATTCGCTTAACACGAAATTTATTATTGAACATCTGCGTTTTCGTAAAACAAAAAATACATAAATACATATGATATGTTTTTTATGATTAGTCAAAACCACCACAAATATCTATGGTATACGTATAGACTATGTATAGACATTTGTGTTAGTTTTGGATTAGTGTTTTTGTATCCTTAATCCTTTTGCAGCCAAAATAAAACGACTCAACACAAAAATAAACAAAACGAAGCATTGGATCCGAAACCAAGCCTATGAACTACAAGCCTGATTAGTGTTACTTATAGCACGTTAGTGTTGGTTTTGGTTGGATTTTAAATTTGTTTTAATTTCTCCACAAATGACAGTCTGGTTGACATAAACATATCATAGAATGTTTGCCATTCTGGATATCACCCTTGAATTTTGGTATTCTGAGTTTTAGCAATTTTACCTCTGTATCACCAGCAGCAGAGTAGAATTATACTGGCCAACTGTTTGTCCCTCTTGGAAGGATAGTTTAATGTGGGAGCTTCAATAGTATTAAACTCCGACATTAATTGTTCCACACGAGTTAATTTTGCCTGCAAACTTTCTGGAGATGTATTTATATCTACCTTTTCTCTCAAATACTGGTTGATAGCAATTAATTTGTTCTTGTTGTTTGATCGTTGTTTGATCACAGATTTAAGTTCAGCTTCAGCGATTCTGTAGCACGTTTTGATTTGTTAATAAATTTGTAACTTCACCGTTTAATATTACGTAGGTTCAGTTTATAAATAAAATAAATTGTTAAAACCGATATTGCCATTCACAAAAGGCTAAAGTGTTTTAATTGTCTATTGTGAAGTGCTAATTTAAATTTCGCTTCGTTCATTTCTGTGCATAGCGGGAGTACATATTTTGCATTGCGGTGATTTTTTCTGTGCGGATCGACAATGGCTGAGTTAATTTTTGCTTATGGTTTATGGATTTTTGGATAGTATCATGAATTTAAAAGTATGAAAATAAATACATACATATTTGTTCATAATTACTTCTTTTTATTAACTTTAATGTATGTATGTAAGTATGTATTTAGCTTTAATTTTATTCGATTGATATTATCGCTTAAGACGAAATTCTGATAACACGAAATATTTTGTTGTTCCCTTCGATTTCGTGTTATCCGATTTCTACTGTATGTACAATTATAAATTGCTCGCCCAGCAAATTAGAAAGACAGAGACATAATAATTGGTGGAGCTGGAAGACATAATAATTGGTGCAATACTCCAAACAGCAATAATCAACTCCATTGTCGCGATAGTAAACGTTTTCAGTTCCGTCCAAAATAGCACGTATCTGAGGAAACTGTGAAATTAACCGTATAAATACCAAATAATCAATCTAATGGCGATATTATATTTACTACGCCAGAATAAAATAAATTATGCTAGAAATCGACATCATATCAGAATTCGACGTGTTATGTCAAAATTCGATATGTTAAGTCAGAATTTGAATTTTTAATGCCAAAATAGATACTTCATATTAGCATTCGATAAATCATAACCGAATTCGATAGCTCTTATCAAATTTTGAATCTTTGATGTCAAAATTCGATATCTCAGTATCAGAATTTGAATTTTTAATGAGCTTTTTATTTTTATTTTTTTTAATGAGTTATCATGAAGAATTCTGATATGCAATATCAGAATTGGTATTTACAATGTCATAATTCTATATATTATGCCAGAATTCGATAAATTATAACAGAATTCGTTACTTTATGTCAAAATTCGATATATCATGATACCAAGCCAGAATTCGATATAACATATCAGAATTCGAATTTATGAATGTTTTCAAAATTAGAGTTAATGCTGTCTAAATTCGATATGCTTGAAATCAGAATTAGAATTTTTGGTGTCAGAATTGTATTCTTATGCCAAATTGTTGACAGAATTCGATGTCAAACCAGAATTTGTGTTATTTATGTCCAAATTCACAAGTTATCACAATTTGATAAATCTGTCATGAAGCATATTCCGTATTCGAATATGTCGGTCAAAATTCTATATGTGTTGTCAGAATTCGATACATCATCTCAAAATTGAAGAAGTCATTATCAGAATTGGGTATCTCATACCAGAATTCAGCACAATTTATTGAATTTTGGTACGGTTTATCGAATTCTGACATAACGTTTCGAGTTTTGGGATGATGATGTATCGAATTCTGAAGTCTTGAGATAATATATCAAAGAATTCCATATCTCATTTCAATTTCTTCGATCTTGTGATATCAGAATTTGAGTTATTGATATCAAAATTCAATATGTCTTTTTTGATTTTCGTAGCTATTGCAGAATTTGTATTTTTATGACAGAATTCAACAGCAGGACAGGTCAAAGTTCGATAAGTCGTTAGATAAATCATATCAGAATTTGAACTTACAATGTCAGAATTCGATATCTCATGTCAGAATTTGATATATCGTGGCAAATCTCGATAAATTATGTATGAATTCGATATGTCATAATTTGGGTTCTTTTGGCGTAAAGTAAACTTAACAATAGCTCACAAATTCAGAGCTTTAAAAATCGAAAATCTGTAATTGTGCTCCGATTTGGATGATTGATACCTCAATCAATAGGTGTTGAGACCTGTAATTGTGATGCCAAAAGGTATTTAGATCGCTCGAATATTTCTACACATTTTGTGGAAAATTTAATTTTATTGAAAATCAACTGAACAATAGCCCACAAATTCAGAGCTTTAAAAATCGAAAATCTGCAATTGTGCTCTGATTTGGTTGATTGATACCTCTATCAATAGGTGTTGAGACATGTAATTGTTATGCTAACGGGTATTTAGATCGCTCAAATATTTCTACACATTTTGTGGAAAGTTTAATTTTATTGAAAATCAACTGAACAATAGCCCACAAATTCAGAGCTTTAAAAATCGAAAATCTGCAATTGTGCTCCGATTTCGATGATTGATACCTCTATTAATAGGGGTTGAGACCTGTAATTGTTATGCTAACGGGTATTTAGATCGCTCGAATATTTCTACACATTTTGAGGGAAATTTAATTTTATTGAAAAACAACTGAACAATAGCCCACAAATTCAGAGCTTTAAAAATCGAAAATCTGCAATTGTGCTCCGATTTCGATGATTGATACCTCTATTAATAGGTGTTGAGACCTGTAATTGTTATGCCAACGGGTATTTAGATCGCTCGAATATTTCTACACATTTTGTGGAAAATTTAATTTTATTGAAAAACAACTGAACAATAGCCCACAAATTCAGAGCTTTAAAAATCGAAAATCTGCAATTGTGCTCCGATTTTGATGATTTATACCTCTATCAATAGGTGTTGAGACCTGTAATTGTGATGCCAACGGTTATTTAGATCGCTCGAATATTTCTACACATTTTGTGGAAAGTTTAATTTTATTGAAAATCAACTGAACAATAGCCCACAAATTCAGAGCTTTAAAAATCGAAAATCTGCAATTGTGCTCCGATTTCGATGATTGATACCTCTATTAATAGGTGTTGAGACCTGTAATTGTTATGCTAACGGGTATTTAGATCGCTCGAATATTTCTACACATTTTGAGGGAAATTTAATTTTATTGAAAAACAACTGAACAATAGCCCACAAATTCAGAGCTTTAAAAATCGAAAATCTGCAATTGTGCTCCGATTTGGATGATTGATACCTCTATCAATAGGTGTTGAGACCTGTAATTGTTATGCCAACGGGTATTTAGATCGCTCGAATATTTCTACACATTTTGTGGAAAATTTAATTTTATTGAAAAACAACTGAATAATAGCCCACAAATTTAGAGTTTAAAAATCGAAAATCTGCAATTGTGCTCCGATTTCGATGATTGATACCTCTATTAATAGGTGTTGAGACCTGTAATTGTTATTCCAACGGGTATTTAGATCGCTCGAATATTTCTACACATTTTGTGGAAAATTTAATTTTATTGAAAAACAACTGAACAATAGCCCACAAATTCAGAGCTTTAAAAATCGAAAATCTGCAATTGTGCTCCGATTTCGATGATTGATACCTCTATCAATAGGTGTTGAGACCTGTAATTGTAACGCAAAAGGGTATTTAGATCGCTCGAATATTTCTACACATTTTGTGGAAAATTTAATTTTATTGAAAATCAACTGAACAATAGCCCACAAATTCAGAGCTTTAAAAATCGAAAATCTGCAATTGTGCTCCAATTTCGATGATTGATACTTCTATCAATAGGTGTTGGGACCTATAATTGTGATGCCAACGGGTATTTAGATCGCTCGAATATTTCTACACATTTTGTGGAAAGTTTAATTTTATTGAAAATCAACTGAACAATAGCCCACAAATTCAGAGCTTTAAAAATCGAAAATCTGCAATTGTGCTCCGATTTCGATGATTGATACCTCTATTAATAGGTGTTGAGACCTGTAATTGTTATGCCAACGGGTATTTAGATCGCTCGAATATTTCTACACATTTTGTGGAAAGTTTAATTTTATTGAAAATCAACTGAACAATAGCCCACAAATTCAGAGCTTTAAAAATCGAAAATCTGCAATTGTGCTCCGATTTCGATGATTGATACCTCTATCAATAGGTGTTGAGACCTGTAATTGTTATGCCAACGGGTATTTAGATCGCTCGAATATTTCTACACATTTTGTGGAAAGTTTAATTTTATTGAAAATCAACTGAATAATAGCCCACAAATTCAGAGCTTTAAAAATCGAAAATCTGCAATTGTGCTCCGATTTCGATGATTGATACCCCTATTAATAGGTGTTGAGACCTGTAATTGTTATGCCAACGGGTATTTAGATCGCTCGAATATTTCTACACATTTTGTGGAAAGTTTAATTTTATTGAAAATCAACTGAACAATAGCCCACAAATTCAGAGCTTTAAAAATCGAAAATCTGCAATTGTGCTCCGATTTCGATGATTGATACCTCTATTAATAGGTGTTGAGACCTGTAATTGTGATGCCAACAGGTATTTAGATCGCTCGAATATTTCTACACATTTTGTGGAAAGTTTAATTTTATTGAAAATCAACTGAACAATAGCCCACAAATTCAGAGCTTTAAAAATCGAAAATCTGCAATTGTGCTCCGATTTCGATGATTGATACCTCTATTAATAGGTGTTGAGACCTGTAATTGTTATGCCAACGGGTATTTAGATCGCTCGAATATTTCTACACATTTTGTGGAAAGTTTAATTTTATTGAAAAACAACTGAACAATAGCCCACAAATTTAGAGCTTTAAAAATCGAAAATCTGCAATTGTGCTCCGATTTGGATGATTGATACCTCTATCAATAGGTGTTGAGACCTGTAATTGTTATGCCAACGGGTATTTAGATCGCTCGAATATTTCTACACATTTTGTGGAAAGTTTAATTTTATTGAAAATCAACTGAATAATAGCCCACAAATTCAGAGCTTTAAAAATCGAAAATCTGCAATTGTGCTCCGATTTCGATGATTGATACCTCTATTAATAGGTGTTGAGACCTGTAATTGTTATGCCAACGGGTATTTAGATCGCTCGAATATTTCTACACATTTTGAAGGAAATTTAATTTTATTGAAAAACAACTGAACAATAGCCCACAAATTCAGAGCTTTAAAAATCGAAAATCTGCAATTGTGCTCCGATTTGGATGATTGATACCTCTATCAATAGGTGTTGAGACCTGTAATTGTTATGCCAACGGGTATTTAGATCGCTCGAATATTTCTACACATTTTGTGGAAAGTTTAATTTTATTGAAAATCAACTGAACAATAGCCCACAAATTCAGAGCTTTAAAAATCGAAAATCTGCAATTGTGCTCCGATTTCGATGATTGATACCTCTATTAATAGGTGTTGAGACCTGTAATTGTTATGCCAACGGGTATTTAGATCGCTCGAATATTTCTACACATTTTGAAGGAAATTTAATTTTATTGAAAAACAACTGAACAATAGCCCACAAATTCAGAGCTTTAAAAATCGAAAATCTGCAATTGTGCTCCGATTTGGATGATTGATACCTCTATCAATAGGTGTTGAGACCTGTAATTGTTATGCCAACGGGTATTTAGATCGCTCGAATATTTCTACACATTTTGTGGAAAGTTTAATTTTATTGAAAATCAACTGAATAATAGCCCACAAATTCAGAGCTTTAAAAATCGAAAATCTGCAATTGTGCTCCGATTTCGATGATTGATACCTCTATTAGTAGGTGTTGAGACCTGTAATTGTTATGCCAACGGGTATTTAGATCGCTCGAATATTTCTACACATTTTGAAGGAAATTTAATTTTATTGAAAAACAACTGAACAATAGCCCACAAATTCAGAGCTTTAAAAATCGAAAATCTGCAATTGTGCTCCGATTTGGATGATTGATACCTCTATCAATAGGTGTTGAGACCTGTAATTGTTATGCCAACGGGTATTTAGATCGCTCGAATATTTCTACACATTTTGTGGAAAGTTTAATTTTATTGAAAATCAACTGAATAATAGCCCACAAATTCAGAGCTTTAAAAATCGAAAATCTGCAATTGTGCTCCGATTTCGATGATTGATACCTCTATTAATAGGTGTTGAGACCTGTAATTGTTATGCCAACGGGTATTTAGATCGCTCGAATATTTCTACACATTTTGTGGAAAGTTTAATTTTATTGAAAATCAACTGAACAATAGCCCACAAATTCAGAGCTTTAAAAATCGAAAATCTGCAATTGTGCTCCGATTTCGATGATTGATACCTCTATTAATAGGTGTTGAGACCTGTAATTGTTATGCCAACGGGTATTTAGATCGCTCGAATATTTCTACACATTTTGAAGGAAATTTAATTTTATTGAAAAACAACTGAACAATAGCCCACAAATTCAGAGCTTTAAAAATCGAAAATCTGCAATTGTGCTCCGATTTGGATGATTGATACCTCTATCAATAGGTGTTGAGACCTGTAATTGTTATGCCAACGGGTATTTAGATCGCTCGAATATTTCTACACATTTTGTGGAAAGTTTAATTTTATTGAAAATCAACTGAATAATAGCCCACAAATTCAGAGCTTTAAAAATCGAAAATCTGCAATTGTGCTCCGATTTCGATGATTGATACCTCTATTAATAGGTGTTGAGACCTGTAATTGTTATGCCAACGGGTATTTAGATCGCTCGAATATTTCTACACATTTTGTGTAAAATTTAATTTGATTGAAAATCAACTGAACTATAGCCCACAAATTTAGAGCTTTAAAAATCGAAAATCTGCAATTGTGCTTTGATTTGGATGATTGATACCTCTATCAATAGGTGTTGAGACCTGTAATTGTTATGTCAACGGGTATTTAGATCGCTAGAATATTTCTACACATTTTGTGGAAAATTTAATTTGATTGAAAATCAACTGAACAATAGCCCACAAATTCAGAGCTTTAAAAATCGAAAATCTGCAATTGTGCTCTGATTTGGTTGACTGACACCTCTATCAATAGGTGTTGAGACCTGTAATTGTTATGCCAACGGGTATTTAGATCGCTCGAATATTTCTACACATTTTGTGTAAAATTTAATTTTATTGAATATCAACTAAACTATAGCCCACAAATTCAGAGCTTTAAAAATTGAAAATCTGCAATTGTGCTCCGATTTCGATGATTGATACTTCTATCAATAGGTGTTGAGACCTGTAATTGTTATGTCAACGGGTATTTAGATCGCTAGAATATTTCTACACATTTTGTGGAAAATTTAATTTGATTGAAAATCAACTGAACAATAGCCCACAAATTCAGAGCTTTAAAAATCGAAAATCTGCAATTGTGCTCCGATTTGGATGATTGATACCTCTATCAATAGATGTTAAGACCTGAATATGTAACGCCAACGGGTATTTAGATCGCTCGAATATTTCTACACATTTTGTGGAAAATTTAATTTTATTGAAAATCAACTGAACTATAGCCCACAAATTCAGAGCTTTAAAAATCGAAAATCTGCAATTGTGCTCCGATTTGGATGATTGATACCTCTATCAATAGATGTTAAGACCTGAATATGTAACGCCAACGGGTATTTAGATCGCTCGAATATTTCTACACATTTTGTGGAAAATTTAATTTTATTGAAAATCAACTGAACTATACCCCACAAATTCAGAGCTTTAAAAATCGAAAATCTGCAATTGTGCTCGGATTTGGATGATTGATACCTCTATCAATAGGTGTTGAGACCTGTAATTGTTATGCCAACAGTTATTTAGATCGCCCGAATATTTCTACACATTTTGTGGAAAATTTAATTTTATTGAAAATCAACTGAACTATAGCCCACAAATTCAGAGCTTTAAAAATCGAAAATCTGCAATTGTGCTCCGATTTGGATGATTGATACCTCTATCAATAGATGTTGAGACCTGTTATTGTAACGCCAACGGGTATTTAGATCGCTCGAATATTTCTACACATTTTGTGGAAAATTTAATTTTATTGAAAATCAACTGAACTATAGCCCACAAATTCAGAGCTTTAAAAATCGAAAATCTGCAATTGTGCTCCGATTTCGATGATTAATACATCTATCAAGAGGTGTTGAGACATGTAATTGTAATGCCAACGGGTATTTAGATCGCTCGAATATTTCTACACATTTTGTGGAAAATTTAATTTTATGGAAAATCAACTGAACAATAGCCCACAAATTCAGAGCTTTAAAAATCGAAAATCTGCAATTGTGCTCCGATTTCGATGATTGATACCTCTACCAATACGTGTTGAGACCTGTAATTGTTATGCTATCGGGTATTTAGATCGCTCGAATATTTCTACATATTTTGTGGAAAATTTAATTTTATTGAAAATCAACTGAACAATAGCCCACAAATTCAGAGCTTTAAAAATCGAAAATCTGCAATTGTGCTCCGATTTCGATGATTGATACCTCTATCAATAGGTGTTGAGAACCGTAATTATTATGCTAACGGGTATTTAGATCGCTCGAATATTTCTACACATTTTGTGGAAAATTTAATTTTATTGAAAATCAACTGAACAATAGCCCACAAATTCAGAGCTTTAAAAATCGAAAATCTGAAATTGTGCTCCGATTTCGATGATTGATACCTCTATCAATAGGTGTTGAGACCTGTAATTGTAACGCCAACGGGTATTGAGATCGCTTGAATATTTCTACACATTTTGTGGAAAATTTAAATTTATTGAAAATCAACTGAGCAATATCCCACAAATTCAGAGCTTTAAAAATCGAAAATCTGCAATTGTGCTCCGATTTCGATGATTGATACTTCTATCAATAGGTGTTAGGACCTATAATTGTAATGCCAACAGGTATTTAGATCGCTCGAATATTTCTACACATTTTGTGGAAAATTTAATTTTATTGAAAAACAACTGAACAATAGCCCACAAATTCAGAGCTTTAAAAATCGAAAATCTGCAATTGTGCTCCGATTTCGATGATTGATACCTCCATCAATAGGTGTTGAGACCTGTAATTGTAACGCCAACGGGTATTGAGATCGCTCGAATATTTCTACACATTTTGTGGAAAATTTAATTTTATTGAAAATCAACTGAACAATAGCCCACAAATTCAGAGCTATAAAAATCGAAAATCTGCAATTGTGCTCCGATTTCGATGATTGATACCTCCATCAATAGGTGTTGAGACCTGTAATTGTAACGCCAACGGGTATTGAGGTCGCTTGAATATTTCTACACATTTTGTGGAAAATTTAATTTTATTGAAAATCAACTGAACAATAGCCCACAAATTCAGAGCTTTAAAAATCGAAAATCTGCAATTGTGCTCCGATTTCGATGATTGATACCTATATCAATAGGTGTTGAGACCTGTAATTGTTATGCCAACGGGTATTTAGATCGCTCGAATATTTCTACACATTTTGTGGAAAATTTAATTTTATTGAAAATCAACTGAACAATAGCCCACAAATTCAGAGCTTTAAAAATCGAAAATCTGCAATTGTGCTCCGATTTCGATGATTGATACCTCTACCAATACGTGTTGAGATGTGTAATTGTTATGCTATCGGGTATTTAGATCGCTCGAATATTTCTACATATTTTGTGGAAAATTTAATTTTATTGAAAATCAACTGAACAATAGCCCACAAATTCAGAGCTTTAAAAATCGAAAATCTGCAATTGTGCTCCGATTTCGATGATTGATACCTCTATCAATAGGTGTTGAGAACCGTAATTATTATGCTAACGGGTATTTAGATCGCTCGAATATTTCTACACATTTTGTGTAAAATTTAATTTTATTGAAAATCAACTGAACAATAGCCCACAAATTCAGAGCTTTAAAAATCGAAAATCTGAAATTGTGCTCCGATTTCGATGATTGATACCTCTATCAATAGGTGTTGAGACCTGTAATTGTAACGCCAACGGGTATTGAGATCGCTTGAATATTTCTACACATTTTGTGGAAAATTTAATTTTATTGAAAATCAACTGAACAATAGCCCACAAATTCAGAGCTTTAAAAATCGAAAATCTGCAATTGTGCTCCGATTTCGATGATTGATACTTCTATCAATAGGTGTTAGGACCTATAATTGTAATGCCAACAGGTATTTAGATCGCTCGAATATTTCTACACATTTTGTGGAAAATTTAATTTTATTGAAAAACAACTGAACAATAGCCCACAAATTCAGAGCTTTAAAAATCGAAAATCTGCAATTGTGCTCCGATTTGGATGATTGATACCTCTACCAATACGTGTTGAGACTTGTAAATGTTATGCCAACGGGTATTTAGATCGCTCGAATATTTCTACATATTTTGTGGAAAATTTAATTTTATTGAAAATCAACTGAACAATAGCCCACAAATTCAGAGCTTTAAAAATCGAAAATCTGAAATTGTGCTCCGATTTCGATGATTGATACTTCTATCAATAGGTGTTAGGACCTATAATTGTAATGCCAACAGGTATTTAGATCGCTCGAATATTTCTACACATTTTGTGGAAAATTTAATTTTATTGAAAAACAACTGAACAATAGCCCACAAATTCAGAGCTTTAAAAATCGAAAATCTGCAATTGTGCTCCGATTTCGATGATTGATACCTCTATCAATAGGTGTTGAGACCTGTAATTGTAACGCCAACGGGTATTGAGATCGCTCGAATATTTCTACACATTTTGTGGAAAATTTAAATTTATTGAAAATCAACTGAGCAATATCCCACAAATTCAGAGCTTTAAAAATCGAAAATCTGCAATTGTGCTCCGATTTCGATGATTGATACCTCTATCAATAGGTGTTGAGAACCGTAATTATTATGCTAACGGGTATTTAGATCGCTCGAATATTTCTACACATTTTGTGGAAAATTTAATTTTATTGAAAATCAACTGAACTATAGCCGGCAAATTCAGAGCTTTAAAAATTGAAAATCTGCAATTGTGCTCCGATTTGGATAATTGTTACTTCTATCAATAGGTGTTGAGACCTGTAATTGTTATGCTATCGGGTATTTAGATCGCTCGAATATTTCTACATATTTTGTGGAAAATTTCATTTTATTGAAAATCAACTGAACAATAGCCCACAAATTCAGAGCTTTAAAAATCGAAAATCTGCAATTGTGCTCCGATTTCGATGATTGATACCTCTATCAATAGGTGTTGAGAACCGTAATTATTATGCTAACGGGTATTTAGATCGCTCGAATATTTCTACACATTTTGTGGAAAATTTAATTTGATTGAAAATCAACTGAACAATAGCCCACAAATTCAGAGCTTTAAAAATCGAAAATCTGCAATTGTGCTCCGATTTCGATGATTGATACCTCTATCAATAGGTGTTGAGACCTGTAATTGTAACGCCAACGGGTATTGAGATCGCTCGAATATTTCTACACATTTTGTGGAAAATTTAAATTTATTGAAAATCAACTGAGCAATATCCCACAAATTCAGAGCTTTAAAAATCGAAAATCTGCAATTGTGCTCTGATTTCGATGATTGATACCTCTATCAATAGGTGTTGAGAACCGTAATTATTATGCTAACGGGTATTTAGATCGCTCGAATATTTCTACACATTTTGTGGAAAATTTAATTTGATTGAAAATCAACTGAACAATAGCCCACAAATTCAGAGCTTTAAAAATCGAAAATCTGCAATTGTGCTCCGATTTCGATGATTGATACCTCTATCAATAGGTGTTGAGACCTGTAATTGTAACGCCAACGGGTATTGAGATCGCTCGAATATTTCTACACATTTTGTGGAAAATTTAAATTTATTGAAAATCAACTGAGCAATATCCCACAAATTCAGAGCTTTAAAAATCGAAAATCTGCAATTGTGCTCTGATTTCGTTGATTGATACCTCTATCAATAAGTGTTGAGACATGTAATTGTTATGCCAACGAGTATTTAGATCGCTCGAATATTTCTACACATTTTGTGGAAAATTTAATTTGATTGAAAATCAACTGAACAATAGCCCACAAATTCAGAGCTTTAAAAATCGAAAATCTGCAATTGTGCTCTGATTTGGTTGATTGATACCTCTATCAATAGGTGTTGAGACATGTAATTGTTATGCCAACGAGTATTTAGATCGCTCGAATATTTCTACACATTTTGTGGAAAATTTAATTTTATTGAAAATCAACTGAACTATAGCCGGCAAATTCAGAGCTTTAAAAATTGAAAATCTGCAATTGTGCTCCGATTTGGATAATTGTTACTTCTATCAATAGGTGTTGAGAACCGTAATTATTATGCTAACGGGTATTTAGATCGCTCGAATATTTCTACACATTTTGTGGAAAATTTAATTTGATTGAAAATCAACTGAACAATAGCCCACAAATTCAGAGCTTTAAAAATCGAAAATCTGCAATTGTGCTCCGATTTCGATGATTGATACCTCCATCAATAGGTGTTGAGACCTGTAATTGTAACGCCAACGGGTATTGAGATCGCTTAAATATTTCTACAGATTTTGTGGAAAATTTAATTTTATTGAAAATCAACTGAACAATAGCCCACAAATTCAGAGCTTTAAAAATCGAAAATCTGCAATTGTGCTCCGATTTCGATGATTGATACCTCTATCAATAGGTGTTGAGAACCGTAATTATTATGCTAACGGGTATTTAGATCGCTCGAATATTTCTACACATTTTGTGGAAAATTTAATTTTATTGAAAATCAACTGAACAATAGCCCACAAATTCAGAGCTTTAAAAATCGAAAGTCTGCAATTGTGCTCCGATTTCGATGATTGATACCTCTATCAATAGGTGTTGAGACCTGTAATTGTAACGCCAACGGGTATTGAGATCGCTCGAATATTTCTACACATTTTGTGGAAAATTTAAATTTATTGAAAATCAACTGAGCAATATCCCACAAATTCAGAGCTTTAAAAATCGAAAATCTGCAATTGTGCTCTGATTTCGTTGATTGATACCTCTATCAATAAGTGTTGAGACATGTAATTGTTATGCCAACGAGTATTTAGATCGCTCGAATATTTCTACACATTTTGTGGAAAATTTAATTTGATTGAAAATCAACTGAACAATAGCCCACAAATTCAGAGCTTTAAAAATCGAAAATCTGCAATTGTGCTCTGATTTGGTTGATTGATACCTCTATCAATAGGTGTTGAGACATGTAATTGTTATGCCAACGAGTATTTAGATCGCTCGAATATTTCTACACATTTTGTGGAAAATTTAATTTTATTGAAAATCAACTGAACTATAGCCGGCAAATTCAGAGCTTTAAAAATTGAAAATCTGCAATTGTGCTCCGATTTGGATAATTGTTACTTCTATCAATAGGTGTTGAGACCTGTAATTGTTATGCTATCGGGTATTTAGATCGCTCGAATATTTCTACATATTTTGTGGAAAATTTAATTTTATTGAAAATCAACTGAACAATAGCCCACAAATTCAGAGCTTTAAAAATCGAAAATCTGCAATTGTGCTCCGATTTCGATGATTGATACCTCTATCAATAGGTGTTGAGAACCGTAATTATTATGCTAACGGGTATTTAGATCGCTCGAATATTTCTACACATTTTGTGGAAAATTTAATTTTATTGAAAATCAACTGAACAATAGCCCACAAATTCAGAGCTTTAAAAATCGAAAATCTGCAATTGTGCTCCGATTTCGATGATTGATACCTCTATCAATAGGTGTTGAGACCTGTAATTGTAACGCCAACGGGTATTGAGATCGTTTGAATATTTCTACACATTTTGTGGAAAATTTAATTTTATTGAAAATCAACTGAACAATAGCCCACAAATTCAGAGCTTTAAAAATCGAAAATCTGCAATTGTGCTCTGATTTCGATGATTGATACTTCCATCAATAGGTGTTGAGACCTGTAATTGTTATGCCAACGGGTATTTAGATCGCTCGAATATTTCTACACATTTTGTGGAAAATTTAATTTTATGGAAAATCAATTGAACAATAGCCCACAAATTCAGAGCTTTACAAATCGAAAATCTGCAATTGTGCTCTGATTTGGTTGATTGATACCTCTATCAATAGGTGTTGAGACATGTAATTGTTATGCCAACGGGTATTTAGATCGCTCGAATATTTCTACACATTTTGTGGAAAATTTAATTTGATTGAAAATCAACTGAACAATAGCCCACAAATTCAGAGCTTTAAAAATCGTAAATCTGCAATTGTGCTCTGATTTGGATGATTGATACCTCTATCAATAGGTGTTGAGACCTGTAATTGTAACGCCAACGGGTATTTAGATCGCTCGAATATTTCTACACATTTTGTGGAAAATTAAATTTTATTGAAAATCAACTGAACAATTTCAGAGATTTAAAAATCGAAATTCTGCAATTTTGCTCCGATTTCGGTGATTGTTTCTAAGAAAATACTTAATATAGCGACCGGAAAACCTTCTACTATCCTCATAAATTAGAACTCCCCCATTTAGTAGAATTGTACCTTTTTATAGTTAGGTGGGGTTTGTACTCATTAGGATTACTAATCATGACGTTCCCTGAGAAATGAAACGTGATGTGATATCTTTCATTTATTTCTTTTGTTAACTGCAAATTTAAGGTATCTTTTATTTTGAGTCTCCATGCTTTATCTTATATATTCTGTATTTAAGGTTGACTTTGGAACTTCATATATGAGCGTACCATATTTTCCGAAAGCATTAGGAACTCTAAATAATTATTGTCTACATCTACACTATTGTCGACATTTGCGTGTAGATAATCTCAAAATACGTGTAAACGTAAAACACTGGCTATCAGGTGTTTTTTTAATTCAGTAGCTCCGAATATGTTGTTGACTATCAAACCACTGATTGTAACGTAATTTTATAGCCACCAATCAAACATACACCAAATTAAAAAAGAGATATTTTTAAGCAACAATGTCATTAAAATACTACAAATGAAATACTAAAATTCTTATCACAACACTTCTTAATATTATTTGTCTTAATGTTGGTATTTTCCTATAAATTTATTATAACATTTGGTTTTAATTCTGGGTAATTTGCTAATTTTCTTTTCCCATGATAATAATCATTTTCATCCCATTTCATTCTCCACGTTATATTACACAAATATATCAACACAGACTTTTCATATTTGTATACAAAAATTACACAAAAAAAAAATAATTTAAATGATTTATAATAGAAACCAAAGTTAATTTTTTGTTCCAAATGTTTACATTTTTACTTAAATAACAAAAATTAAAAAAATTACTAATATTTTAATCTTTACTTGAAAAAAATATAAAATTATAAAGCAGCAACCGAAAGAGCAGAACACAAAAAATTATAAATAACGAAAAATTCTAATTAAAATGTTACAACATAAATCAAAATTATCAGAAATAATTAACTTTTTATTATTTTCCATAAAATAATACAATACAAAGAAACGCAAAACATAGAAATATACAAACACACACATACTAACACACGCCAAGTCCATTCTTCCTGTTTAATAATACACAATATAAAGGATGTGGTACATAGAAAAGATTTATTACAGTGATTTTAACCCTTAACAGAAATTTCAGTTAAATTGTTATGTTTTATATTCCATATAATTAAATTAGTTATTTAGAGACTTCTTAGAAGGTTTCTATAGAGACATCCTAATTAACATTCTCGAAGAAAAAAAAAAAAAGAAAAAACACGAAAAACGATTTCGAATGATGATGATAAAATTGGCGCTTATATCGTGTGTACATACTTACATAGCAAATTACATTACATCCCAATCCCAAAACAACATTTAGTAGATTTTGTATCAAAATCCGTTTTTTTTTATTTTTATTTTTTTTTTGTTGGGGTATAGGCTTCCTAAGTAAATATACATTTTATTCTTTATGTTATCTGAAAATAATAACAGTATGTATGATAAGATGTATTCAATAGGAAACACCAACAACAATTGTAATATACAAAAAAGGCATTATCATATGTATATGTATGTATGTATAGTATGTGAAGATAATCAGATAAGATTTTTGTTTATTCTGTACTTATTTTATTATTTGGTTACTCTTGTTTTCAAGCATAATACACAACACCCAACACATACAGATTAATTAGAATTCAAAATAATATAAATTTTAATTAGTTATTTTCTCTTCAATAATTCTATACATGTGCCACACATCCAAATATTACGTAATCAGGTCTGGTACAATTGATTCTAATTTACTTTTTAATTGAATTAATTAGTTTAGGTTATAAAGGATTCTCTGGACATTATGGTTAGGTTTAAGTAGCTAATTTAATTTCGATATCTTTTCAATAAAATCAATCATATACGGATAAGTGATGATTTTGGTTTCCAAAATTGTATGTTATAATTATGTTATTTTCGTGTTTTTTTATACAAATTATTTAATCTATGAAGCGAGAAAATAAAACACAACATAGCATAAGATATATAGTTTTAGAACCGTACTTAATATATCCTAAAAATACAATTTTCTTAATGTCCTGTCTAGATAATACGACTTCTGAATTCCCATAGAAGAGAAAAGTAAAAATTAATTTTTTTAATTGGAATACTTTATGTAAACTATGATTTTATTTGGGAACTTGGGTCTAAGCAAATTCAAATATTATGTGCAATTTCCTTTTTGAGTATATGGGTCAAAATTTGTAGCAAACAGAAAATCGGCATAATACAATGTTTTTGGGCTAAATTCCAAAAATTATAGAAGTTGTCTCACAATGGCCTGTATTTTTCTAAGGAGTTTAAAACTAAATCGCAGTTAGAGTACAGGACCGAAAATTTTGTGTCGATAAGTACATACAGCGACATGAAAGCAAGAGTGTAAATTTAAAATACTTTTAAAGTTAGATGAAAGTGAAAAGTCAGTAATACAGATTTCATTATTCCAGCTGAAAGTTTAAAGCCGAAAGTAAAACACGGTAACGCAGATTGTGTTACCCCAGCCGAAAATAAAAAATTAAGTCGATATAAATCGGTAGTGTTTAGCCTAAAAATTACTAATGATGCATGAATAGCATGAATACCTTTGTTAATATTCTTATATGGTAAAACCTAAAACCAGTTCCTGCTGGAAAATTGTGAAAAAATTAGTGAAAATTGTGAATAAAATCAGCATCTAGATTGTTATGCCTGGAGATGGATTAAATTGATGTGATTTGTTAATAGCTATCGCAGGAAAAAAAATTGCAGTTGAAGTTTTTTGTAGGAATTCTGCGTAAATTCGATTTTCCAAAATTCATTAGAAAATTTGGATAAAATCAGCCTCTAGTGTGTTAAATCTGGAGATGGCTTGCTTTGATGTGAGTTTGAAATTCAGTTCAATTGTCACGTGGAAAATCTCGGAAAATTCAATTCTCCAAAAATCATTAAGAAATTTGTATAAAATCAGCCTCTAGAGTGTTATGTCTGGAGATGTATTTTATTGATGTGCCTTGTCAAAAGCTATCGCAGAAAAAAAAATTCGGTTCAAGCTTCCCGTGGGAAATCTCCTAAGTCACATCAATAAAATACATCTCCAGATATAACTCTCTAGAGGCTGATTTTATATAAATTTTTCCTAATGAATTTTGGAAAATCGAATTTTCCTAGATTTCCCACGGGCATGAACTGAATTCTTTTCCTGCGATAGCTATTGACAAATCCAATAATAACGATTCAACTTCAGATATACACTCTAGAGGTTGATTTTATTCCAATTTTGTGAATTCTTTTGATTTTCTGATATTTTCCGCAATTAGGTTAAACAAAGTTTTTCACGTAAGACTAATTATTTACCACATTTTTTATTACTATCCATGTGTAATATTTACTTTCGGCTGATAACCACAAAATTTTTTATTTTCGGCTAGAATGTTAATAATCTAATCTGCATTATCGACTTTTTACTTTCGGTTGGAAACTTTCGGCTAACTTTAACAAGGTAAATTTAAATGGTTTCATTGATTTTTCGTGCTTTGCTAGAAAAATAATCGTTCGTTAATAGGGATTTTTAATTTTTGGTAGAGCGAGAATTGGTGTTCTATATAATAAAACAGGAAATAGAGGCTAACTTGAAACATTTTTAGGCTGTAAAAAACTAAAAATAGGAAATCAGCTGTGACATCGCTCTGCGTATTGAAGTTGTCACAAAAAACACAGGCAACAGTGGTATTTTTAGAACATTTAAACATTTTGCGTGGTATTCGCGCAACTTATTGCATTTAATCCTAACATTTTTGACAAATTTAATTGCGTCAAATAGTTGTGTCTGGAATGCAATTGAAATTATCTTAACATTAACATTTTTTAATTTAGCTATTGATACATTTTGTTAAGAAACTGTATATTGGATTATATAGTTGGTAGGTACTAAATCCTTATCTTGTGCTAAAAATGTTAATAAATACGAATGTGGGTACGAATGGTGTGGAGCGAATTTTTATCACTTGTAATTGAGCTATAATAGTTGAGCTGTACTCAATACTATATATAGGGTGAAAAATACGTCAAATCACATTTTTTTGGAAGTCATGTTTTAAATTTATGATTTTTATGTTTTGAATGTGTAGCACTAATAAAAAACAAATTATAGGACATAATTTTTTTTTTATCGTTGCTGTTTCTTAAGGTGTCAAATATTTAAAAATTGCATGCACTTTGTGTGGTATTTATTGCTTTAGAAAAAAAACTAATTATCCGAAAATTATAAAATTAGGTTCATAATCATTTGTGTATCAAGAGCGCGAAGTGGAACTTTTTCGCACGAAAAAAAAAACGATAGAATGTTATTGAAGAACACCCTACAATTATAAATAACTATGACAAGGTGATAAAGAGGGCTGGTACGCCAACCAAGCGTGCTCTTCAGAAAAAATTGGTCAGAAATGGAGACATTTGGATTTGATAAAAATCTAATGATCTTAAATTCTACTATTCCTATAAATTTAGACGATCAAAATATTTGTGAAAAGTAGAACCAATATGAATGGCTGCAGATTTAAAAATCTTAATAGAATCCGACTTCGATGAGTCATAATAAAGTTAAGATAGTACTAGCAGATTTCTATAATAGAAAGAACGGTTACTGAAAGTTCCTATTTTACAAAAAAATATAAGGTTTAGGGGCCTCAATAAGGGATTTTTTATGAGATATTATACAGTTGTGAATAATATTATTGTAATTATTATTTACTGACCATAAGTGATAAGAAATAGGGCACGAACTAATTCCGCCGACAATTGTTGTATGACGAAATGAATTCGATTTTAAATGCGAATTAAACCGCGACATTTATTTTTTGCATTTTGACATTTTTTTTCAGTCACTTTTGTCGCTCGGTCACAAGTTCTCTGGATATGCTCCCAGTAAGTTAGACGGTTATCTAAAGTAATGCCCAGATATTTCGTCATTCTTTTCGACATTACCTCTTCTGCTCCAACTTTCATAGGGATAATGGTTGGAATTCTCCGCCTAGTGAGCATGACGATCTCCGTTTTTGAGATGGCCAACTGTAGCCCGTGCTTAGCCACCCAATGGTTTATCCTCCTCATCACTTGATTTAATCTGTACTGAGCCAAAACTGCGCTTCTAGATGTTATCACAATAGCCACATCGTCTGCATACCCAACCAGGAATACTTCGTCAGGCATCTCTAGTCGCAACAGGCTGTCGTACATAGTGTTCCAGAGGTCGGGACCAAGAATCGAGCCCTAGGCCACTTCAATAGTAATTTCCTTCACTTTTTTGCGGTCAGACGTCTCACTTTCGGTTCTTTTAATTGTGTTAATTACTTCCTCTATTGCGTTTATAGTTGATCGTCCCTTCCGAAAACTATATTGCCTCGGAGATAAGCCAACGGCAACCGATATGGCATCTTCTAGCCTAGGCTTTAATAGCTTTTCAAACAACTGACGGGAAGTCGGGGTCACCACCTTTTCCTTTGTTTATCAGCACCAGACGGGCCATCTTCCACCGTGAAGGAACTACTCCTGCTGCTAAACATCCATTGTACAATTTGAGTAGTAATTGCGGATATCTACCAGCAACCACTTTCAACACCTCCGTTGGGATACTGTCATGCCCAGGTGAATTGTTATTTTTCAGGCTGGACTTCATTTTCACTATCGTCTTCTACTCTCAACGAGTGTGCTGGGAAGAGGGCATCAACAATGTTTGACATTGTTTCCGCATCCATCAAGCTTATATCCTCTGCCCCGTGGATCGCTATCCACCTCGTTGCACATGTTTCTCCAGCATTGCGCTTTGCTCGCACAAACCAACTCTGCGATCTCGTTCGTCCACCAGTAAGCCTGCTTCATACCGTTCCACTGTTTTCTTCGTGGCATAGAAGAATCACAAGCTTATTGAACTAGCCGTGTAATGCTGTCAACAGCCGCCTCAATCTCCACTCTATTCGTAATATCTTGCAAAGCCAGTGGATTGCTCGCAAGGCTATATCCTCAACAAACGCAACGAGCTTTTCGCCGTCTAACTTGGTAGTGTTCCAGCTCAATGAGTTTCGATACATTGCTCACTGTACTTCTCGCTCGTCGTCGTGTAATTTGAAGCTGATGTAATTATGATCGCTAGCGGTATAATCATCCATCACTCTCCAGTCTTTCGCCAATGATGCTAGCCGTGTGGATACCAACGTTATGTCCGGTATAGAGTTGATGAAACCTGGCCTTCGGTATGTTGGCGTAGATCCTTCGTTTAACACGCATAGATCCAGTCTTAAGGCCATCTCCAGTATATGTCTCCCCCTGGTATCTTGGTGTGCATGCTCCATTCTAAAGCACGAGTATTGAAATCTCCGGCTAGCACCAATTCTCCTGATACATCACGAGCAGGGCCCTCCAGTTCATTCAATTTGGATTGAAACTCCAAGATCGTAGCGTTCGGTGAAAGATACACACTAAAGAACGCAACATTTCGACTTCTTATCACGACTGTATAGAAGGGATGAAAAGGTTGGTCCTATAGGACTTTTTTCGGTCCTTTAGAAAATAAAAAGTCCTTCGATACTTTTGATCAATATTTCAGTCCTTTCGAAAAAATATTTATATTTGAATTTTTTCTGTAAACGTCAGGCAGTACTTTTCGAAGATCAAATGATTTTTCGTTGGCCAACTCTTCGAATTTTGACAAAATTTTAAAAGATGAGACGACCGAATACCGACGGCGAATGAAGGTAACAACAACGCTTTTTCTTTATTCTTTGTTGATTGATTGTTCTCTCCATTTTCATTTTCGTTGTAATATTGGTGACGGGCGAGAGTGCAAGTTAGGGTTCCCAACCGTCCTTTTTTGGGAATTACAATCTTTCTTTTATGAAATTTGTCCTTTCTGCTTTCTGCGAGCTAATATGTCCTTTATTTTGTGAAAATCTCCTTTTTATGTTTAATTATATTCTTTGTTATTTAGTTTTGTGTGTCAGTTTTTTAATCTTGCCATGCGAATTATGTAATAGAATTGTATCTCCAAAATATATTACGCATCCCGCAATAAGTTTAACCAAAGATAGCTATTGGCATATTTAGCTTAATGGATAAATTGCGAGACGATAATCAGTTAGAAAATAGATTTTATGGTTCCAAAGTAAACAAAAAGTTTAAAAATCCAAGACACTGGCGGAACACTGTACTAAAAGCATTTCAATAATTTGTAACAGAAACCTCTATGAAATCTTGAAAAAAAAAATTAATTTCGTTGATTTTGAGTTGATTTTCGTCTTGTTTTATCGTTATCATTAATATCTTTCGAAAAAATTCGAAAATCGAAATTTCGAACTACCTAGTTTTATCAAGACTAAATAATTCCAATTTAAATAAAAGCGATCACTAGTTATGCGTAAAAAAAATAGAAATTTTAAAATTCAGAATAATTGAAAAGTCAAAATCCAGAAAAAAAATCCCAAAAAAAATCTAGAAATTACCAAAAACTAAATCCAGAAAAATTATTTTGTATAAAATAAATGAAAAAATTGAATTTTATAGGCATTTTATACCTTTATCACCACTTGGAACATTTGGTGTATCAGTAGAAGTGATACAATTCCTTTGATCTGTTTCTGCAAGGCTGATGAAGCATTAAACAATTTAACACAAATCCGCATTCGCTTCAATACAATGAATTAAGTAAACCACAACACAACTTGAAACAATTATGGTAGAACTATCAGTGGAAGTGATATTAGCGACACAATTCCTTTGAACCCAAATACTGTCCAAAGATTTATGAGACAAGGACCAATTATTCGATGATCGAAAAGACATTCTTCACGAATAATCGAAAAGAAGTTTTCAATTGATAGTCAACAAAAAGGATTAACAAATTTTTCTACTAAGCATCGGGCCCAAAATCTGATAGTAGCATTTAATTTTCAAGGAAAAGTCCCACTGGATACCATAGTAATCTTAGTGCCAGAGTTATCACCTTCCAAATTTTCTAACCGAGCTTATTCCAATATCTTGCATAAGAAAAATATAGATTAGCATTTAAGCACCCGTAACTCAAAAAGTAAGGCATTTGGAGCATACTGCCCTTGAATATATTTAATCGGAACCCCAAGACCTACAAAATCCTTCAATATGAACAAATTTGGTCGAAACTCAATTTCCATATAATTAGTGCGGGGTTCTTTGATATTCGATACTTATTGAATTAGATTTAGTTTATATTTGAAAAATATATTAAATTTGCATTACACTAATATGTCGTCATGCGAATGCTAAAGTGTCCTATATCCATTTTTGATTTTATTTGACTTTGGTGGAGAAAATCGGGTTTCCGGGTCTAATTGAAAGGAAATTTAATATTTGTGTTTTGTAAAGTATGTAACAACCGCTTGTGGTTGTTATGATTTGTTTAATCTAAATCTGTAATTACGGTTGAAAAACCCAACAAGGTTGCATGTTTATCCACTGCGCTGCATAAAATCTCTTCCACTATGCATCATTATTTCTGTGGCTTAATAGAAAATATTTTCATTTTTTTTGGTTGAGTGTACCATTTATCTTTTTATACTTCTCCTCATTTTTGGTCGGCTTGTGCGATTAATTTTTGTGTAATGGTATGTAATGATGTATAGTGGTTGGTGTTGCTTCATCTGTTTTGTTTTGGTTAGCGCGTGGATTTTCCATGTAAATGGAATATTCCAGAAAATTGGTTAATTAGTGTTGGTGTGTGCGAATCGATTTTGGGTGATGTCGTATGTGTACATCATCCGAAATCTATCGGTCGGGTTTTTTTTATATGATTAAAATTTCTTTTGGGTGGGGGAAAAATTTATTTTTGTACGCGTCGGTATTATTTTTTTTTTAGTCTAGTTTTGAAATTAAAAAGAAAAAGATCAAGTTTGGTAGTTTGATGTGGTGTAGAGTAAAACAATTACTCATAGTGTTAAGTTTTTTTTTATTAACAAAAAATTTTTTTTTTTGCTTGTGTGCAAAAACTGGCGTCTCGCCATTGGTTTTTTTGTGATAATTCCAATTTTTATATATTTTAATTTGATTGAGATATAAAATTAATGTAATCCAAAAATTTTGGGTGAAAAAAAAAAAAATTTTTTTGATTAAGAAAAGACGGCGATTGTGTCAAATATCGACGCCGTATGGTGTGTAAAAATATAGAGATATACAAATTTTTTTTCCTGATTTAACGGCCGTGGCCGTAGAGCCTCATTAGAACATTAATTTAAGTCCAATAAAAACGGAAAAAAAAAAAATTAAATAAATAGTAATTATAATAATACTGTTAAAATGGTTAATCACAATTTGTTAAAGTTATGTTTGCTTGTTATATATAAAAAAAAAAAAAATATCAAAATAAATATATAATAAAGTTTATAAAGACTATAAAAAAAAAGGAAAAATCGTGGTGTGTTTTTGTTGTTGCGAGTGGCATTGCCTCGTTCAAAAAATTTACAAGCAAGCGAATTAAGTGTCTTGTAATTCGCTGGGGTAGTACAGTTTAAACAAACTTTGATTTGTATTCTCTTGTCATTTGGTTCCGCATCAGTTGAATGTGCTCGTGTGAGGTTTGACAAAAGTTTGATTAATTCGCAGACCTGCAAATCAAGCAAGGTCCCATCGTGTTGGGTTTGTGGCAGCAACTCCGACGAACGGAGTGGGGTTCGTGAATCCAGAGGGGGCTGCTGCGTCGGCGCTGGTAGCTGTTTGATTGGTCGGACGGGCCAAGGTTTTATGTTCAGGTATGGTGACCAGCCGGTAAAAATATATAAGAAACCGGTGGCACCGCGTGTTTTTTATTATTGTAAAATTTTGTAAGCCGAACTTGATTTCTGTTTTATTACTATATTGTTTTTATTAAATTTCATAAATTTTTACGGGTTTCAGGTTCCGGGTGGCGTACCGTATGACATCACCCCATAATCGATTCGCACCACATTTTGTTTTTTTTGCTAACGGGTTTTTTTTGGTTCCAAATTTTTCTTTCATTTAATTTTTCCGTTGTTTTTACTCAATTCGATTTTCATCCTTAATTACAGATTTGTTTATTATAATTTTCTTGCCTCCTTTTGAATTTTAGTGATGTGTGAATAAAAGTTCTGTGTGATCGCGTGAGGATGGGCGGCCTTATGCTGACCTAGGCCTTGAGCAGGGTCGCCGGAGTGGCACCGGCGTCCCTGTCGAACGCAAATTTTGTTTTTATGATTATCTACCACTGTGGTCGTGGCACAGTAGAATAATTTTCTTGTCCCCTTCGTTTTATCTCTATGCGGTTTTCAAGCATAGTAATATGTCTGGTAACCCCCACGCCTAGCGGCGAGCTTCAGCCAGTGCAATACCGCAACCAGACCTCTATTGCTATGTTCTGTTCAACAAAATCCCTTTTGGGGGATTTTGTTACAAGTATACAGAAATGTTAGAACACTAAACCAAAATTGATACTTCATCAATGATTAAATCACTTCTTTAATTAAATTAAATCCGAAAATTACAAAAAAAAAAAAAAAAAAAAATAATAATTCGCTCGTAATACAAATTTTACATAGTAATTACTACGTTTCTTCGAAGAAATTGGTTTTGCAATGACCACGACTGTGTTGCGAAGTTTGTTGTTCTCAAAATAATTCCAAAATAATTAAATAACGCTTGTGCACTTTATCTATTTATATATTTTATATTTATTAATTTAATGACACAACAATTATATTATGATTATATTGTAATACACGTACAATTTTAACATATAATATTAGGTACAACTTTATAATCTTATTTAATTTTAGCAATGGCTTTTTACTTTTTATTTAACTCAATTAATTTTTAAGAACATTGAAGAATGACAGTCGGAAACGTAATGAATTCGCATCACGAAAACAGTATGCACATCGCAATCAAATACCTTACCATAATTTACAATGGAAACCCCGAATTATTAACCATAATATTTTAATTTTGTGCGATTGGCAGTACGAATGGTATTTTTATGGTATTCAGTTGCGGCGACATTCATGTTCGTGCGTAAACACATAGGAATTTCGTTTTTATTTAATTTCGAAGTAATTTTCGGATTTAGTTAAATGAAAATATCATAAATTGTATATAAAAATGATTTTATGAAGACGTGCTTGATGTGGAATATTTTGGATATCTCCTATAATTCTAAACAAACCCATTTACTGAGTGAGTGCCGACTTCTAAGTTGTGGTCAATTTATCAACATAATACCTGTAGCTGATTTAAATTCAACGACATTCGACTTTTGCAAAAAAGTTGAAACACAATATAGGAGAAACTACAGAGACAAAAGAGAAAAAATAATCATCTGCTTGAAGTCAATTGAACCCCAAAAAACAAACCCAAAAATGGTTGTCTGTATTTTTTGCAGATGTCGAGTTTCATCTTTTTTCTGTAAAATCGGCGTTGCGTGAATAAATAACTAAAATAAAGTTACATAAACAAGAAAACCAATCATTTGTTTTGATTTAATACATTTTTTGTTTAAATTTATTTTTTACGTTCAAAGAAAACAAATTTTTGATTTGACTTTTGCATCTGCGAAAATCTTTGAATGTCAAAATCAGTTTTTATTCACAAAATCAGCATTCAAACTTTGAACTGAAACCTTTACCATATATTACCAACCTTTAGGCCCGTTATACATTTCAGCTAAGCTAAGCGAGAAACCAGACATCGAAAAACTCATGAGTGAATTGCTCGTTTGTACCATTATTTGAGAATGAGTAAATTCAACGCACACATAAAAAATAAAATACGAACATCAAGAGTTTTTTGTTTCGCATTAGAGTAGTTTTTGTTTTTTCTTGAATATCCAAATTCTCTTTTCTGTTTTTTGTTTCAACTCACATTGAAAAAACTCAAATGAATTTTTTTTAGCTTGTGCAATGAAACTCTTTTGGTAGATGCATTCATTTTTGAATGTGCATTAAAACACATGAGTTTTAAAACTCAACACAATAAAGAACGAAATGTGTGAAGTGAATGGGGATATTCATCAAATTTCAGTTTTCTTTATTCTTCTTTCGTTGAATTCACAAGCATTTAGTCCAAATGTGTGAAACGAAAATTCTTTTTGTTCTTTATGACGATGAGTTTTAAAATTTATGTGTTTTTAATGAAATTTCGATGTATTAGTATTAAAAATGAACCGAATTTTTATTCTTTTTTTTGTTGTGCATGAGTAAGATCATTAGAAAAAACGTAAATTAATCCTTGTATTTATACCCAAAAAAGTATGCTCTAATACAGAATGGTCATGTGAATTACACCGAAGAGCGGACATACATTTTTTTTAAATTATATAAAAATGCAGTTATATTTTTTATAGTTCAATAAAAAATTTATTGTAAAAATTAATACACTGTTAAATTTTTGAATTATAAAATGAATAACAATTAATTTTGAAAATCTCTAACCAACTTATCGTAATCAATAAGCTGATGTAAGATAGTGCTGATGACACTGCCGGCTTATGTCCTGGATTTGTCTCGTTACAGAGGCTCTTGACAAAGGAATACTGTTAATCAGAATGTATACTTGTTGTTTGCAGGTTCTCCCAAACAATGTAATATTTTCAGAAAAACATCCTTTATAAAAGCACCATCACATAGATACTGAAGGAGCAGGCTAATTTGCATTAATCGGAAGTAGTAATTTATAGCCAGAAATTAAATTATGTACTACGTTCTGTTCCCTGGATTGCTTGAAAATCGCCGGGGAATGAGGTTATGATGGTAAATGAAGAGGATCGAGACCAAAACGTACAACTTAAAAATTATGTACTTCTTCAAATTGATTGTTATATCAAATCACGTTTTATAAGTTGTTACCGAACGGCAAATGAAGCAAAAATAAATTCAAAATGATTTACGCAAAATTGCAGTGTAGCTAACAATAAAAAGTAAATCAAAAATTGAATTTATAACGGAACAGTGAAATGGAATTTATTGCTTTTTAATATTCGTATTAATAATAAAGAGCGGGAATCCGCTCTTCTATTGTTTACAATTATTACATATTATTTTCTCAAGAGCGTCTAGCCGCTTTAGAGCTTCTACGTGAGCATGTCTGCTCTAATATATACCCGACGGCTATAATAAACCACGAAGACACAACATCTGATTAGATGCGCGACACGACTGGGCGAATCCCTCAAGGGTATGTTTATCATCTGATCCGAAGAGACGTAGGAATGAAAGTCGTGTGATGTATGTAAAAGATCGGTACTCGAGGAACATACCAACTCAGCGATAAAGTGGTCTACGTGCAATTCAAACCAAACTTTTATAAAATAAACCTCATATTTTGCACTTTCCACCCAGGTCAAGGGTAACAAAATATTTTTGCGAATAATTTGGTCAAAAAATAATTAGTAATTGAATTGTCTGTAAAAATTGGTAAAATACATCCAAATCTAGGATGTCAAGGGTTTTGAAACACCTAATACCAGATTTACTTATTCCTCGAACATTTAAAATCGAAAAGGCTACCCGGGTGGCCGGGTATACACACAAGGGTTAAAAAATGAATTTCACAATTTTTTAGGATCTTGATTTTAAATTCTCACGAATTTAGATTTTCATGGGAGTAAAATAAAGGTGATGAACAACAAATTTAATTATAAATGAGGTACATTTTATTTTGACGTGATAACGTTTGACACCGCATGTTCAGAAAATTGACCCGAAATTTAGCCCTTGGTTGTAAGCAATTACTCATCAACTATAAGCATTACATTTAATTTAAAGATATGATTGCTTAGATTGGCCCTTCGGCTTTATGTGTCATGCATAATATTATCGCAATGACGTCATCAGGCGGCAAAGAAACCCGCGCCGCGAACCTCTGATTTCAATCGATTTAAATGCTTGAACCAGTGTAGCGAGAGAATGGCTAATCCAATCGGAGATCGATCCGATGGTGTCAATTTTTGAGTCTTGAGTTTGTATCGTAATTGGCATACTGTTTGAAATTTTTGGTTGCCCAAGGGGAAACGGTTACACGAAAGGGTGGGAAAAAATCCTTAAGTGCAAAAAATGAAGGGGCAACTTATCGAGCAAAATTTTATTTCTATGTATCTTAACCGATTTTGATAAAATGCAGCATGCACGATGGAAACCGGATGAAGTTTTGGAATATGGCCAATTAAGAAGGAACTTATGGTAAGTTCTTATTCGATTTTGATGAAATTTAGCATATACGATGGAAATGAGATTCTAAAATGATTTTTAGATAGTGTTCTGTTCAGTTTAAATTTTATTTACTTAGTGAATTTCGGTAATTCTTAGGAAATTTCTTATACATTTGAAATTTGACATAAAAAAATCAAATAAACAAATAACATCTGCGACTAAAGAAGTTTCACTTCTACCACGAGCTTGTGTGGATGAGGCTCACGATTTTTTTTATAAATTACTTAAATTAGATCAAATTATTTAATTTATGAAATGTTCCCTAAAACATTTTTTGATTTACCAAAGAAATACAAGCAATTTATACAATAATTTTAAAATTAAATTACTACACCCAACCATAGACGTAGGCTAACATAATATTAATTCCCTATAATACTTTATAGTTAAAGTAGGATGATACGGGGTAACTTCCCCGAATTGATTACTCCGTGAAATTATTTACTTCATTTTGTAAATGATGTCGCTAAATCGAATATTTAAAACTGAATTATATCCGCTGCAAAATTATTAATTTCATATTAAACCCAACAAACTTCTTAAATATATTTTGGCGAGGGTTATGCATTTTAATTTCATTTTCACCAAATTCATTTTGCATTTATCGGCGGGGTTAATTTATTTAGAAAATGGATTGTTAGCCAAAATAAAATGGTTTACGTTTAAAAATTATTGAAAATTAATTAATTTCCCTACACAAATTTTTCGGCGGAATGGATTCAGGCCTGTAGTACAAAATGTAAAGTAAGAAAACTCAGTTTAATTTTAGTGTACATATTATTTAATGAAACAATTTTAGCTTAATATTTTGACAAGGCTTTTTAATTTTTAAAAAACAACCCAGTGCAGTGTCATAAAACAAAATACAAACAACAATTTTTTTAGTAAATTGGAAATAAAATCAATTTTTAATAAACTACCCACTTTGGAAGGTTTGTTTAGGAATTTGTTAAAAAACTGTAAAATTTTGGGCGGAATTTTTTATTTATAAACGATTTATATTGACATTTTTATATAATTTTTTTTGTTTGATTTACTTATAGACTAAATAAAATAAAAATTATTGAAATTAAATAATTTTGAAAATAAAAAAACACGTTTTTCTATTAAATTTGTAGAATTTTATATAGTACATATCATTGAAAATCCGTTCTAAGTCATATTCATTCACCTTCGTCGTCACTAATTGTAATAACTTTGTCGGAATCGTTTTCTAACAAAATCATGTCACTATCATTGCTAACAGAATCTTATCGGCTATAAAACCATGCTTCACTCACAGTAAGAGACTTATCAATGCTGGAAGCTTTAATTAATTGTTTAAGTGGTAATATGTTTGGAATTAGTAATTTAAATGTCGTTACAATTGTCGGTCTCTGAATAATATCATCATCAAGCAAGATATACAGAAAATAGGAATGAGGACGAAGGGCCGAATTTCAAAGGGCCGAATATCGAAGGGCCGAATGTCGAAGGGCCGAATGTCGAAGGGCCGAATGGGTCGAAGGGCCGAAAGGGTCGAAGGGCCGAATGTTTAAGGGCCGAATGTCGAAGGGCCGAATGGGTCGAAGGGCCGAATAGGTCGAAGCGCCGAATGCCGAAGGGCCGAATGGGTTGAAGGGCGGACCGAATTTTTTTGTTAATTGTTTTTTTGTTTTTAGAAATATAATTTTTTAAATTTCTTGTTTTAAGGAATATTTTGTAAATTTTTTCATCAAATATAAATAAATTTCTTATGAATTTATAAATTTTATTATACTTAATCTTTGGATATTCTATCGACAAAAATATTGCATTCATTTTGGTTGTTTATAATTTGTGTTCCACATATCCAGCAGCGGTACATTTTGGTGAAGGAAAATTTTGTCATACGCCACTTGGGACATTCGGCCCTATGGGAGCCTTCTGATAATAGTCGTATGAATATAGACAGGTTCATGGTACATTCATTTTGTTTTCCTTAGATATCTTAATCTTAGTATTCCTTTTGTTATTTTATACGAGCTCAGTACTTTTTTGTCGATAGAATATCCAAAGAAAGTATAATAAAATATAAATTCATAAGAAATTAATTTATATTTGATAAAAAAATTTACAAAATATTCCTTAAAACAAGAAATTTAAAAAATTATATTTCTAAAAACAAAAAAACAATTAACAAAAAAATTCGGCCCTTCGACCCATTCGGCCCTTCGACCCATTCGGCCCTTCGACCCATTCGGCCCTTCGACCTATTCGGCCCTTCGACCTATTCGGCCCTTCGACATTCGGCCCTTCGACATTCGGCCCTTCGACCCATTCGGCCCTTCGACATTCGGCCCTTCGACATTCGGCCCTTCGACCCATTCGGCCCTTCGACATTCGGCTCTTTGATATCATTCCCAGAAAATAGAGGTGGTATTCCCGTGTCTCATTTTCGTCTTTCCTTGCGCATCACGTCACGTGTAGACTAAAAAGCAGATATTTATATTAAGTTTGGCGGTTTATTGATTAATTTTTTTAAATAAATCAAGAATAATCGTAATTTTTTTTAACAAACCGTATTTACAATTGATAATGATAGTTTCCCGAGACCCTTTTTATGCTTTATATTTGGAAAAAAGGGTAGACAAAATTATGAGTACATAACATAAAACAATTAAATTATTAAATGTTTTTGGTCATTTACGTACCAATTATTAAAATTTTTATTTTTTTACGTTATGTTCGTTTGGCTTGAAATTACTGGTATCCACGTACCTACTATTCAAATATTACAGATATGTCCATATTCAACGTTAAATATAAATGTAAAAATATATTAAATAAAAATCCAGTACACTTGTGTCACAGTCATTTGTGTTCTTATCAGAAGTATAATTCATAATATAACTCCCAAATTTTTGAATTAAATAATTAAAATCTAAACGTTCTCTGAATTTAACAAAAAAATTATATTCATATACATATTCCGAAACTTGTTATGTAATGTGCTCAAACAGTCTGCTCTAGACACGAATATTAAAACATGCCTCATTGCCTGAAACTCCATATAAATATCAGCATTTTTGATACACGTGAGTCAAATTGCGAAAAAACGATAGCAACAGCATGCGCAATATTATATCTTTATTTTCTGTATAATCTTCATCATCAAGTATTTTGGTACAAGGAATAAAAGACTAAATTCGCCCGTAAATTTCACTTTATTACTAGTTGTTGAAGCGCTGAACAACAACGTGTTGCTTAAACAATCTCCATAACGGCATAATCCCTCCTAAAATAAAATTATGATCGGCTTGAATATCGCTACATTTTATAAGTACAAAATACATAATACATAATGGAACAAAAACAAAAGAATCCTTTTTTGGAAAATGTTTTTAACCATACAATACGTTCATCTTCAGCCTACCCTTCCTTTCGGTAAAATTGGGCCATGGTTTTCAGATAAGCCTATCTAAGAAACCCGATTCACATACATTTGTTTTTGTAAAAGGTACATATTTAATGTGTGCAAAATATTTTTCGAACAATAAAGGAAGCATAAATTAAAAAAATGTAGATTCACAGAACCACACATTCAAAGAAAATACGCAAATTCGATGAATGAATTTTTGTATTCTTCACTTGAAGTTTTAAAAAATTTGTGTGTTTTATAACTCTTCATGAGAGCTAAAAAAATTCATTTGAGTTTTGCAGATATCCAAAATCATTCATTTTTGAGTGTGCATTAAAACATATGAATTTTAAAACTCAATGAAATGAAGAACACAAAGAACTCTCTTCACAAACACATTTAGACTGAATATGTGTTACGTGAGAAAAATAAAGAAAACTGAAATTGAGTGAATATTCACATTCACAAATTCAGCAAAATATTTATAGAGAGAATTTTTTGTGTTCTTCATTTTATTGAGTTTTCAAATTCATGTGTTTAAATGCACACTCAAAAATGAATGATTTTCGATGTCTGCGAGAAACGTAGTTTATATTAGCATAGTTTAGCCCGCTTAGCTCACTCCGTTACACATTTGAGCTAATTACATCGCTCACCCATACATTGATGTTTTTGCATAATTCATTTATTATGATTTATGATACGATACCTAATATAACTAAGTAGCCCACGAGTTAATAATAAAATTACAAAAACATCAGTGTATATGTGAGCGATGTTAGCTGACACAGCAAGGCGAAGACAACTCGAGCTAAGATAGTTTGCATCGCTCAAAACAAAAAAACATAGCTCGCATAGTTTAGCTCAAGTGTGCAACGTTCCATTAAAATCCTTTATTTACAACCGAAAGCTATGAACATAGCTTACATCGCATAGCTTAGCTTAGCTGAAATGTGCAACGGGCCTTACCATAATAATAAATGCCTTTACCTTTTAAGAAAACGAAAAACAGAAAAAATATCTTTTGTTACTTTTAGTGACATCTATCGGTGACATATGTAAGTGTAAGCTCATCAAAAAATTACAAAAAGTTCTTTGAAGCTCAATTTAATCGCAAGTGCTCAACATTTTAGTACTTTGGAATTTATGTCAATTTCATCCCTGCTGTATAGAGCATTTTTGATGTGAAAACATCTTTAGCGGCAGGAGTAAGTAAAAAATTGTATAGAAATCGGGTTACGGAAACAAGAGTGCTGAACAAAAATTATTGCATGTATGTGTGAATATCGACAAGAATAAAAAATAAATAAAACGTAAAATCAATGCAAAATCTACGCATACACATGCAATATTATGTACATCATAATCCGGCATTTCAAAAACATCGTGACCCGAATACAAAAAAAAACTAAAAAACCGCCTACTTTATTTTATTTTGTTGTGAAATTATCTGCTATATACATATGTATGGCCGCAGCAGCAAGTGTTTTTGAAAATGAAAATTACACACGAGCAAAAGTGTTGCAATTGAATATTGCACTGTGGGTTTTGGTATAACGATATTTAGAAATTACATTAGGCTTGGAGTAGGAAATTCGAATAAAATTAAGGTGGATATGAGGAGGAAACATTTTGGGAATCGAGATAGCTAGGGGAATAATTCTGCTGTTTATAAAAAAAAATAAAAAAAACGGGAGTTTATGGAAATTAAATTAAACTTAAATGTATACTTAATTAATTAAGAGTATGATTAGTTATTTAAAAATTAATGCAGAGTTGAATTTTAGGAATTATTTTAAAAACCTGAATCAACTTTAAGGGAGTTTTGTCTTGTGCTAACTATTATATCGTATATATTACTAACAAAAACATACTAACTATCGACTACTTAGGTGTCTGTAACCGGATCGATTCTTTGTTACTAACATGCCTTTCCTTTCCTTCGGTTTTGTTATATGTGGAAAGGGTATACAGTGGACCCGGTATCTTACCGGGAACCCTGCTTAGTCTTGATTGTACACTCAAATCAATCAATCAAAGTTTTGTACTAAATGGTTTTACGTAATCATTTCGAAGGGAACGACGAAATAACATGATATAATCGCCTCGTGTAAGTTCTCTGCTCAGGTGGTGTTGATTTTTTTTCTCGGCGGTCAAAGGCATAGTAAAAGCAAAAAATGAGAAATTATTTAGTACAAAACCGCCCTCAGCCTTGCAAAAAAAAAATGTATTATATAATAAATATGTATGACTCCGCAAGGATTGCACTAGGTAGCTGCAAGATTATAAAAATATAGGAACAACCGAACAACTATATTATTATTATTATTATTACTTGATGGCCATGTGGGCGTTAAGCCACCTCGCACAGCGACCTAAAAGATCTTTTGTGCATCAAGCCCTACTTAATTATCCGTCCAGCCAATATTCAGGCTCCTAATGAACCTGATAATACTATGACGACCGGTACGTGATACATACTATCTGGGCTCATTGCTCTCCCTCCTAGATGTCTACTGTAGCAAATACTTCCACACGCGTTATACATACTATCTGGGCTCATTGCTCTCCCTCGTAGATGTAATAACATTTACTTCTGCTAGAAGAGCGGTAGCATTGGGACTCAAGGACTTCGAGAGGGTAGACCCGCTCCCTTATATTCCTATCCGTGCCTCGTCTACCGTTTTGATTTTACTCTTGCGAGTTGCTGGGACATACTATCTGGGCTCATTGCTCTCCCTCCTAGATGTTTACTGTAGCAAGTACTTCTAAACGCGTTACATACTATCTGGGCTCATTGCTCTCCCTCCTAGATATAATAACATTTACCTATGCTAGAAAAGCGGTAGCACTGGGACTCAAGGACTTCGAGAGGGCAGACCCACTCCCGTGTATTCCTTCCCGTGCCTCGTCTACCGTTTTGATTTAACTCTTGCGAGTTGCTGGGATTAAAAAAGTCGCCTGTAGGTCATCCAGGTTTACTACAGGAAGGCTAAATAAAACAGGAGGGTGCCTGGTATCCAGAGTCCGCATATATGAACTGATTAACCTATCAGCCATTCATCCTGCGGCATATGCTGTTCCACCTTAGATTAGGTTTTTTTGTCAAGGTTTTCTCCTTTAGCGCCGTACTTTAGCCTGTACCAAAAGGCCACATTCTGCGGTCTGCCTAATGGATCCAGTTTCCAGTGGTGCCGCGAGGAGGCAGTACGTACAGTTGCGCCTACTGGAAGGTTACGAGGTTACGGAGCACCCTTCCAATAGACGCCAAACCACCACCGAACAACTATAAATCGATGGCTTAATTAAAATCAGTCCTAATCCATCTTTTTTTTTTTTTTAATTACATTGATGGTAAAATGACCCAACCTACTGCATTTTTCTGTGATATTGCTTTAATTAAAATCACAGTATATCGCGAATTAAATTTAAATTTAACATTATCTTCAAAGCGCTTTATTGTATTGTGTTGAAATAAAGACAAAAGAGAATATTAGGAAATAATTGTAGCAAAAGGAATATCGTAATATCAATGCAAGAAATATGTCATAAGATTGATTTTAAATTATAGCAGCCAAGTCCATATCCATTGCTTTATGGCAGACCCATTATTCATATTTACTCTTCAATCTAGAATATACACTGAAAAAAATGTTGACTATATTCGATGTTTTTGTAATTAATTTCATTGGTTTTATGACTTGTTTTCCAACTTTTGTTTTTTTGGCCTTAACGTAATGATGTGTGGAACGAAACTAATGTAATGAAATGAACATTGAATTTAATCGGATTATACATAGAAATGTATCTTAAACCTTACATCCTTTCATTGGTTTTATGAAAAAATACATTATTCACTGTCCTTCAAACTTAAAATTTTCGATGGAATTTCTTTAGTTGAATGATTTTTTGCTTGATTATATACTCAATAATCCAAAATTTTATTGGTAACATGCATACATGTATGTTAGTTGAAACATTAAAATTCAGTTTAACTAACCAAACGCTGTGGTTGATTTACATAAAGCTTATACCATGTGTAAGCATAGATTTGAGAGTGGCTCCTTAATCTATGGATCAGTATATCCTAGATTCATGGACATAAATGCTATCCGTCAAAGCAGATAATCATTAATATAATATATTGTAGTATTCTTTGTGATCCAAAATTAATAAAACAAAAATTTAGCTTATTTCAATTTAATTTATTGTAATTTAAGTACTAAAACTATAAGTAACCATATTTAAATACATATATGTACATTTTCTTCATTTTTCATTTAATTACGCGTTATTTACATTAAAGGTGGCTTAAAACAAATTTTAGAGTTAGGTAATGTATACAACAGAAAGGGTTTTAAACTCATTTCACCCAATTTTACAATATCATATTCTAATTTTAAGTTTCCTACCATAAATGCTCTCAAATGTTTGTCGTATAATTCAATCACGCGACATTGTGTGATTAGGTATATTTCATTGTTTTTTATTAAAATATCATTAATTTTCATTAATTTATTCTTAATTTTGTCAAATATATAAAAATTAATTTTATATAACGTATTACGAAAAGTAATAGAGGTTGCCAACTGATAAAAGCTGGAATCTAAACAAAGTTGTTCACCAATTAATGCAAAATATGGATTTTAAGTAATTTGTGAAGCGTTTCCTAATCGATTTATTACAAGTGATTCCTTAAAACCAATATTTTCTAAAATTGTGTATGCAAATTTTGTCAAACATTTTTTTCCTATAGACACTGGGAAATTTTTTTGTGACACTGTAGCATTTGTGTAAAATTTTATCTCTCGGTGTTTCGATTCGAATCTCATACACCAATATTGAATAGGGGACCCGATTTTCTAATGATAGAGGGATAATGGATTAGAATATGGTGTTTCGGTTTTAAGTGATCATCGAATAAAGCATTATATAGCTCGTTATGTAATGCTATTTTATTTGCCAATTCATTCAATATTTTATCATTATAAGAGTCATATAACAAAAGATTAACAACTTCTTCAAGCAAGCAAATGTATTTCCAAACTCGATCGGATATCGGTACCCTATCACCAATAAAAAGAGTAAAAAAATGTAATAATTTAAGAGATTCTCTGGCAGATAAATGAAGTTTCCGTTTTTTTATGTGATCGAGCTTTATTATAGGGATTTGATTATTATTTTCCAGCTCACCATAATCGAAGTATTGGATACGATTATTAATTTCATCTAAGGTAAATAGTTTTTTACCTAAAATAAAATAATTCAAAGAATTAGACAGACCGTATTTTATTACACCTTCAAAACAATCGTGCATCACATCTACACAAAAATTTTGTGTTACATGAAAACTTGGTAAGGTATTAAAAACTGAATTAAATTTTATCCCTGATTGATGATATTCGTCAATACTCAAATCATGATTAAAATTTTGTATGTTTCTAAGCTTTGTTTTATCTTCATAATTATACTTGGCAATATCGTTTTTATCAATTTTGCAAAATCTACAAAAAAATGTGTGATTAAATGATGCGCTAAATCCTAACATGGAATTCAGAGCCAAATTATCGCCAACTATGTTTCCCAAAACAAAGAATACTTGATATTTGGAACCATTCACATTTATTGTTAACCCATTAGATTCTAGATAATTTAGTATAGCTATCAGTGGCTTCACACATCTATTAAATCCGTATGTTTTTATTACCAAACTTTTTATAAACATTGCCAAAAATATCGTTGCCAATGATGAATATTCTAAAGGAATCACTGGACAATTAAAATAAAAGGCAGCTATGGATTGGCTTCCCGCATGACTACCAAGAGAGTCGCCTTTCTCAAAATCATCATAATATAAGTTAATTGGTATGTATATTCATGATGAAAATTTGTGATCTTTTCTTTCCAGTGATCTCCTTGCACTAAACTAGATACATTGGAAGTACGATTTTCTTGAAGAGTTTTAATATGTGTTAAAGTTTGTAATAAAACACCAGGCATTTCAAAAAATTTACGAATTTGGAATTCGATTGGCATTAAAACTCCAATTGAGACATTCTTATTTAATTGAGTAATACCCTTTCTAATTACTTCTGATGTTTCTGTGTGAATCACGAATGATTTTATTGGTTTATATAGGTCTAATTCTTTCAAATTTTTTAAAAGTAAAAACTCACTATGAATTCCTTTGAAAGGCTTTTCACATACATCAAATAATAACTGGCAGTTGTTTCTTTTTTCTTCGTCAGGTAACAATATTCTTAACAACTATATTTGAAACGTCTGATACAATACTGTTTAACAATTTTGTCGTCACATTGTTCATACTATTTAATTTACAGACAAATAGTAACATAAAATCAAACAACTTTTTCTGAAACATGGAAGGATTAATCACTTGAAAATATTGCTCATTATTAGAAACATGATTTTGAGTTGAAGGACTAGTATCAAATGAGTTTATCGAAAAAGTATCTGGAAGGCACAATTTTCGCTTCTTTTCTGTTTTTTTACATTAGTGGCAGCCTCTATATTATATTTTTGACAACTATTGTAATGACGTTTTAGACGACTTGAATCGGCAAATGTCGAAACACATTTATTATTAGGGCACTTATAACTGAAACAATTAGGTTTAAATCTGTGAACCAATTTTAAATGTTCAATATACACACCAATATTAGAACTAACAAAATTACATTTATCACAATTCATTTTTATTTATTTAAAAAAAAATAATAATAATAAAATTATTTCAAGAAGAAATTCATATATATTATATAATAAAGTTACTTGTTTAACTCTGCAATTAACGTTGAAATTTCTACGTCCGGTTTGTCTGAAGCAGTTTGTATATCAAAAAAATATTTTTGGATGAAAAGCCAAACTTTGTAGGATTCCATGGAATAACTTAAATTAAACGCGAAGTGGATTTTGAAAGTTGTCGTTAAACAATCTAGAATATTATTAAATTTATAAAAAATGTCATCGTAACATGTCGAATATGCACTTTCTTCCAATAATTTTATCATGAATGGTTGGAACGTCATTGACTCAATGGAGTTTTTAATAGATATTTTCCAAATTTTCTTATCGTTTTTTCTGATTGTACGACCCGTTGGCTTCAAAATATGGTGCAATGCTTTTAATATAGTTAAAATTTTAGAGTCTGAAAAATATTATGTAAATAAAAACAAATTAATAAACTAATATTAAGTACCTAAATTATATTATGTATATTATAAAGTTTGTGTTGGTATATACATAAGTTAATTTATCCAAAAGGTAGATCATTTTAAGTCGACTTAAGTAAAACGTACTTTGAACCGCTCTAAAGCATATTTCTAGTATAAAACTTAAAACGGTGTATATACGAATTTCTGCAAAATATAGATAAGCCAGTTTACAACCTCCTCATAGACTATTTTGATCTAACTGTTCCAGAAAGATATGTTATGACAGTTTAAACACATTTTTACTAAGTCGACTTAAGATGATCTGCCTTGTGGGTGGTATCAACACATATTACATTATAAAAATTAGTTGACATTTTTAAAATAATATTACGGTATTGCAATTTTTATTGTCATAAGCCATAAAAATTAGGGGTATACGTTTGCACTTACCATTATTAGTATAGGAATCCAATTCTTCGACAATAAATGTATCCTTAATTTTCTTTCTTAATATTGGTAAAATTGCTGATTCAAATTGGGTCCATTTTTGTTTTAAACAGTGGTCCTTTCCTGGATATAGTAATGAAAATTCAATATCAACCTGCAAATTGAAATCAGTTTATATGTACAAACGTTCTACAGTAATAATAACAGTATCTAAAATATTTTTTTAAAAAATTGGTCTGTGGCTAAATTTTTTAAATTTTAGCTAAAGCTTTTTATAGGCAAATTAAATATTTGAAAGTCGATAGTTAAATTTTCTTTATATTTCGACCTGTTGGTCATCTCCAAAGGTTATGCCAAATTATTATAATAATTTTTTTATTACATATTATATTAAATATGTAAGAAAATCTTTTTTAATAATTTAGTATAACATTTGAAGATGACCAACAAACTGGTCGAAATATAAGGAAAATTAAATTATCAGTTTTCATATATTTAGTTTTTCTATAATAAAGCTCTTGGAAGCTAAAATTATCAAAAATAAAAATGTCATGTTCTTACCAGTCGATGACCATCTTGATGTTGATATATCAACCATTCCTTATAAAATTGTGCGTTGTTATATTTTTTTGAAGTCAGCTCTTGCTGTCTTCCGTTGAAGGTCTCGGTAAATTTAATTTCCACCGTATTCCACGGTGTGTTCATACATCCAAGCCATTCTTTATTCTTTTCGTATGCCTCGTCGCTTTTATACTCGTTTTCTGATGATGATTCTACATAATATTAATTAATTAGTAAAATATGGATAAAAGTAAAATATGTATGGATCTTAAGTATAATTGTCTGTTTTTCAAAAACTATTTTGTACATATTAAATTATTTGTAAGCTTTATTTGCAATACAAGTTTGTTTAAAAAAACTGGTATATAGCCAAAGTTTTTATAATGTTTATTTACATACACGTTGACGTTTCGAATGTAATTTAGATTCATCATCAGAACTTAATCTCGAATTTAATTAATATAAATAAAAATAAAACAGAAAATTAAAAATAATTAGGAAAGAAAAATATATTGGAACTCGCAATAGTAAGTAGGCAACAAAAAAATAAAACAAATCAATTTATAAATTATAATTGAATATAAATTTTACTCGAAACGTGAGCTTATGTAAATAAACATTACAAAATTTTGGAAAAAAACCAGTTCCAAGCCTAATAACCTATAGGATTATAAAAGTTTATTTATTTAGTGCAAGCATTTCGACTGTGTTTGCCGTCATTTTCGAAAGGCAATTCTTGGAAATGTCAGGAGTTTATTAATTAAAAATTAATCCAAATATAATTTAAGCTTAAAACAGTGTGAAATTATTTAACCGAGCATGACCAATTTCAAAACATATTTGAGTTCCAATAAAGTCAATGCTACCGAGAGTTGATAATTAAGAAACTCACTGTCAAAGTTTATATTGAAATTATAACGCCGATGTTATTCTTGGGCGATGTAGTAATATGGTGATTTGCCGAAATGATTTTTCCAAGCGAAAATCACTTCAATAGTTTATGTCAATCAATTTGATTGTCGCTTGGTTTCTAGTTTTCAAAATATTAGCTATATGTATTTCATTGAAAAACTGGAATATAATTTAGCTACGATAAAACAAAAACTGCATACAAATACATCCAAACATTTTAAAGAAATTCAATTTTTTGGGGTTTATTTAAATCGCGTAATTTGCTTTGGAAGAAATAAATTATCCCAACTAAATCATATTCCAAATTTTAAAAACATACGACTGATGCATAAATGGCTAATTATTATGGCTTATAATAATAAAAAAATTATTAAAAACAAATGTAAAATAAATAATATGCAATATATGTATATCCATTATATGTATCTGTATATTGTTCGTCACGAAAATCGACATACGCCCAAAAAATCTAAAAATTCGAGGTAAATCGAAAAAGGACGTATTACATTTTCTAAAATTTAACAGTGATTTACTCGAATTTTACCAAAAACCTTTTACTAATTAGAGGAAAAAATAAAATTATAATAAAAAACCGTTAACATTTTTTCGAAAAAATAAAAAAAAATAAAAATACTAACGGATTGATACGAATACGATACGAATTCGTAAGTATAAGATCCTCAGTCTCCCTGGCTTATTTTCGGGCATTGAACAAATCATTTAGGTTTGCTTTATGTTTTCACTGGTTATGTTGAGTTTCGCGACTGACTATACGAATATATACTGTATAAGAAAATGCATATGTCCACACGAATTTTTATATTCAAGAATTTGTTGATCCACTATTTAATTACAAATTAATGTAGATATGTAAATATAAATGAATACATTTATGTAAAAATAGCAAAACAACCACAAAATGGCATGGAACAAGTAACTCATTTAATTAATTAAATCTATCACTAGGTAGGTAGTTATTATAATTATAGATAAATCACTGTAAATGACTTACTCACTTTTATACCTCTAAACAGCGTATGAAATTTTTATCACATCAATATAACAATAAATAAACACTATGGCTTAATAATTCACACTCACTATTATTATCATTAAAAATATTAATAATATTTTGTAATTTTTGCACTACACAAGTTGCTACGCACAGTTTGAATAAAGAATAATCACGCATCAAACAATTTCTAGATTTATAAGAGATCCCGTTGTAAATTTTTAATTTTTTTTGCCGAAAAAACATTAAATTTTGATATTTCCTTATTTTTTGTATATTACTACATTGTAATGATGTTTAGGGTTTTAGAATCAAGGAATACTTGCATTAACATTTTTATACACATTACTTTTATGTATAACCATATTGATTCAAAACCAACACAAATGTCTATGGCTATACAACCGTGCTGATGCCAAAACCAACACTAATGTACTACAAGCCTGTTGAAAATAGTACATAGTTGAAAGTGTTAGTGAAAAAAATATATTAAAAATACTCCAATCTCACCGTTTTTTGTCATGTATTGCATATTTCATAAATTATTTTCTCTGCGCAATTCGTTTGTTTTGCTTTAACCAAAAATTTTATTTATATTTTCACTCATTTGTGTAGTATATCGAATCTGGAAATAAGATGAATAAGTTTAGCAGTTTTTCTTTATTAACATTTATGTAACAAAACCGTTAGTTATATTAACTTGTGTGGTTAAATTTTAGACAAAAAAATCCTTAAAATCTATGAAATAAAGTTTGCTTTAATTTTAGGTGTGTTTTATTAAATTAGATGTTTATATCCTAAAATTAATGATTTTTTTATAAAACTAACATACATCATGCCAATCTAACAATTCGGATGATTCATCAGACTGCATAAATTATTTATTATTGTTATTACCATTGATTAAATAGCCGGAAATAATACAAAACTCACTACATAATTTTATGTTATTTTTTATCAAAGCATTAATTAATTAATAAATAATTAAAAATATTTAATAAAAGTAAATAAAATAATGATTTTATCGTAATGGAAAACTAAATTGTACGTAAAATTTTTATTTATATTACATACTCGTAAATAATACTATCACGAGGTATGCAGCTATGTATATACATTTTCCGGAAAATTTTATAAAATATGTGTGAATGATGGGAGAAATATTTTATAAGTCAATAAATATGTTTTTTTTTATTGTGTACGGTAGACTTATTTATAAACAGAGGTGGAAATTGTAAAACAAAATATTTAGTTTCCGAAACATTTTGACCCTCTAAAAAGCTATCTGTCTATTAAAAATATCCATTCGATTGTAAACAAAAACCACTTGAATATCCGTCAGTGCACAATTAGATTATCTCACACTGAACTGTCATTGGTAAACAATTTTCTATTTTCATCATTTACTCGAATAATGTGTTACATAAGGATGGCTGAATTTTAAATTATTTATGCCCGAAATATAAATAACCATAACTAATATTTAATGAACCTCTCAATTTTCATTTAAATATAAAGATATTTTAGGTAAATTTTGTCGGACTTTAAATACCCCCAGTTTTTTCCACTTACATACATACACTTCTCATCCGTCATTAATCGGATCATAAAAATAAAATTTCATCAAACTTTTATTTATGTTCTGATCGATATTAAAATAGAAAAATGCTAACTGAAGCAAAAATTAAAACTCTTCAACACAAATAAAGTCCATCTAGCACAAAAGGATAAACCGCAACCGAAAATCAACACAAACAAAAAAAAAAGCGGCGAAAGTATTTTCCGATTAAGTATTTGGGAAAATCAATTTCGTCAATAATCCTAAAGTATATGAATCTTTTATATTTTGATTTTATTGTCGTCTCCATATACAGTAAAAAAAAAATCCCATATCATTTTACGATTAAAACCATATCAATTTGTTTTCATTTTTAAAGGGATTTTATTTGCAATGGTGTTTGTGTTTTTGTACAGAAATTTTGTAGTATTCAGAAAAATCGTTCTCTATTGTATCTCGAAAATATTTCCAACGTTACTATTATCGTTGTCAGCCAATTTTTGTGTCATAAAATATTCACTAGGCAACCATCCATTTTCATTTAATAAAAACAAATAATAAAAATCCAGAATGTATCTTAACAATGAGCAAACGATTTTTTTTTTTGTATTTTGGACCAGTATATACACAGCAATGTAGTGTATAACGAAAACAACAATTTAAATCCATTTCGAGATAAATAAGATAATCTGATGGGAGAAAAAACACTTTGAAATTTTTTTTTTTGAATATTTTTGGTTTTGGATTTGCTTTGTATTTTTTATTTGAATTCTGTATTTATAATTTAATATGCAGAGTGGACTAGCCAATAATAACTGTGTGAGTTTGTTAATATTTGGTTGTGGTAGAATATTATTCGGGGAATTAAATGACTGGCTCCCTGGTGGATTGCAGTAAATATCATTCCGATTCATCTCAATTAATGCTTTTTTATTTTTGTCTAAATGTGTATGGTCCAATGTGTGTGGTATTTGACATAGTCTATAGACGTTTGAATATTAAAATTTTCTGTTGATTCATCGTCAACATTTTTGAAAGAGTGATTAACGAAGACATTACTATCTGTGTCCACACCAAAATCGGTTTAATTTCAAATTAGCAGATACTCAAAAACTGTCAGGAACTTGTTGTCTTTATCTTGCGTGGCAGTTGTTTAAAATGTCACTTCACATTTTAATTCATTTCGCGTCATTTTTATATAAAAAGTGTCTGCCAACAAATCAAATTATTGTTGCTGCGCTTGTTATATTTTGATTCAGAAAACTGTAATTTTTGTAGCATTTGAATCTATTCTTCTATAACAAATTAGATTCATTGAACAATTACTGATACCTTCGGACTGTTGAATGGGTTGAGCTTCAACAGAAGTAATTGGGCCATGTTTAAATGCTTAAATTTCAGATATCGCGAATTATTTGATCTAATTTGCATTTCCAAGATCTTCAAAAGTAGGTTTAATTGTTTGTAAAATGTTGAAACCCGTAATTTTTGATATGATAATATTAGTTCACCTACAGCTCCAATAATTGCTTCCACTTTCCTATTAGCTTTTCTAAACAAGTTTAATTGTTCCACTAAACTTTTATTTGAAAACTTTAGGCTTTCTATTATCTTGGTTAGACAGCTATAATTGCCAGTTATGTAAGCCAAATCATTTTTCAAAGTTGATTTACCTAATATTGTCTTATCAGTTTAAATATAAGTAGAGACGTGTTATCGTTCAGTCCCATAATAATTTCGTGAATTTTACGAAATTTACGTTGTAATATGCCACTGAATTTAGCTAGGTCCTCCAGCGAGTAACTATAGATCGAGACGGCAGCAAAAGATTAGGAAATTTATTATTTGAGAAAGCGCAATCCGAGATTGTGCTTAAAAAAATATTTTTAATCGTCGAAACTAGTCGATTTACATCGTTGAAATTTGATTGAATTGATTCGCAAACTCTGTGGAATTCACAGGTCACAAGTAAAATTTTGGGGTAAAATAGCTGAATAGATTGAGCGGCTATCATTATGTAAGGCACCGCATCTGAAATAAAAAGCTACATTTTGCCCTCTCGAGTTGTCGAACAACCAGGCGATTGTTGAATGATTGGCTTTTGTTTTCATAGATATTAAATAAGCCTAGTAGTATTTTGTTAATTTGTTTGTCTTATAGTGCTTTAATTAGTGTGGTTTTGTTCCCTATCCGGAGCTGCCATCGAGAGCCGTCATATAAATATAGCGCCAGATAGCTGCTCCATATAAATAGGTAGAACTAAATATTTTGTATATCAAGTTTCCACTGAGGAATATAATTAAAAATTATAGTTTGGCTTTAATTAAATTGTCAAATTTAAATTTAGGTATAGAAAATTGACTGCTCCACATATCATCTATCGGGAGCAAATAAAATATGCTCTAAATATATCGTTTGCTTAACGTTGATTTTCGTCCGATAGGTTAGGTTAGGTTATGGTGGCTGTCCTAAGGGGCCGGCTGGGGCATCAAAATAGTCCGTAGCCATACCACATATAATTTTTGTCAGCTCTACTTACTTAACCATCCAGAGCTTACACCGAATCGTTAAATACACCTGACGTCCAATCCGTTAATTTTTGTTTGAAACGATGAAAACACTTATTTTATTTTGCCAATAGAATATCAGAATCTAGCATTGACATACACAAACTTTCGTTGAATTTCGAATAACTCGAGCTAGTCACTGATTGTGGAAACAAGGCTGAGAAGTTTTTCCGTCCGATTTCTTCTAGTTCTTGTGTTTCTTATTCTTCACGTGTTGGTGTATAAGAGATTTTTGATACATCGACACCGATTTTTCACATACTTTGCAATATAAAATTGTCCCGATTGTCTTGAAAATATCACCATATACTTTCACAATTTATCTTGCTTTGCTATTAAAGCTTTATTTAGCTTTCGGCATCATAAAAATAATTGAATTCTTGCTTGTATTAAAAACAGTCTGTAAAACCCGAAAAAGACACAAAACATTTGGATCTTACGGCAAATTGAATTGGCAAATTTTAAAAAAATAATACACGTAGTTAATATTATCTTCAGTGGCATGCTTAAATAGGAACTGTTTAAGTTGTTCAGTTGACTTTCATAATCATTATTTTCTGCAATAGAATATTCGTTAATTACTAAAATATTTAGTAAAATTAGTATTTATGGATAAATTATGTTCTAAAATGGGGAAATATACCGGGTGTTTCTTTTAAACTGAAACGATCAAATATCTCGAAAAATAGCCACTCTACGGAAAAAACGTCCATAATCAAAATTTAATCATACCGCGGGGGAAATACATTAGTGCAAAAAAATAGTCTCCCACCCCTCGCTTTGTAGGTTGGGCGGGGGTAACTTTTAAACTAAGATAGGAAGCCATATTTTATATTGCAGATACGGATTCTACGACTAAAGGTACGTATGATTTGAATGAAATATTTTGTTCGGTTCATGATAGATGGCGTTGTAATCGACGAAATTCAATTTTTTCAATTTCTTCTTCTTAGAACACACGCATTCGATTCTGCAATACGTTTGAAATAAAAAACATCACGTTTTCATTGGAAATACTCGAAATTCGTCATCAAAACAATTTATTCAGTTTTGTAAATCACATTTAACGTTTGTGTTATTTCTTATCTTCATGTTTTTCGTAATTGCAAATTAAACGATAAAATACTTTAGAATGAACCGTTTAACTGTGCCAGAGAAAATTGAAATGGTTCTGGTTTATGGAGAAGCTGGCAGAAATCTTGAAAATGCTGTTGCTATTTACGCTCAACGTTTTCCGGATAGGATTCGTTCACGTGCTTCATTTGGCCGTACTATCAAACAATTTATTGCTGATGGAAATGTTCAACCGAAAAAGAGGACCCGTAGAGCAACAGTCACTGGAGAAAATAATGAAATTGCTGTATTGGCTGCAGCGACTCATAATCCTCATGTTAGTACACGAGAAATAGTTCGCGATTCCGGATTGTCCCTCACCAGTGTTTGGAGAATTTTAAAACGGCACAAATATCATCCATATCATGTGTCTTTACACCAAGATCTTCATGGCGCTGATTTCCAAAATCGAGTAACTTTTTGTCAATGGGCACGTGAACAAATACAACAAAACCCCAATTTTTTTCGTTGCGTAATGTTCTCTGACGAATCGTCTTTTACAAACCATGGAACGGTTAATCGACACAACATGCATTATTGGAGTGTTGAAAATCCACACTGGCTTCGCCAAGTTGAACATCAGCGCCCTTGGACTGTCAACGTGTGGTGTGGAATAATTGGCAACCAACTCATCGGCCCCCACATTATTGAAGCCAACTTGAATGGTCAAATGTACCGAAACTTTTTGGAAAATGAACTGCCAATATTACTTGAAAATTTGAACTTAGAATTGAGACGGAACATGTGGTTTCAACATGATGGTTGTCCTGCACACTATTCGTTGGTAGCACGTGAGGTACTTGATCGTGATTTCAATGGTCGCTGGATCGGTGGAGCTGGTCCGATAAATTGGCCCGCCAGATCACCAGATCTTACTTCGCCAGATTTCTTTTTGTGGGGCTATCTCAAAGACAAAGTTTACAAACAAGAACCAACAACACGTGCGAGAACATGATTGAGCGAATCAGAAATGCGTGTGCTGAAATTCAACCAAACACACTTCTCAGTTGTGTACAATCATTGGAAATGCGTATTAATAAGTGCATTGAAGTCGCAGGCCATCATTTTGAACACTTATTTTAAGCTAAAATTATTTTATTCACCTGCCATTTACATTAATAAATTGTTTTGATGATGAATTTCGAGTATTTCCAATGAAAACGTGATGTTTTTTATTTCAAACGTATTGAAGAATCGAATGCGTGTGTTCTAAGAAGAAGAAATTGAAAAAATTGAATTTCGTCGATTACAACGCCATCTATCATGAACCGAACAAAATATTTCATTCAAATCATACGTACTTTTAGTCGTAGAATCCGTATCTGCAATAAAAAATATGGCTTCCTATCTTAGTTTAAAAGTTACCCCCGCCCCACCTACAAAGCGGGGGAAAAATACCTGTTTTATAATTTTAAAGCTCATAAAGCTTTATTTGATCAATTATAATTAAAATGTTGTCGTTATTAAAATAAATTCAGAACAAAAATGAAGCTCAACCTCGAAAATGACAAGAATTTGAAATTTTAATAGATTTGACAACAACAACCACGTGTCAATGATTTTGACAACAACAAAATATTTTACTGGTGTAATTTAAATTTGATCTGAAATAGGTATTTAAAACAAATGTGGTAATCTAAAACTGAATTAATTTAAGTGTTTAATTTCATAATTTAATCGGTTTTATGTTGTAGCTTTTTCTAAACTTTATTACAACAGTCTGTTTTGTTGTAACTATTGGTAGTTTTAAACTTTTGAAAAAAAAAAAACAAAATAAAATGAAATTAACCACGCGTTAATCAAGGGTCAACACCGGTAGGAAGTTAGCACGGAAAGATAGCACGAAATTATCAAAAAGTTTAATCTGGTACTACTGTACTAAAAGAATTATTAAAAATGAATCCTGGAACTAAACCATTAAAAATTTTAGTGCATTAAATAACTATTAAGAAAAACGAAAAGAAATAGATTTTAGCTTAAATTAGTACCAATTTAAAATGTTGTTTTTCCAAACGATGTTTGAAAAGACCCGATAATAATAATCTGGGAATATAATACTAGAAAGAGCAGTTAATTCCCCATTTTCCAAAATATGTTTAAAGAACTTCTCTCAATTTTTTCCAGAATATGTCTCTGCTCCTTTCCAGAATATAATACAAGAAAGAGTAGTAAATTTCCCATTTTCCAAAATATTTTTATAGAACTTCTCTCAAATTTTTTCCAGAATTTGTCTCGGCTCTTTTCCAGAATATAATACTAGAAAGAGCAGTAAATTTCCTCTTTTCCAAAATATTTTTATAGAACTTCTCTCAAATTTTTTCCAGAATATGTTTCGGCTCTTTTTCAGAATATAATAGTAGAAAGAGCAGTAAATTTCCCCTTTTCCAAAATATTTTTATAGAACTTCTCTCAATTTTTTTTCAGAATATGTCTCGGCTGTTTTCCAGAAATACTAGAAAGAGCAGTAAATTCTCCATTTTCAAAAATATTTTTAGAGAACTTCTCTCAATTTTTTGCCAGAATATGTTTCAGCTCTTTTCCAGAATGTAATACTAGAAAGAGCATTAAATTCCCCATTTACCAAAATATTTTTAAAGAACTGCTCTCAATTTTTTTGCAGAATATGTCTCGGCTCTTTCACAGAATATAATACTAACTGGTTTATAACTTTTGAGGGGGTCATACGAAATTTCTGAATTTTGCCACGGAACATCGTAAATGTCCGGCCTATATAACGAAATAACAGCTGAGGTTGACAAATTAATGGTTCATTAATTCAAAAGCAATTAGTACTTATAGTTGAACATTCATATGAAATGTTTGAAAGTTGAAGTTAATGAAATCTGTTTGAAACTTTTGAAGGGGTCATACGAAATGGAACATGGTAACTACTATATACTAGCTATTGGGATGAACGTTCATTTGAAATGTTTGAAATGTTAATGAAATCTGTTTATAACTTTTGAAGGGGTCTTACGTAATTTCTGAATTTTGCGTTCAGCCTATACAATGAAATAACAACTGAGGTTGACAAATTAAAGGTTCAATAATTCAAATGCAATTATTGCTTATGGTTGAATGCTCATATGAAATGTTTGAAAGTTGAAGTTATTGAAATCTGTTTGAAATTTTCCAAGGGGTCATACGAAATTTCTGAATTTTGCCATGGAACATGGTAAATGTTCGGCCTATACAATGAAATAACAACTGAAGTTGACAAATTAACTGTTCAATAATTCAAAAGACCTTAGTAATTATTGATTAATCATCTGAAAAATTTTAATTTGAAGTATCCCACACCAACCCATTTTGAATGGGTCATTAGATAATTCTAAAAAATTTTTTTAAACATTATAAATAGATGTTCTATAAGAGGAAATCAAATCTGTGGTAAAAAATTACTGGTTGGAATATTAGGATGGCTTTAGCTAAAACAAAAAAAACTGTTTTTAAAGGAATATATTATTTGGTTCGGATCATTCTGGGTCATGAAATGTTTTTCAAAATTGAAAAGTATTTTTCTGTTTTATTTTTCAAATATTTAAACTTATATTTAAAAATATATTTGTGTTGTTCCTTTATGTCATGTAAAATTTTACTTTTTAGCTAATTCTTAAACCATTTTCGTGCTGACTTGTACTACAAGTAGAACATTAAAGATGTAAACCATTGGTGTTGCCATTGCGTTTTCCGTGCTAACTTCACAGACATAGGGTCAACTGTGTGTTTTTATTCTGCGAATATGTTTCGAATGTCTCATATTTTAAATTGTTTTGCGTAAACATATTTTTTCTATTTTTGTTTTCTGTAAATGAAAAAGTATGAGGTAGATACCAAAACAAGTTAAACGATTTGAAACTTCTTGTATTTGTTTGAATGTATGGTGCGCCGTATTTGTATATTGATGTTTTACAGTTTTCCCTTGTACGAAGGAAAAAAAATCTTTCTCGGACATTTTTTTTGTATGTAATGTAAATGTTTTTTGGTTGTAATTGTAAATCGATTTGAATATGGTGGTGTGTATGACGCCGCACGAAGGCTGAAAAAATTTGAGTTCGGTTTTTTTTTTTTAGATCGAAATTTTTTGTTGATCAGTCAAGTTTGGATTTTTAATTGAGTAGGTCGAAATGTAAAGTTTGGTGGTGTATTAATGAAGCCCACAAATTATGATTAAATTAAAATTTGTTGCATTGGAACTTTTTTTTCTGTATTTGCCATATTGTGGCAAACAGATCTTTTTATTTAATGGACTATTTTTGACTATTTTCGAACATTGTGAGCCAGCCATTATATATTTGTTTGCTAATGTGTAATAAACAAATTAAAGAAATAAAGAAAAAGAAACTATTAATAATTTAAGTTTAGTGGCCCTCGGCCAAATATTTTTTTTGTTTTCGGTATTAGGTAAGGCTCAGTATTCAGCATCATTAAATTTTTTTGTGAAAATTGGAAAAAAACGCTAATAAATAAAATACCGTTATAATTATTTCTGTAAAAACAACATATACTAAGGAGTTTTTTTTTTGAAAACTTTATTGATTGTGTATGTAAATAGATCACAATAAATCGAATTAAGATATATGTACAGAGAAAAAAAATATTTTAAACTACAACTCTGGAAAGAAATTTCGAACGATTTTTTTTTATTTTTGTTTGGTACAAATTTTTTTTTGCGTGTGTAATAAACATCGGAGTTTCTATTTGTTACCGATGATCCGATGATTTAAACCCAGAGTTAATTCAAAATATAAAAAGTCTAAGAGAAAAATGAACTGTGTGAATCTATTCAGAGTCTGTAGATTTCTCTTTTCGACTAATTCAAGTGCTGGTTACACCACTGAGTTTATTATTTCATCTGTGGTATAACTTGAATACACCGTTTATCGCTTAGCGGATTACGGTATCCTGTTGAATTGATTTGTTTTGTGGCTGCGTCGGCGCTGGTTGCGGATAGGCCGGTCGGGCCATGAAAGGTAGTTGTTGACGGGAAAAATAAATAAAAACCCGTCACAACCTGTACAATTTTATTTTAATTTAATGTGAGCCATTTTTGACGGTTTGTTTTATTTCTTTATATTCTTTCTTATATAAACTTCTTTTCAGCTTTCGTGTGGGGAGGATACCGCATGTACCACCGCTCGAAATTGATTTACAGCCATTCATTTTTTTTTTATTTTTTTCCCGTTCAAATTATTACACATTTTCAGATTAGTTTCATATTTTGTATTTTTCCAATTTTGCTAGTATCTACATATTCTCGGGTTTTCATTTCTTAAGTTCTTTGGGTAAATTCGGTTTTAGTTACCGTGATAAGTGCCGTTTTTTTATTTTAATTATATATCGTTTTTTACCGTTCTATTAAATTGGTGGTGTGTTTGGGGTACCGTTGTGACCTTTACAGGATCACTTGGATTGATGTGTATAATGGTGTGCCCAACCTCATTGAGTTTTATTTTATTGTGCTTGATTTTTTCTCACTCGTTATGAGTGAGTAAATTTCCTATTTGATTAAGTGATGGTGGGGTAGATCTCGTGAGGGGTCGCCCTTTCTTATCAGCGTCGGTCGCCGCTGCGACCGAGAAACGGCATTCCGGTAGGCGGCCCGACGATAAGGGGTCCCTATAGGCAGTCATGACGAGGATCGCTGGGGGTTGATGCTGTCATTCCCGAGCGAGCACACTCCGTTTATTATTTCATAAGGACGTGGCAAAATATTGGTAATTTTGTCTGGCCCTTTTTCCCAATAATCATGCGGTTATACAAGCATGAAAGTACGCTCGGAAAACCCCAGGCCGCACCGTGAGCTCTAGTCAGCTACACAGACCGCATCAAACTTCTGTTTTCATGATTCTGCTAACAAATTCCTATGGATTTTGTTACAACTTAAAAGCTCGGTAAGCCTGGTACGATTGATTATTACTAAAATTGTATTTTTATTGCACAATACAGGGTGAGGAAAAAGTATGGAAACCCTTAAAAATCTCGCGGAGTTCAGTCCAAAAAAAATTAGCAAGGTTTTTTTTAGGTCATTTTCAACGGGAAATTTAATGTTGAGCTTGGTTGTGACCTTGACCTTCATTTTCAAGGTCATTTGTAGGTCAAAGTCTGAGGTCAAATCATTTGTAGGTCAAAAACTGGGATTTCCCTATAAAAAAATGACCTTGGCCTCAAAATGATCTTGAATATGAAAGTCAAGGTCACAACCAAGCTTACCATTAAATTCCTTGTTGAAAATGACCTAAGAATAAACCTGACTCATTTTTTTTGGACTGAACTCCGCGAGATTTTTAGGGGTTTCCATACTTTTTCCTCACCCTGTATACCGCACATCAATTAAGCGTTACCTCCAAAATCACATGAACTAGAAATCTTAATAAATTCGACAACAAAAACGTGTTAATTATGATTTTGACAACAATAAAATATCCTTCTGGTGTAACTTAACATTTGATATAAACTATAACACTACTAACATTTGTTGTACACTATTCGAAGGCTTTTCGAAGATACTTCAATTCACCCAAAAATTATTTAACATTATTCTTGGGAACTTTTTTCCATAATTTATAAACAAAAATTGTTTTTGGAAATAGTTTTCGATGAAACGAAACTAAATTGACCTAATTTGAGATTTTTTTATGATCTTTGATGATTATTTCATCCAACGAATATTTGCTTTATTATGAGCCTCAGGTAATCAATCTAGTAAGAATCGGTTTAAAGGGTAATCTTACGGTGTTGAAGAAAATTTAAAACCTGTATAATATATAAAAATATGTTAGAAGTGCATCAGCCCCCAAATAAACAAACAAGAAACAACACAGAATAAAGTTAGAATTGTAGGAAATGTGATACTAATAAAACCTTATCACGTTTTATTTCACCATACATCACACTACTCATCTCTATGGGAGATGAGCATAAGGAAAGAATTATATGTATGGTAATATTAACCCGTGAAGAGCGGTTCGTTCAAAACAGAAAATTATCCCCACTCCGGTTAATTTTTTTCTGAAATTTTTAGTGTCTTCATAATCGAAATTTTTAGTATCGTTCTAATTGAATACAAAATAATTAATATAAAATTACGGCCCGCTGGAATGTACCACTCTTGCCATGCAACTTTTTCCACGACGCATTTTACGGGTTAAGTAAAAATATTTTTGCTTTCCGTGCTTATTTTGAATTGAAAAATCTGAATTTCAAATCTGCCTATCATACATTCCATTTTATAGGGCCAAATCACTGTGAATCACCACAGATTATCGGAGCGGATTATCAGATCTATCAAGATGACCAATAAATATTTAAAGGATTCAAGCGCACCGCAAACGATTCTCTATCACAGGACCTGCCCTATGAAAGAAAAGGATAAAAAGGGTGTTTTTCTTTACGTTATATTTCGCCATATTTTGAGGTTATGTTTGAAATTTTTAATTCACATACAATGGTATTAAAGTGAAAGTTTGGTAAGGTTATCAAATTCTATGTTTTTGAAAAAATGGATGGAACGGACATCAGTAACAAAGAAAAATCTGATGCAACCCCTGACATTGAAACTGGGCAACAATCCTATTGTGCCAAAGCCAGAAAACTGGGCATATTTTTTCTAATTTTAAACAGTGAAATCAACTTTTAAAACTAATATTTATGTGGTTTCAATAGGTGCGCAAGTTTTTTGGCCAAATACTGTTCATACACGATTCCTTCAATATCTGATTCTAGTGGCAATAATTAGTACAATACAATTTCGGATTATTGAAAATAAAAATTAAATCAACCTGAAATACGGTCTAATACCAAGCGCACCACACTTTTGGATTTTTTAAAAACTGGACGTATATCACAAATTAAACCTTGTAAATGATTTTATCTCACAGCCTATGTAAAGTAGCATAAATACATTATCATTTTAAATGATAATTTTTTCGTAAATGACATTTTACAATTTCATGTATTTAAATTAAGTAATGAAAATACAAATTACAATTTGTAACTTGTATTTTAATTACTTATTTTCCAAGTAACAGTATCTTGAATTTTAATTACTTAAATACTAAGTACTTGTAATTTGTATTTTAATTACCTCAGTTTTTGAAATTTCTGTTTAATGAAAAAAATTTAAAATCTGTTTTAATGATCGTTGTTTCACTAAACGAATTTTGTCAAATCAAATTTATCAATTTACACATGCAAAGTAATTGTAATCTGTATTTTAATTAAAAATTACAATTTAAAGTAATTATAACTTCTATTTTAATTACACCACTGGAAAGTAATTGTATTTTGTATTTTAATTACTGAGTTTACTGTAATTCGTAAAAGTATTTTAGTTACTCAGTGTAATGTAATTTGCCCAGCCTTGGTTATTTTGTAATTTGTATAAATCCTAGTGATATAAATTCGGTTCAGTCGGTTGTATCGGGAACCTTGTCGTGTTAAATTTCTGGCCTAGATAAGCCTGGCTAAAGTACACAGAGCTCAGATGAGCACATATCGTTAAAATAGTTGTAATCAAATGAAACAAGAGAACATCTTGTGGTTGTCCTCGTTATACAGAATGCCCCGACGTCACCGGGTGGTGGTGGTGTTCATTCAATAGCTTGAGAGCTGCATTCCCTATTTCTCGCAGGCACACTAACTTATAACCACCACCTTTTGAACACAATAATTTCTAATGCTGCATCGTTTAACTTTATGTGGTACAACCAATATTTTTATAATATTTATTTACAACTAAAAAAATAAATAACGATTTTGTATAAAACAATCGTCATAAATCATTCTATTTGTAGACTATACTTCCAGAAAAGGGGACGGCGTCAATTGGGACATCCTGTCTTTACTCTTTGACGTTTCGATTTCAATCGCCTTCCTAAAAAAAAACCTAAAAATAAAAAAAACCTTTTGCTTATCCGTGCGCCCTTGTTACCAACCAATCTCCATCGGCAAAATCATTTAACACCCGGAGGTCACCTATCTCGTAATACACAGACCATCTACTATCTGTCTGTGTTCACGTATCGTTTTACACAACGCATGTGGAAATTCAGCTCATGGAAAATAGAGATGCCAACAACAACAAAAAATCAAAGTTTGTTACAATCTCTTTCTGGTAACAGTCAAACCTAGTATTTCTATTGAATCAGAGTTGTCAACACTAGGAGATTAATTGCTGAATTTTGCGACAGATAAGAAAAGAAAAGTTTCAATTGGTCCCAGCTTATTAGATCAAACCTTTAGACGATACACTTTCATTCAAAATATCAAAAGTTTAACTTAAGCCTCACCAGATATAGACACACAACTATTCCTTAGTTACGTGATATAATGACCATGGCGAAAACCGTACTGATGATCGGATACAAGGTAGTGATCATCAAAATATTCCATCAGTTGAAAATTAATGATCACTCCACTACCTGCGATAGTACAGAAGCTACGGCTACTGGACGATAGTTGGAGTACTCTTATTTACTGCTCTTTAAAGACTCTGGGCCTTGTCTATTTTCAAGACTAATTGGTGAAATAAGTTAGATAAGGGCTTATACGAAAATTTGCGGGCATTATTGAAAACAATTGCGGGATTCCTATTGCGCCTAACGGCATGGTTCGTAATTGTTAGGATTGTTAGGATCTAGGCAACCACACCAGCCTAGAAAGTAACTGGAGGCATCGATCAAGTTACCCGGGGGACGCTGTACAAAAAAGCTTCCAACATCTTTTAGAGGTGGTTTAACTGATCTTCTCACAAACTGTTTGAGTAAACGTCCAAAATGTTCGTCCGCCGTTGGTGACTTTTACACATTTCAATTCATTGCTCAATTTAGCACTGCATAATTCAGTGCTAGCCGTGGTTTTTGTATTGACATTAAGATAATGTTCAGGTAACTTCACACACTGATGAAATATACGATGTTCGCTTAGAATGTTTCAGAAAGAAATTGTAAATTTTTTAGAATTTTAATATTCTACATGTTTCTACTTATTCAAATATTTCATAATTTCTGTTAATTTAGATTTAAAAAATTTAATAAATTCGAAAATTTTGTAAATTCATTAAATGCTTTACATTCTATAATAATTGTTATTGGATAATTTTTTTTAAATTCTACAATAAATTTTAACTAGGAATTTCATAATTTTTTTATTTCCTACAAATTTCCTAAATTTTTCAAATCCTATAAATTTTATAAATAATATAGGGTTTTCCAATAGGAATGATATGATTTTTAAGTGATGTTTCGGCCATTTGTAATATGTCATGATCTGTCATTTTTTGTTTCATTGTATTCAGTAATGTTTACAATTTCATCATGGTGAGATATACATACACAAGAACAACGATTACAAATTATTCAGTTTTATTATCAAAATAATCGTTCTCCAATTGCAACTTTTCGTGCGGGTTTGCCATTTTACAGTCGTAATACTCGTTTAAGTGTGCTCGCTATTCGTCGAATTGTTGTAAATTTTGAGCGTACGTTTTCTTTACATAATGTTCAAGTGCCAATAAGACAAAGAAATGCTCGAGTAACGCAAATATTGCTGCCGTTCAGGCAAGTGTGGCTGAAGACTTTAATTTTGTTGGGACTCAAAAAATGGAGTAAAATAATACAAACGCGGTTTCAATTTAATGCTTAACACAATATGTCTTTATTTCACAAAAGTTGGCGAAGTAATAATAAAACAAAGGAATACAAAAATCCGTTGTATACCGTTTAACAAATACATAAATATGATTCAATCGTATATGAATAAAGAGAACAGAAAATATTTATACATACACCAACTCGTATATACTATCCATACATACATTCAATAGTATAAAAAAAAAAAATAACAATTCACAATATATAATTTAAATATGAATATACTTCCAATACTTCCCCTTAACAAAAACTCCAATTCACGTTGTCTTCATACCAAGTAGATCGAAAAACCTTTTGTGTTTCGGTTTATACAAGTTTTTTGTTAATATGTCTGCCACCATATCGTTGGTTTGAATATATGCTAAATCAATAATGCCCTTGTCGAAAATTTCGCGCGTATAATGATATCGTATATCTGTATGTTTACTACGTTGATGGTAGACAGGATTTTTTACTAACTGCTGGGCGCTTAAATTGTCATTGTACAATATAATCTTGTTATTTACCATTGTATGGAAGCCCATTTCCATTAATATTTCACGAAGATAAGTTGCTTCCTTGCAGGACTGCGCTAGCGTCATATACTCAGCTTCAGTAGTGCTTAATGCCACAGATGTCTGCTTCTTACTTTCATATGAAAATGCGGACCCAGCAATGTAAAAAACGTATCCCGTATACGATTTCCGATCATCAATATTTGCTCCCCAATCAGCATCAACGAAGCCGTATAGTGGTTTACCAGTACATTGGTATGTTAATTTTGAATTACTAGTGTTCTTCAAATAACGTAGCAAATGCTTCGCTGCAACCATATGTTCAACATGAGGGGATTTATTGAACTGCGATAATTTGCTGACGGAGTGCAAGATGTCAGGTCTAGTTGATATTGCCAAATACATAAGTGATCCGACTAACGATTGATAATCACTTTCATTGATTTTTACACAACGTTCATTGTCACATTTCGTCAGTTTCGTACCTGCATCCAAAGGAGTATGACAAATTCGGCATTCCAACATGTCCATCTTGTTTAACAACTGCATTGTGTGTTTTGTCTGATGGATACTAATTGAACCTCGTTCGCCTTCTCTATCTATTTCGATGTTAAGACAATAGTGAATTTTTCCTTTATCCACTATTTCGAATTGTTCCCGTAAATGTTGTTTTATCCGATTCATAAATTCGTGACTAGCACATGCAATTATTAAATCGTCTACGTAAACTGCAATAATACAAATTTCGCTCGTATTATTTTTCATCGTGTACACACACTTATCACCATTACATTGCATAAATCCAAATGCTTTCAATACAGAGTCTAATTTATTATTCCACTCACGAACAGATTGTTTGAGGCCATAAATGTTTTTTTCAATTTACAAACTTTGTCACTTTGTTTGCGATCGACGAAGAATTCGGGTTGTGACATATAAATCTCTTCTTGTAATTCGCCATTCAAATATGCTGACGTTACATCCATTTGATGTACAAGCAGCTTATATTCCGCTGCCAGCGCCAAAATCATTCGTATCGTAGCGTATCGAACTACTGGGGAAAAAGTTTCGGTATAATCAACGCCATACTTTTGTGAACAACCTTTTGCTACTAGACGCGATTTATACCGTTCAATAGTTCCATTCGGTTTGTATTTTACGTGGAACACCCATTTACAGCCAATTGCTTTGCGCTTCGCTGGTAAGTCTACCAATTCCCACGTACCATTACGGATTAATGCATCATGCTCTTGTTGCATTGACTCTCTCCATTTGTCAGCATCCGCACGAGACAAAGCATCTTCTACCAGTACTGGATCATCATATTGGTTTAACGTAGCAATAAAATTCGTGTGGTATTCTTTACCGCTTCTTAAGATTTTTGTGTTTACCTCCGGTTCGTTGTTCAAGTCGGCACTAGTTTCATTTGAGCTTTCAATACCGATTTCATCTTTGCCTTCCTCCACCACTGGCACTTCTTCCTGTGCAGGCTGTACCTTCGGCTCTGTCTTCTCAGGTTCTACAATAATACTATTAGTAAACACATCACCTGATTCTTTATTTACCTGTTCCATAAATATAACGTCCCGGCTTTTGATTATTGTTCTCGTTCCTTGCTTGTACAACCTGTAGGCCTTTGATTCTTCTGAGTAGCCAACCATAAAACACTCTTCTCCCTTCGGTAAAAACTTTGAGCGACCAGGTTGTTTGTTTAGTACAACTGCTTTACTACCAAATACTCGCATGTAATTTACCACCGGTTTCTTTTTAAACCACAGTTCATATGGTGTTATATTGTTTAATAATTTAGTAGGAGAGCGATTCCGTAGGTACACCGCTGTGTTAACAGCTTCTGCCCAAAGCATCTCTGGAAGTCCTGATTCTAGCAACATGCACCGTGCCTTCTAGACAATTGTTCTGTTAGCTCGCTCAGCTACGCCGTTTTGTTGAGGAGTATACTCAACTGAAAGTTGTCGTTGAATCCCGTTTTCTTTCAAATACTTGGTAAACTCATTACTCAAATATTCTTTTCCGTTGTCGCTTCTAAGCATTTTTAATTTGTGTCCCGTTTGTCGTTCCGCATGATTCTTGAATTCACGAAATACCGAAAAACCTTCATCCCGTGATTTCATAAAATACACATGTATTTTCGTGAAAAATCATCGATGAATGTTACGAAATAACGGGCTCCTCCTACAGACTGAGTTCGCATAGGGCCGCATATATCTGTATGTACCAGATAAAGAACCTTATCAGTCCTCGAAGACGATTGTTTTGGAAACGCCTTAACATTGATTTTTGATTTAAAGCATGTCACACAATTTAAAAATTTTGGAGCATCCTTCAAATTCAAGCCAATAACCATATTATTTTCATACAGCTGAAGCAACGATTTGAAATTTAAGTGACCATACCTCTGGTGCCATTTCAAGAGAGTATTTTCTGCTTGATTTTCATCTAAATTTCCATTAAATGTAATTGCGCTGATTTGTTGCTGCATTGAAATTATAAACAAATCATTTCGTTTTTCGGCTTTCAAAATGACTTCATTACACGAATTCACAATATCAGCATGATCGTTATAAAAATATATACTGTTATTCATAGAGACAGCTTTGCTAACTGATATAAAATTTCCACGAAGTTCCGGTACATATAAAACATCGTTCAAAATAATTTCTCTGCCGCTCATTATAAATTTTACAATGCCTATTCCACTAGCATTCACCGACTTATCAGATGCCAGTTGTACTGGGTGAGAAAGAATAGGTTTTAATTCGGTAAAGTAATTTCGATTACACGACATATGCGACGTTGCACCGCTGTCCAAACACCACTCATTGTTACCAAAAATACAATTCAAACTTGATGAATACAATGCGGATGAACTACGCGGTTTCCCTTCATTCGGCTTCTTATGTACACAACTGTTTGCAAAATGGCCGCGTTCTCCGCAATTATAACACTTGAATCGACGTTTATCAAAATGTTTCGGCTTTGACTTTACCGCTAATACTTGTTGCTCGATTCCTCGATTATCTTTTTCACCTCGTCGTCGTTCTTCTTCCAAAATTTTGATTTTTACCGTATTTAATTTTGGTAATTCATCTCTGGATTCAATTGCGACAATAAAATTTTCATAACTGTCAGGCAAACTACACAATAGCATAATGGTTAACACCTCCTCCGGTATGACAATATCCATTTCTTCTAATTTCTCGGTGACATTGAAAAAATTGCACACGTGACTTTTAATCGATTCACCGCTTCCAATTTTTGTATGGATTAGTTCCTTGAGCAACGAAACTTTACGAACCGGTCCCTTAGGTTGGTATATGGCTTCTAATTTTAACCACGCTTCGGATGACGTTACACAATTTCGAATATGTATTAAGTGCACCGGTTTTATGTGTAGCGTAATTAACGCCAACGCCTTGGAATCTTTATTTTTCCATTTTTCTTTTTCCTCCGCCGTTTCACATTTCACAGTGTTATTTGTATAAGGCCATAATTCTTGGTGTATCAAAATGCTTTTCATTTGCATTTTCCAGCCATCATAATTGGTATCATCCAACTTATCAATTTGAAAATTGGCCATTATTATTATACCACACTAACACTTTCTACTATTAAAAACTACACGGTTAGTAAATCTGTGCCCATAACCTGTTGGGACTCAAAAAATGGAGTAAAATAATACAAACGCGGTTTCAATTTAATGCTTAACACAATATGTCTTTATTTCACAAAAGTTGGCGAAGTAATAATAAAACAAAGGAATACAAAAATCCGTTGTATACCGTTTAACAAATACATAAATATGATTCAATCGTATATGAATAAAGGGAACAGAAAATATTTATACATACACCAACTCGTATATACTCACAGTTAAAAAAAAATAGGTTATGTAATGCAAATTGCATTACATGTAGGTCCAGTGCTAGCTTCCATCACAAAATAATGCTAACCTTGCATTAAAATAGGTTTAATGCACAGTGCATTAATTTGTATATCAGCAATTACATTAAATTTTAATGCAACTTTCCATTAGAATATAATGCAAATTGTAAAAGAACCGTCAAGCAACTGCATTAGAATTTATCAAAGACTGCATTAATAAAATATTTTAGTAGTATTAAATTTTAAAACAAGTTGCATTAAAAGTTGTGTAACTTTAGCCACCATTTTTTGTTAATAAAATCTTGGCAGCGTGGCTTTTCTGATGCTGGTCTTAGTTTTTGGCGCCTTGTGAGGGTCGAGATCGAGACCTCAGAGACTCCAACTGTTTTGCAGTTTGGCGGGCTAGATCAATTTATGATCGCCCAAGGTAATAAATTATATTTTAAGAAATGAAAAGTTTACCTGTAACCTAATTAAAGTCGGCTTGAGTTAGTGAATTTTATATTAATAACGCAAAACACGTGCTTGAATTTATAATTCATATATACATTGAAGTCCGCTTGTTTTAGCGAATTTTATGTTGGTATAATATTTTAATTTGAGCAGGTTACTTTAAAATGTTTAATAAGAAACTTTTAATGCAAATGCTGCTTTAGAAATCTTCGTAATTGCGTTAAAATTCATTTTAATACAACTTGCTTTACATAAGTCGTAATGCAAGGCTTGTATTAAAAATTAAAGTTATTTTTTCAACTGTGGCATACATACATTCAATAGTATAAAAAAAAATAACAATTCACAATATATAATTTAAATATGAATATACTTCCAACAAATTTGTCGATTCCAAGACGATCTCAAGAATTGGGACTGTCTCAAACCACAACCTGGGGGATTTTGAGAAAGGATTTGGGTTTGCATCCGTATAAAATTGTTCTCACTCAAGAACTGAAGCCTTGACAGTTTGGTGTGGTTTTTGGTCTGGTGATATTATCGGTCCGTATATTTTTCGAAATGAAGCTGGTAACACCGTTACTGTCAATGGAGATCGGTATAGATCGATGATAACCAACTTTTTATGGCCGAAATTGGAAGAAGTTGATCTTGACAACATTTGGTTCCAACAAGACGGGGCTACGTGCCACACAGCATGTGCAACAATTGAATTATTGCGAGAAAAGTTTGGAGATTCGATTATTTCAAGAAATTGTGATATTGAATGGCCTCCAAGAAGTTGTGATTTAACACCATTAGACTATTTCTTGTGAGGTTATTTGAAGTCATTGGTCTTTAGCAATAAACTAAACTCTCTTCAAGCTTTACAAGTCAATGTTGAACATGCTATTGATGACATACGACTTGATTTAGTGGAAAAAGTGCTCGAAAGTTGGGTTCATCGAATTCGTTCCTGCAGAGGAAGTCGTAGAGGTCATTTGAATGACGTTTTATTCAGAACTTAATTGTATCGATTGTACTTCACATTAAATAAAAAACATTTCAAGTTCCTTAACAATTAATGTTTTTTTTTTTAAGAAATCATATCACTCTTATTGGAAAACCCTATATAAATTCTTTAGTTTCTCTAAACTGTAAATTCATTGAATTTATCGAATTTATAGAATATATAGGAACTAGAAGATTTACTGAATTTTTAAACTTTTTAGAATTTGTAGAATTTACAGAATTTATGGATCTACACAATTCAGGAAATTTAAAATATGTATAGAATTTGTAGTTTTTTAAAATCTGTAAATTTCTAAAATATAATAAATTTTTTAATCACAATACATTCTATAAATCCTCAAAATTCAGCAATTCCTTTAAATTCTACAAATGTCACTAATTCTGTAGTTCTTAGAAATTCTGTAAATTCCATAAATTCTATAAATCTTAAAAATCCAATAAGTTCTATGAATTTTATAAATTAAATCAAAAATAAATTCTATAAGTTCTACAAATTTTATAATTTTTTTAAACTTTATAGGTTCTATGCGGTGTTCTATAATTGTTTCAAGCATGTCTGCTCTACAAATTTAAATTATTTTAAAAATTCCATAATTTCTTTAAATTTTTTGAATTTTACAAATTTTTAAAAATTCAATAAATTCGATAATTCCTGTAAATTTTAAGAATGTAAAAAATTCTATAAATCCAATAAATTATCTTAATTCTAAGAATTCTATAAAGCCTAAAAATTTAGTAAATTCTGAAATTTTAATGTCTTCGAACTCTATAAATCCTATTAATTTTTTAAATTCCTTAAATTTTTAAGTTTATTAATTTTTTAAAAATTAATATTATTTATTATAAATTTTATGAATGTTGTAAATTCTTTAAATTCTATGATTTACGGCGGGAGCGGGGGGGGGGGGGGGGGCGGGGGTTACATTTTATAAAATCATTACATGGTGATGTGTTGATCCACACAATATAATACACAATACAATTTATAATTCGAATAAGGCAAATAATGATCATCTGTTATAGGTACATTACATGTAACCTATTTTTGATTCTTTACATAAAAGAAATGTAAGCAAAGCGGCATAATATTAGCCGTGTTTTTATAGATCTGTGTAGACCTTTTTTCCAGACTAAATCTAAATTAGATTACCTAAGCGAAGTTAATTAAAATGTTTAAAAGACGGTAAGGTATCTACTGGTTGAACGCTTCTCACTATAATAACAAAATTAGCACAAAATATATTTTGCCAGATATTTGCTAGTACTCTTAACCTGATAATCTTTCCAATTGGATAGTTCCAGGACGTTCAGGCGCCTTAAGAATTACCTACGAAACCCAATAGGTGGGAAGCGGCTTATTAGATTGGCATCATTAAATATTTACAGAGATGTGGTTATATAAATAGACCGTGTCCTCGATGAATTGGCCTTAGTGTCACTTCGAATCACTATAAAACTATAAAAAACTAATAAAAAGTTGAATTCAAACGAATTCGAATGCATTGTTTCCTTATAGAAATTATTTTTTGTTTAAGGATCCCCCCCCTCCCTCCCTCCACGAATTTCTGGCTACGCCCCTGGCTACGATCAAACTACAAAAGTACAATTATCACTTAATACATTAAATATCAAGCCAGAACGTACTGATCTCATTGAGAAACCTCATTTGAGTGTGTATTTATGCTCATACGAATAATGAAGAAGTAACAAAATTGTCTGTAGCTGAAATTTCCGCTCCAAGTTTCCTATGACAATGGTATCATAAATTAACTGCCACATAATAACGACTTAATTCATGGTGAGTAAAGTCTTCCACACCAGAAATTGTGTGGAGGAAGGAAGGAAGTTTCTGGACACGAATTGGATTCTGAAATTAAACAAATTCATCAAGAAAGAAAGAATATCAAAACGTTTCAATACAAATATTTATTTTCGGCTCATTCGTGCTACCGTAGACTTCAACCATCAAACTGAACGATATTTTTATTCAATCCAATAAGAATTCGCACAACTAAATGAATATTATTCCAATTCAAGTAAAATTTGAAATATTGATTAAAACAAAAATCATATCTCTAAAAGGACGAAAAGAATGGCGCAACGACGCAGGCAAACAAAATTAAATCATAAAATAATAATTTAATTTGTTTGTTGGTGGCTTTGTGTCTGCGACCATCCATTTATATTATGAATATTTGCTATATACACATACGAAAATGGACTTCTTTCCTCAACCCAATCTTATTTTTTATGGTTCCGACTCGACATCTTTGATTTTTACAAAAGTATCGAATAAAAAAAAAATTAATTAATGAGTTTCAGTCTGTCGCCTTTAATTCGTGCGGTAATCGAGAAAATTATTTTTATATTTGCGCAACACTTTGCATATACGAGTATTAGGTATGTGCCACGTAGATTTCGCCATATTATATACCATTATTTGAAACTTATTTTTAAAAACTATAAATTTAAATATGTTGTTGTTGTCACTTCCTATATATAAATCGCAATTTTTTTTTTTTTCAAACTTCGTGTTGTTGGTGTTGGTTCGTTTTTGGCTTGATATCAAAAAGTTGTACGTGTGCACTAATTTCCTTGATATTTATTGGTGTGGTTATACAATTTAAACTTTCAAAACAATTTTTCTTTTGTTTTTTGCAATTTTTTTTTACTCCCCATTTTCTGAGTAATTTAAAAGAATTACAATAAAGTTTATCGAAAATAGTCTCACTATGTACATTTATGTATAAATTTGTGTACTATATTCTATACTCTATACTATAGTATCATACTTGTTGTAGCAAAAAAATTAAACTATGCGGGAAGCATAATTTTTCAAAATAATTTTGTTTTTATTGTTTTTTGGGTTTGTTTTAAAAGAATTCCATTTCATTTGGTAGAACTAACAAATTTTTTTTAAAATAAACGAACAATTTATTTGATTAAACTATTTTTGTGTGTTGTTTGGTATTTTGGGTGTATTGTATTTTTTTCTTGTTGTTTTGTTTTGACCCAAATGTTTTTTTTGTATGCAAGAATACTATTAAGAAATGGGAGAAAAGAATTTTGCAATTTAATTTGAATCTTCAAGTTTTTATTTTTATATTGTATTATACAAATTATTAAACTGTTGCACATTTTATTTATAATTGCAGTGTAATTGAAAATGTACCGAGTTTTTAATGATTTAAAATGATTTTTAATGATTTTCGATGTGATTTTAGATTTGGTTTGAGTGTACAGTAATAAATCAAGAGCTATAATTTTTTTGGCGCTTATCTGCAAGCTTATCTGAGAACCATCTGCTTCTTGTAAATATCCTTTCCCTATGCAAAAAGGGACAACAAAAATCGATATCCGGAGCGCAACCATTTTATAGGATTGGCATGAGGGTGATTAGTCTACGCTCAGTTTTTGAGTGTCTAAGAACTAAATTAAACTTACAAGGACTTGTCGGCCGCGAAAACAAAAGTCGCTTACAATAATAGGCATGTATTAATTTCGGTTATATGACTAACTCATGAGAATTATAAATGATTTGACTTTTTGTTGTTGTAAAAGCAAAACATTTCATAAAATGTTTTTGTGATTTTTGTATAAATTTACTAAAATTTATAAACAAAATATAACGGAATTAATAAAAAGCTTGTGTTTTACTATAAGACATAAATTTTATAAGTTTGTTACAATAGTTTTGTTTACAGTTTTGTTGTTGTGCTCTATCTTGAGAACAACATATAAAAACTGTTCTGTAGTATACTAGTAAGTCTTTGTTTGTTCAAATAATCTCCCTTTGATAAGTTTTAGACAGAACACAATAATCTAAGATTTCTAAATTTAAATTCTGGGCCTTAAAAATTAAAAAAATAAAAACAATTTATTGCCGATTGGGCTGGGCTTTACAGGGGCAGTTAAATAAAGTAACTGTCATAGAAAAATATTTTTCGAGTTTTTTATTATTATTCTAACAGGTTTTTACATTTCCCAGTATTCCGAAGTTGTAGTGGATAAGAATTGTAAGTGAAGGACCCCAATACATCAATAAAAATAATGTCTAGTCCGACTTTCATTCTTCAGTAACACATTTTTGTTTTTCCTCCCATTCTCACAAATATTAATACTTTTGGCAAAATTTTGCACACGTTATAAGCAGAACAAAGTAAAAGGCTTCTCTGGATATATTTCGACTTCTAATCCAATTTTTTTTACTTCAAAACATCATAACTCTCAAACGGATGCAGATGCAAAAATACCGTAAAATGGGGTGAATAGAAACAGCGGGGTGAATAGAAACAAAACTTTAAAAAATAATTAACTTGATAATTTTTCATAATAAATAATAATAAAAAAAAACGTTAATTTTTTAAGTTGGTGATGAGTGCAAAAATAGAAATAATCAGGATTTTTGGTTCAACACCCGCAGTTTTAAAGAATATATTGGTAAATATAAATCAACATTTTTGGTTCGAAAAATACTCTAAAAAACTTTATATGTAATTGAGCCATATTTGGAGTAATATCGGAGAAAATTCATGTAAGTTGTTCAATTATGTCTTCTTTTTTTCTTTTGTAGTTAAAATTGTAATTAACTTTTACCGTTTCTCCTAAATTTTACCATTTTGTAGTTTAGAGTCAAAAATTAGGAAGTATGGGGTGAATAGAAACAACAGAAATAGTGTTTTTATTCACATTACCAAGTTTTCCGTAATTCCAAATTACTTCATTTCCCTAATGTTAAATTTTTATAGTATACGAGTATATTCCGGTTTTTGATTGCTACAGAGTATTAAAATGCCCAGACAATACAAATCGAAGAGCTAGAAACATTATAAAATGCATGATCCTCTAATATTGAAACTAGCAGTTGAAGATGTTAAAAATAATAAGTTATAAATATGGTATACAGGCAGCATAAACGTTTACGCTGCATATATCAATAAATTCATTCAACATGTAGATTTCCTTCGAAATACGTAGCACAAACGAAAAGATTTTCTTGAGCCATATTTACGTTTCCTAAAAGATTACAATATCGCATATTAATATAATATTAATAGACCACCGCTAACATCCAGACACTCTCCAGTGTCTATTGTTTTTACTTTGAAATTTGTTTTCAAGGTCAACTCTTTTTTACAGAAAACCTTATTTTTGAATTCTGAAAGAGCATAAAATATTACATTCGATAGGGGCTTAAGGCATTTTTTGAATGACTTTCAGCCATCATTTTAAGGTTAAAATATAAAGGTCTGAAACCTCATTAGGCGATCAGAACTTCGGCCTTCAAAATTAAGTCTACTCCTAAGTCAAATCCAAATTGAATCTCCTAAGTCAGCTTTGTTATTCGACCGTTGACTAATCAATAATCATATACCTGTGTTTAACTCACCCTCTTTTAATTTTTAATGTTTATTGCTGTCACCAATTTTATTGTTTACCACTCCCACATTTTTTATTTGTATATTTTTGTTTAATTTTTTGCTTTTTCCAACTATATATATAAATAACTACATTCTTATTTTTACAGTTTGGTAGATACTCCTGATGATGGCCTAATAAGCCGAAATCGATCGAGTGATTTTTTAAACCTTTTGTAATTTTGCGAAATATTTAACAAGTGTTTTAAAAAAAAATTAAAAATGTGTGTATTAAGTGTGTTTCGCCAAGTGCCTACGGCAGAAAGTGTAAAAAGTCCTAAGTCAGTCTTCAGCTCAACCTACAAAAACAATATTTGTATAAAGTTTGGTTCAAATTGGTCAAGGCGAGTGGATTTGTTTAAATATCTTGCACATATAAAGGTTTCACAATGGCCGATTAGCATAAAACTTAACTACTTCATAAGGATTTTAGTGAAATTTGGCATCCGCGATAGAAATGGAATCCTGAAATGATTTTTGAATGATTTTGGGATGAAATTCTAGAATATGGCCAGTTAGGATTGAACTTGGCTATTTCTGAAAGGTGATTCTAAAATGATACTGCTAATTCCAAGACTCTACACCACCGTTAGTAGTTTTAATTCTTTAGTATGTGTTTGTCACATACTTCATTTTTTTAAGTATGGCCAATATAACTCTGACAGTAAATACTCAGGAAACATACCCCAACTGTTAAAGCGAAGCATTGGCGAGAAACATTTCCATCCGAAATTGAATATTATTTCGAAGATAATCTCGATCGTTAAGCAATTGAAATAAACGTTTACGCTGCCTCAAAAAAAACTTCAATCTGCATGATTTACATAAACCTTATCAGACAATGATTGAAAAGCCATATTGACATATTCCTCAAAACATCATCCAAAAATAATTTTTGTGCCACATTTCCTTCTATTCCTTGGAAAAGTCAAAATTGATCATAATCGGTTAAAAATAGCTAAGGAATATCCTAATTGCCCATATCTCAGAATTTAATCTTAAAATCATTTAGGAATGCAGTTTCAAACCCATTTGTCGAATTTCCTCCAAATCGTTTAAGAAATAGGGAAGTTCCATCATACTTGGCCATACTCCAGAACTTCATCCGAAAATTATTTTAGAATCTCATTTTAATCGCGGATGTTATATTTCCCAAAAACCAATTAAGAAGTAGCTAAATTACACCTATATTCCGGAACTTCTTCCAAAAATCATTTTAGAATCCCATTTCGAATACTCATGAGTTATGTCGAATTTCATCATAATCGGTTGAAAAATAGTCAAGTGCCATCATAATTTGCCATATTTCAGAACTTCATCCAAAAAACATATTAGAAACTCATTTCCAACGCACGTGTCAAAGTTCATAATAGTCGGTTGAGAAATTGGCAAGTTCCATCATATTTGCCAATATTCCAGAACTTCCATCTATAATATTTTGAGAATCCCATTTCCTTTGCAAATACTGAATTTCATCAAAATCGGATAAGATATGATATAAAATCCCAACAAAATCAGCTCACTACACATCAGCTATACCCTTATCCAACCCCAACTCAGCCCTAATTCAACCCGCTACCGGAACGTAACTCGACCCTCAACTCGACCGTAAACTCTACCCAACCTCAGTAATCAAATCAGCATACATAAAATATTGGTTAACTGCTCACAAAGTCACAACATCCTAATCCAACCCCAACTGAACCCTCGAAAAAAAAAAATCCAAATTCGACAAGCCGTTCTCGAGATACCATACGAGTACATGTCTTTATCAGACATCCAGACCCATGGTATCCAGTATACAGACATCCAGACAGACGGACAGACATTTTTTTGTTTGCTTTTTCAGACTCAGGGACTTTCAAAACGTTGAGAAAAATGGGTTTGGACCAACCAAATTTTTCGTCATTTTTGAAAGGATTTCAATACTTTGATTTTTTTATACCGAAGTAATTACGAAATGGATCGATGTAATGGCCAGCAGATGATGAAGTGTAATGGGGAATGACTTAGCTAACATTAAAACAAATTTCTTTGCTATATAGCTTATTTTTTTATTAATTTATTGCCGACGTTTCAACGGCTGTATTGAGGATGACTTCAGGACAATTTTTTTTTTTTCTTTTTTTTTGCTTTAAATTACAAATAAAACAAAAAACATACAAATTTCAAACAAAACAACAAGTCCTTGCAAATGTACATACTATATGTACTTGATTTGAAAAAACCCGGTTGGTCAAAAGTATAAATTAATTTACAATATCATTGTCGTAATAATTTAACAAGAATTTGGAAATTTCCTGGACATTTAACAAATTTGGACCCCGTATTTTCTTAATGTAAATATTTTCCAAAAATAAACACTTTTCCAAATTACTTTCTTTCTCCAAAATTGTAGCATCCTCTAAAGATAATGTGTGGCCACTTTCCCGTAAATGGTTTATTATTGCACTAGGTGAATTTTGAAAGTTGAAAATTTAGTCATGATCATGTTGGTAAAGACGCTTCTTTAAGTACGGTTTTGTCTGTCCAACGTATTCCTTTCCACATGAGCAATTTAGTTTATACACCAAATTTGATTGTAGTTATACAGGAATTTCATCTTTTAACTTCGTAAACAAAAACTTATCTAAACTTTTTACTATTTTCATCTCAAAATTTTGGCAAGTTGATTTAATTTTTTCAAAAAGAAGTTTTATGTATTGAATCGATATAAAGATTTTTTTCCACCTCCAAATCCTGTGAATTGTGTTATAAATCCTGTGAATTGTGTTGTCTTATGTTTCGGCGTATTGTATTCCTTGGATAACCATTCTTTAATAACACATTTGTTAATTTTGAAAAATTATCCGAATGAAAACATTCATCTGATAATTTTAAAATCTTTTCAGCTGACAAAAATACTGTATTATTCTTATATGATAATGGAAGCCATGAATTATAATTTAGGTAGCGGCCTGACCAAGACATTTTTTGATACCAATTTGTACTCAAACTTCCATTTTCATTCCGCATAAATAATACATCCAAAAAAGCCAACCGATTTTCATTTTCCATTTCTACCGTAAATGTTATACACGGCGTAAAATTGTTGAAATCACGAATGAATGTGGTAACTTTAGAATTTGAAATAGCCGCAATAATATCATCTACATATCTGAAAAAGAGTATTGGTGTAACAGAAGATAATTTCAACACTTCGGTTTCAATATGTTCCATCAGTAAATATGCTATTGCGGTAATGACTGGTGAACCCATTGGTGAACCAAACTAAAACTAAACTCAGTATGATTCAGGACGAATTTTAAAGCCTCCACGAAATTGTTCAAGCCCAAATTTGTCCCACTGTTCAATTTTATATCATTCCATAATTTTTTAACTAAATTTAGAACCAATTTTGAATCCAGGTTAGTGAACAACGAAACCACGTCAAGCGAAACTAAAATATAATTTGGTGGGATAATAAAATTTTGAATTTTTAGTTTGAAATCCTCCGCATTTCCTATTGCCGAAAAATTACGACCAACATAACAATTCAAAATATCAGACAAAAATTTAGATAAATTATACAAAGGTGAACCCATGTATCTCACAAGTGGTCTCAACGGATTACCGTCTTTATGTATTTTTGGAAGACCGTACATTCTCGGAGTTGTACCATTGTAGCTACGTAGATCCTTACCAATCGATTTAGTTATTTTGCCTAAACGTTCCCAAGAAGAAATAATTAAATTTGAATTCATCTGTATCATCGTGAGACCAACTTTCTTAATTTCTATATACATACGTGTCATCGTCTGACAAGAGCAATTCCATTTTTTCAACGTATGCTATTTTTGAAATAAGAACCGTAACATTGCCGTTATCAGCCTTTGCCACATATATATCTGGATTATTGGTTAGAAATACTTTAGCTTTTTTGGCTTGTTGAATTTGTTGTAGTTCATTGCTTCCTAAAAAAGTCCGAGGCATGTTATTGTTAGTCTTGAAATTTGTTAAAATGTTTACTATTCTATTCCGAATAGCAGTCTGATCAGTCTCGTCTAATTTAGAGATGCCACTCTCCAAATCAGCTACAATTCTGGGATATGGACCAATATCTTTTCTTAGAATTTCTGCCACATCACTCGGAATTTCCAACCTTGTTAAATTTATAATCTAGTTATTGCCACAATTTCCAAAATTGTTAACCACCCGGTTGCAAATTTCGTTCTCCTCCATGTTCAATATAGTTACTTCTCTTTCCGAAGTTGTAGGTATTTCAAGGCTGATTAAATGGTTAAATTTTCTTAAATGTTTCTTTTTCGTTTCTTGAAAAATTGCTTCATATCGAATTTAGAATTTTGAAAAAATTTCCTCCAAATATTAGCCGGGAACACACTTTTAATTTTATTTGATAGTTCCAAAATTTGTTTATTGAGCCGGTTTATGAGTCCAAAAATTTCTCTAATTTCAACAGTGATGATATAAAATATGAATTTTGCTTCTATCGACCTAAAGTGGTTATCATTAATTTTGTAAACATTGTTTAAATGTCTATTGTTTGGAAAGACGTGACATTTTCTACATCTTAACATAAATATTTTTTTGTTAACTGTTTTGGCTAACGCTAATTCCTTCCTTAAGATATTTTTCAATAGTTGCACATTTTTATAACCAAATTCCCTTATTAATTGTTTGAAGTTATATTTTTTACTTACTACTTAGCTAACAGTTGTTGCACTCCATATATAAGGTGCCGAGCTGGTGACCTTAACACTTACCGTCAAGGTCATTTAAAGGTCAACTGAACATCAGTGAAGAACCAATTTAAAATTTATATTTTCGAGTTTTTTTATTTTTCGTTTCTTCTCCTGTATTAATTTAGTTGTTTGAAAATGGATTTTACGCTCTTTCAGAATCCGGGATCAAAATAACTGTAGCGGATCACTCATTCAGTTTACATATTCACTCATTCAATCATTTTTTTACATTCACTCACCGCTACAATCGTACTAAACAAATAACATTTTTGTTCTGACGCGATCATATTAAAAACACAAAAAAATTCACCTCTTCAACATCAGGCATACCAACGCAGGCATACCAACAAATAATCGCGTTTCGGTGGTGACAGAGAATAAAAATTAGATTTTGTATATGACTAGAATTAACAAAATGTATATTAGCAAGTGTAATCTGTATTTAAAATACACTTTTCAAGAAATTGGTGTCACAATAAATTCAGTGAATTTAATAAATAAGAAAAGTTTGTGTTTCTTTTTGGTACACAAGCGTGTACCGCCATTTTTATTAATTATAAATTGGGATACTGTGAACCAGTATATAACCTTCATTTTATGCATTTCATAACCTTCAAACAGGTTATTTTTTGATTGGCAGCTTTCCTGGAGAAATATTTGAGTGGCTCTTTTCAACTAGCAATAACTTAAACTGTCGCAAGTCATATCCACTTCACCATAAACACACTATTTTGAGCGTAGTAGCTCATTCACAATAGTATATGAATTAAAGAGCTGGGTGACATGTTTTATCTATAAGCAAATTTTATTTTTTCAGCCAAGTCTTACGTCTAAGATGGATATGTTCATCCATAATGTTGCATGCTTTTTTCTTTTCTGCTTGGATTTCCCTCCGTACTCCGTATTTAATTTATTAAGAGGCCGGCATCTAAACTTCTTGATCCTGCTTCAATTCATAGTAGTCACTAATGGATAGTGAAACTCGGTTATAAACAAACATTTCACATTGGATTTATTTGATACCCCTTACTATTTTGTGTAGCTCAACAAACACCCAACGGATTTCTATACAAATTTTATTGGACAGTTTATAAATCAAAATATTCAAAAAAAAAAAAAAAAAACTAAAGCCGAGAAATGTGGATATGCTTACCTTTCTGCATTAAAATTGGATACATAAATAACTACAGAGTTGGCCAGTTGACTTTTTTTTTATAATCGGAGTTTTATTGCTGATTTTCAAAATTTGTCAAAAATACTAATTTGGCTTGGCCACCAATTTCTTAAAAATTAATACATTTTTGTTTTTTAATTAATTTATATCATTGGAATAAGAAAAAAACGGATAGATTGGCGGTTTACATTAAAAATTTCATTAGCGTTCCTATATGATAGGATGGCTTACTTAAAGCTATAACCTTAACTTATAACTTACTGTACAATTAAAACCCATCCTCAGGTGCAATTTATTACAATTTTCAACCTTCCTTAACCTAAAATTTCCAAATCATTTTATGTTTAATCCGGAATGGAACGGCTGATGGGTGAGTGTTGCCGAGAGAAAATATTAACGGATTCTCTATGAAGGAGCTGATTGAGTAAAATTTGTTTGTTAGTTTCTTTATTAATTGGGGAACTGTTGGGATGTTCGCAATTTCATGCAGTACAAAGATTGGCATGTTTCGAGGTAATGATAGAAAATATTTCAAGCATTTGTTCTGGACTCTTGTCGGGGCGGCATTCGCCCATAGTGCACATGAATAGGTAAGGGTTGGACTAATGGCTACTATTAAAATAAGCAATTTGTTGGTGGGATGTAATTTGGATTGTGAGTGGAAAAAGGCGAATAGTGAGTAAATTGCTTTAATCGCTGTTGCTGTTTTGAAGGTTATACGTTTTGGGAAGGTTAGGCGAGTATCTGGAGTACAACCTAGACACTTTCCACTATCCTTCTATGGAATTTTCAAATTGTTAAGAGTAAGGTATTGGGAATTTGCCTTTTCTCTTAGGTATTTGAAATGTGTGAATAAAACGGCTTCAGTTTTGGAAGTAGTTACTTTGATTTTCCACAGTTTAAAGAACTGTAAGATATGGGAGAGCCCGGAGGTTAAGCGTTTGGTTAGTAGGTGGTAGCCTTCTTTTGTGATGGAAGTGTATATGGCCGTGTCGTCGGCATAGACTGCAGCGTTGCACTAAGGCGGTGATGGAAGGTCGTTAGTGAAGAGAATCAAGAGAAGTGAACTAAGAATTTAACCTTGAGATACTCCTGATGGGATACCAAGCCGGAAGCCCCCCTCCCCTGTCAGTTAAACCAGGATACGAACGGTAAACGAGCGGTTTAGGAGGTATGATTTTATGACTTTTTGGATAAGGCAGGAAATCCTAGACAGAGTCAAATGCTTTCTCGACGTCTAACAAGACAAGTCCAGTGGACTTGTTTAGGTTTGTCATCGTCGCAATATGTTCGCCCACACAAACTAATCGGTGTTGGCAGAGTGTCCTTCGCGGAAACTAAATTGATGGTTGTTCAGGATGTTGTGACTTTATAATAAAGGAGAGCATTTTATGTACTGTGGATAGATTTTCAAGGATTTTACCAAGGATAGGAAGGAGACTGATAGGGCTGTAGCTTGATGATTCAGTGGATGGTTTGTTTCTTTTTTTAATTAATATTACCTTGGCGTGCTTCGATACGGTTTGAAAGTATGAAATCCGCAAGCAGGCATTTAGGATGGTACATGACCGCTTTTTTAGGAAGGTTCTTGATTAGGATGGGTGGAATATTATCGTGAAATGGAGCTCTTTTTACGGAGGCATTGATTTACGTAATATCGGAATCGATCTGATCCAGAACCGACTACGATAATCATATCTTGGGAGAATTATTCGTGCTTTGTACTAGTGTTGTAAATAGCTACTAGGGTTATTATTTGGTTATTTACGGTTAGTTCTACTGTTATGTTTTCGATTTTAGTTAAAGAAAGGGGTGACAAGGGTTTACATTTAGTTGACTCATCGGTTAGTATTGCTACACCCTACTCGTTTTCAAATTTTTATTACTAATTATGCTTGGAAATTCTCTATCATACTCTGTGGTATTGTTGTATCCTGAAATCTTTATCCTGGCTCAGCCACGTTTCTGCCAGGAATATTATAGCGGTTTGTATAGGTTGCGATAAAGTCATCGAATTCCACTCTTTTCGGGATGATGGAACAAGGATTCTTTAGTATACACTTTACAATTTGTTGGGTTGTAATTATCATCCAATTGAAACTGGCGCTGATGAGAGCTAATGCTGCTTGCTGCAGTGTTTGTGCCGATTTTGTCGCTTGGATTATTTTCCGGTAATATGCTATGATCTCTGAGATGTTGTGGATGGCTAATAATTCCTTTTGAAGGTTACGTAGCTCCGCAAACGGATTTTGCGGTTTTTTCTGCGGCTGCTTGTGCTGGCATAGCTGTTGGCGAGGTAGCTGCATACGATGTCAGCATTTCGTTCGGTGGCGGAAATGCTTGCTGATAAGCTAACTGAATTGCTGAAACTCCTTAGGTATCCGCACGCATTTTCCAAAAGTTCACGGGTGGAGGCGATGCTGGCTTATATTGTGGTTTGTGCGTTTTTTGGAATTACTGAGATAATTTGCTTGCCTTGAACTCCTGGTATTTAGTGCATCCTTTGTATAGTCATCTGAATGATCTCCTTAACAATTCACGCATTTTGCTTTGCCTTCCATTGTCGTTCGGGAGCATTAGCCTTTTGGGTGATCATTAAGCCATTTAATGCATCGATGCTTTCTTCTGCAGTTTGTTCCAGCGTGACCAAACTGCTGGCAGTTTCTACATCGCGTGTATTACTTGACGACTGGCGAAAATTGCTGCCAACTACACAATGGCACAATTTGCCACACTTCTCCTGTAGTTATTTTAGAGAAGTAGCCTCCTCATAAACCTTCCCACATACATAATGACTTGGAATTTTGTGTTCCGTTTGGGCACAGTTTTGACTTCTTTAGTGCCGGCGTTCTTTATACCGGTTTTGATAGTTTCTGGATCCATGTCATATGATCCTAGAAAAATTACTTACAATAATACGTAAACTTTAAATCTCAGAATCAGCCCCAATATGTCAAAAAATTGTTAAAACTTAAAAATGTACTTCCTTCTTTCCGTCTTTCACAAATGTTCATGTCAATACGAAAATCTGTTCAAAAATATACTCTTTTGTATGATAATTCTGTTATGAAATAATATTATGTGTTTTTAAGATACCTACAACCGAAAATGATTAATTAGACCTTATTCTCGCTTGGCAAGCTGGTATAAAATTAATTTTTTTTTCAATGCTCAAAAAATCTTTGTGCTGGAACAATCACACAACGATAAACTTTGATCGCTTAGCTAAAAAGGAAAGGACAATCCAGGTAATGTAGAATGAAAAGAAGAAATTGCAATAGCTTGGAAAATAATTTACAATTGCAAACTAGTTAACGGTTGCCATGTTAGGTCAACGAACGATCCTATAATGTAACGAATGCTTTCTGCTTGGATTCACGTCATTTAATAAATTTTATTTTGCATGTTGCTCTCAACCCAATGCACAGCATTCCTATATACATTGACTTTGTATTCTAAATATTCTATACTATAACACATACATTAGCTGATTAAAAGCATAAGCATTTATCTGCAAGAATCATCAATAGCTTTTTTATACATACAAAATTTAACACAAGCATTAGTTTCGTCTCATCTGTATAATACTGCAATCAGACCAAGAGTATCAAAATTTTATTGATACTTTTCGATAATCTTTGTATCAACATGAAACTTTAATCAATATTGTATGAGTGTATACGAATGACTTATTATGGCAAAACGTATAATTATCACCATAAGATATGTTCATTTATCTTAATTTTTAAAACTTAAAGCAAACAATCTTGAGAATATTTTTTCATGCAAAAATTATATTGAGAAGAACAAGAGCTGTGGAGTACAGCAAAAAAAAAAAAATAACTTTGTTCCGATAAAAAATACAAATTACAAGCTTTTTTTTTTGCTTTTCTATTTAACATAAGACCTTAAGATGCTTTCTAAAGTTTATTTCCTTTAACGTTCTCTCCACATTCTTTTTTTTTTTTGCTCCTCTATGCATTCATTGTTCAGATTACTTTGAAAGTTTTTAAAGTTATACGAAAGAAAACCTCAAGCAATATTATGAGAATATTGTATAGTAAAAATAAAAAGTTACAAGTTTTTTTTTTTGGTTCGTTCGTTGTGTTTTGGGTGAGCTTTAATTCTTTCTTGAGCTTTTTTCCTTGCTTTACTAAAATGATATTAATACATCATTCCTGATTTGAATAATTTATGGCTGAGGTGAGTGTATAAATTATGCGGGTGAAAAAAAAAATAAAAAATGAAAGAGGTGTAAAATAAAGACCTCAGGTAAAGTTAGGTAGAGCGAATAATTGTTTAGTGTACATTTATCAATATTTACTTTTGTTTAAGTTTATAATTTGCAGAAAGTTTTGATATTTTAGTTCTTTAACATTAGATGACTTTAGACGAATGATTTATTATTGGTGTGGTTTCTTTAATTTGATTGCATTTCTGATTTTGAGAATTGATGATTGAATTCGTTTAAATTGGCAGAGAAGTTGCTGTTTAATATAGTTGTATAGTTATCATAAAGGAATTGTGTGAGAATCATTTTACGTCACTTTATTGCAATTCAAGGCGAGTATTTGGGTATACTCTAAAAGTTTGTGGCATTATCATGATGATAATTTTCATTTTACATAACTTTCTGCCTGGATTTATGCTTAAGATTAAAAATTCAAACAAGATTTCTGACTGCTATTATTAAATTGAATGCTTTATGCAAGCACAACACAATGGTGAGCATACATGAGAAAAAATCAATAACCATATGACTTCAACTCCACGTGGCAGCAAAAATGTATGCAATATTGCCAAATAGGAAGGAAATTGTCCACCTTTTAACCGAGTATTATGAAATATGGCTTATGAGATGAAAAATGATTCTAAATGATTTTTAGATGAATTTTTGGGATCTGACCATTTAGGAAGGAATTTGGCAATTTTTATACAGATTATGATAAAGGTCAGCAAGTACGATGGAAATGAAATTCTAACCGACCAAACGGCTCAGTAGTTAAAGCTGCGGCGCTTAGATCGGGAGGTACAGGGTTGATAAGTCCTTAAAAGACGTTAGAAAATTATTTTAGAATTTTGTATGCTAAATTTCATTATAATCGGTTAACAAATGGCCAAATTCCCTCCTAATTGGGTTTGTTCATCATAATCGGTTGAGAAATAGCCATGCCTCTTTCGAATTAGTCATTTTCCAGAACTTCTTTTAAAAAAATATATTAGAATCCCATTTCTATCGTGCAAGCTAAATTTCATCATAATCGGTTTTTAAATTACCAAGTTCCTAATTATCTTTATTCCAGAACTTCTTCCAAAATCATCTAAGAATTTCGTTTGCATTATATATGCTGGATTGCACCATTACGCAATCGGCTGAGAAATTACGAAGTCCCTTCCTAACTAAAACTTTTTCCTAAAATCTATTCCATTTTTTTAATTTTTTTTATTTTCCTAGAAAAATTTAGTACAATTTTTATAAAGGAAAACATTATAAAATTCAGGGGAATTTCCAATATTGCTAAATTGTAAATTTAATTAAATTTAATTTTAATATTAGGTACAAATATAAATTGAAATGTGAAATAATCATTTAATATATTATAAGAGAACACAATAAATTTATGTTCACTTAGCATAAAATGACACATAATTTAAACAACAACAAACATTAAAAGAAACCAAACTGGTTTGTATAAAATAAAAATTTATAAAACAAGACCAAAAATCGTGGATCCTAATTAATATTATTGATGGGATCATCATCTGATAATTCTATCAGTCACAGATAAATTTGTGGGAATATGTACATTACATTTCAATAGATTATGCCTAATTTTATGGATTGTCATTTTATAGTCAATCAAGTAAGTTACTGGAAGAATACTATCATCATTTAGAACTTTAGTAGGGGTTAGCGCGGGAAGACGTTTGATTGCTTTCAGAGCTTTATTTTGTATTATTTGCAAGTCATTAATATGCTCAGAACTTGCAGCATCCCTATGGATATAGCTATAGTATAAATTCAAACTCAGATTTCTAGATAATATATGTATGTGCTACTTTTATCAAGACATCTATGAATGATAAGTTACTATTAATATTTAGCCCTAGATATCGCATTGATTCGGCGTATGCTTTAAGAAAACAATTAGGAAACTAGATTTAGCTAAATTATTCTAAGGCTATTATCTAAAAAATAATCATTTAATTTTATTATGTCTTGTTCCATATAATTTTTTAATTCTGAATATGAAGAGTCTTTATAAATTAGAGCTGCGTATCAGCAAATAATTTATTTTTTCCTTTCAAATCTAAGTCAAAAATGTCATTAATGTAAATCAAAAATAAGGTAGGGCCAAGAATTGAGCTTTGGGGAACCCCACAACGTACTCTCAGGCTCGAGGATTCATTCTGGTTTAATTTAACTGTCTGTTCTCAATCAGTTAGATAACATAGGCACAAAAAAAAAAGTTGTGACCCAGAGGGGAGACCCCACTATTCCTACGTTTCCGAGGCCGCTGAAACCGAATTTGACCAAGAAATTAATCCAATTGCTCATTTTCACGTTATCACCCCCCCCCCCCCCCCCCTTGTGGTCGAAATTTTAATTTTCAGGCAAAGTTGGCATGGATGTGCATTCCAACGTTTCTGGGCATGCTAAAACCGAAAATGATAACAAAAAATTAATTTGACTCTTCCATCACTCCCTATTGCTCCTTTACTACCTTCAGAAAGGGGTTGACATTTCAATTTTCATGTAAAATTGAGATGAATGTGCATTTCTATGTTTTTTGGGGCGCTGGAACCGAAAATGACAACGAAAAGTAAATTTGACCATTCCGTCGTCCCTAGCACCTCAAAAAAAAAAAAATTTATATTTTTATGCGGTAATAAGGGTAGTAAGGATGCTAGGGGTAATGGAGGGGTCAAATTAATTTTTTGTTATTTTCAGTTCCAGCGACCCAAAAAAAAATAGAAATATACATCCATCTCAATTTTGCATGCGGATATTGAAATATCGACCCCAGGGGGGTGGTAACGGGAAAATGAGCAGTTGGAATAATTTTTTATGGTCATTTTCGGTTTCAGCTACCTCGAAAATGTAAGGATAGTGGGGTTCCCCTCTGATACACGACTTTTTTTTAGTTTGTGTCCGTGTGTAATTTTCAAATAGTTTAATTGCTGCACCTGAAACACCATAATGAGGCAGATTCTTACTGTACTGAAATTTCTAGTGAAATCATATTGATTATTATTTATTATTCTATTAAAATTGAAATGTTCTTTACAGAGATTTATGAATTATGTTTTTAAAAACTTTGCTGAAAATGGATATAACAGAAAGTGGTCGGTAATTGGTAAGTAATGAGCAGTATGATGGAATTCTACAATGCCAAATCCATAAATTTATTGCTGCAGTTGAAGAATTACCAATAACTTTGATAACATTTTTGATTAAACTAGCTGGTATGTTATCATAACCAGGTGAGCAGTTTTCCTTTATACTGTTAATACAACTACTGACTTCATCTGTAGTAATTATTTGTTTAAGTGTCGTGTTATAATTACTATTAGATGAGCTGTAACCCGCTAAATTTATTCCAACATTTATAAAATATTCATTGAACTTGTTAGCAATTTGCGGTTGATCAGTAATTAATGTGTTGTTATAAGGAATATTTGAATTGAATTTAGAGGTATACTAATCTTTCTTACTTTTAACAATCTATTTTTTATATTCATTTTTAAGTGATTCATACGTTTGTTTAAAAAATATATTCTGAGGAAATTTTTGGCAATGTTTATTAAATCTTTTACAAGTTTTAGCTTTAGCTAGGATTTAAGAATTAAACCATAGTTTGTTGTACGCGGTACATTTCACCTTTTTGAAAGAATAAGTTGTGTTTAGAGCGACCGTGTTGAAATTTAGATTCTGCAAATGTCGATATTCATTTAAAACTGAATTTATAACTTTATCGATTTTAATTTTCTGAACTATTTTAATCACCTGTTTTTTGACTTAAGTCACAATCACCATAATACCAAAGCAACCTTGATTATACAAGCCATAATCTAAAAAACGAAGCTTTTATAAGGGAATTAGAAACGACGAAAAAATCAAAATTTCCATAGTAAAACACATAAAACATATGGGAAATCACTTTTTTTCTTAAGACAAATTTGTCAATGAAAACGTTACAAATTCTTAATTATGATTTCTGAAATATTTTCATAAATGTTTGAATTTCAACATATATAAATGTCGTTTAAGTAAATCGTTTTCATTTTCTTGTAATAATTGATTTATTTAAACCAAAATATAAAAAAAAGTTCATAACAACAGCATTCCTGCAGCTGTATTCTGAAAAAACGTAACTTTTTGATTTACGTTTTTTATGACAGTTAAAAACGTGAATCGCAAAATTAACGTTATTTCCTATTCTGAACGGAGAAAAACGTTCACGTTCCTAACGTTAAAAAAACCCACGTTTTTTTGGTTGGGTTTTTGAAACGTTTTTTCATTTATATGACGAAGAAATAAATAATTTAGCAAAAAATTTGTATTTTGAATTAGTAAAACGAATATAATTTGGGTGCCGTTAAATTTTAGAATTTCATAATTAAATTAACAGTAATTTAGAGAACAGACAAGAGAAAATGCGATGCGCAACAGAGACAAGCAAACAACGGGATAGAGGAAGTACTGCGATGATTTGAACTAAGTAAACGAATATGTAATGTTAATGCCTTATAGTATTACCAAATAATTTATTTCAATTTTTTTTCGATTTCGTATATAAAATTCACAAGAAATTCGAGCACGGTTCGGCCAATCCGGCATTGTTATTATTGCTAAATTGTAATTTTTTGTTGTATTCGGTAAAACCATCACTATATATTGTACAATATATTTTAGAATGAATAAATAATGAGTTCGGCGGGCTTCACAAAATGGTCAGTTTGCCAAAAGATATATTTTTTCCTGTTATAATCCTAAACTGACGTGTATAATGTTAAATTCGTTGCCAAATGACATAATTTGATAGAACATTTTTTCTGTTTTCCAGCTTTCTATGTTTTTTCGATGTTCTTGAACGTTTTTTTTATCGGAATAGGAATTTGACAAAAAAGAAACGTTCACGTTAAAGAACATCGAGTTACCCGCCACGTTTTTTTTACTTTTTTTCAGAATACAGCTGCTGGTCAAATAAAAAAGAAAAGCTTACTACAAATTGTGTGCATTAAGTCAATATACATTACATAGATGGCAGTGATGGCAGTACACATTTTTTAAAAATCGTACCAAAAATTGCCACGTGGGGAAATTTTAAGTTGAAAAATAGTAGGAAGAGCAAGACAAATTCTCAAAATAGTACGTGTCATAATTTTGTGATTAAACAATTTTTTTCGTATTTTTCTGTATAAATCTGAGATATCTAACGTACACTAGTAAAACTAAAGATAAATGTAGCAAGTATTATTTTAATTCGTCAGAGCCAACTTTGATGTATTTTTCAAAATGGAAGTTCGAAAAATATATTTTAGAAATAATTTAATTTTAATATTTGTACATATATTGCCGCTAAAGGTATGTAGAACACTTTTGTATAAAATTTTTGTAACATTTTTGCTTTTTTCAATGAAAAACTTGAAGCTATCATAAAAAACACCATTTCTACTATGGAATCCTATGGATATCAGTGAAAAGTTATACCACTAAAAAAGCTTCTAAAAATACGTCATAATGATTATGGCTCTATACTCTAGAAGGCTCTGATAATACACATACAATTTTTCTTCAAAGTTCGATACAATGTGATCGATTACAGTACGTGAATAATAATATCAATATTCTATTCAAAGTCGACAAAAAAATGTCAGGCTCATCAAGTTTATTTTGCAATCGGTTTATATTTATGTAGAAAATATTAAGAGTCAACAAATTTTTGGTTTCGTGAGAAAATTTAGTCAAGTTTAGGAAATGTTTGTTGTTACTTATACACAATATGCCAAAATAAATTAAAATTCAATTGTAAATTTATATGATTTAAGTTTTGTATAAAAGTCTAAAAGCAAAGAAAAAAAAATTAATGTGAAGAATTATTCAACCAATTTTTCAAAATTAGTAAAAAATAACATAAGCATTTAACTAAGTTTGGTTTAAAGACAAGACGTCGTTTATATCCCTAATGATTTCAGGTTTATCATTAGCTGCCTTCTTGATGTACACCCCCGTTCAAAAGTTTAAGACCACTGCAAAATATGCCGTTTAATGAATAATGACTTTTAAACAACCTTATTCTAAAATTGGGTTTTCTATTGTTGACAAAAACATGTATTTTTAATTTATCAACCTATTACACAAAATAATTTTTACATTTGTTGTCAGCAAATGCAATGTGCATTGTGCAATGTGGTCTTAAACTTTTGAACGGGGGTGTATATGTTGCTATGACGAAACTAGAAAAATAATTTTTTTTTTCTTTTTTTCAACCCCAGAAGCTCTTTCATGATGTCGTTGTTAAAAAATTCTTGGCATCAATATTTTTAAATGTTACTATTATTTGAAGTTGAGTTCCTTTACCACTCTGTCCACTCCTGCCAGTCGTAATGAACCTAGAAAACTTAGATTCTATATTTCCGAGACCAAAATTATAGACTTTATCTAGTCGTGTTAAAATATCGTCTTTATCAGCAACAGTGATAGGCAGACCAGAAATCAATATATCCTTATTAAACACAACTGCTGTTGTAAAACATTTACTTCGGATTGAAAAGCTTTGACACAAGAGTTTGTATTACCAGAGCCTACTGTATAAATAAGAGCCTCCAGTATCGACTGTATTTTTTACTAAGCTTAAAATAAGGTACAAACAATTTTTTCTTTACTATGAAACTATATGGGAAAATGGTTATTTTCATTTACAGATTTAGTTTATTAGAAATGTGAGCTTTTGTTTTGTTTTTATATGAAAATGTTCATGAAACATGTAATGTTATTTGATTGAAAAATCGAGTCTTGAAAATGTTTATTTCTAAGTGAAAATCGTCATGAAAAATAAGGTACTTTTGAAATTTTTAATATTGTTGCTTTTGTAATATATACGTCATCAACATAACTCGAAATTTATAAACAATACAATAATCATCTCTTTCATTGCCTCCATTCAAATTTGAATTCGAATAATATGTTTCTATTGTTATTTTGAATTTGCAAAGCATGCTAGATTGTTTTGATTTTTTTATCGTTGCACTCATTGTATTTATTTTATTTTTTTCTGTTTGGCTCTTTCTGATTTATTTTATTTTGATTGTTGAGCGGAGACGTGTTGTCTTCCTTCTTACCATTGGTTTTAGATGTGGAGATATGATGTCGTCATTAAACTGAATTTTCTCTTTTTAATACACATTGTTGTTGTTGTAGAATGTTTTTTAATTTAATTTTCCTTATTTTCTTTTAATTATTGCTGGAAAATAGGGAAATTTGAGAATCGGTGTTTTAAATGAGTAAGACATTGATTTGTTTGTTAGCGATTTCTTAAAAAATTATTTAACTGGGTTTAACTTTTAATTTATATTTTATCGTCAATCAAAATCGCGTTTTTTCATACAAACACTATGAAAATATATGAATTTTTAGTGTTTCTATATCGCTTATTTTAAGTTCATTTTTCACATGCCGGCCCTATTCACATCAAGATGGTTCTGGTATTACCGAGATCACCTTCAATATGGTCGATTCGAGCATCAATTGTTTTTATGGTAATTTTTTTATAGCTGTCATTATTAACTGTAACAACCGCCCTCGGTTGTCGTTGTTATTTATAAAAATGCAAATTGGAAACGAACCTTAATTCCAAAATAAAATAGATTAATTAACTCTTCTGGTTTTCGTTTGTTTATATACATATTACTGTTAGTCATCCGTGTAGTTTTTATATTTTGTTAAGAAATTTGTTTACATGTGTTGAATTCAATATACCTACCTAGTAACTTCACGTATTTATGAGACAATCTTATGCAGCAATGTGATTTATTTATATTTCTCCTTGTTGCTCTTTCATTTCTTGTATAGTATATAAATTACATTCGAATCTTCCAGATGGGGTATGGTTCTCTCTTTTTTTCTATTGGAAAATATGAATCGTTTGGGATGGGAAGAATATAGGGTACGCTACTCGAAATTCTTGCGTTCGTTTATTTTTTTTTGAAGATACGCATACGCGTCGCTTTTTGTTTTGGGTAGTCTAGTTTTGTGATTTCAATCAAGAAGAAGTTTTTTTTTTGTTTTAAATAAAAAATAAAATAAAAATACATATATTGAGTCTAGTTTTGAATTTAAAAGAATAAAGAAGTCGAAGATTTTTTTTTTTTTGGTTTTGGAATTGCGAGTAATAAAGTTTTTTTTTGTAATTTTAACGTGAAAAGGTCAAGTTTGGAGGGTTATTGGGGGGCAGTGAAGTTGAAAACTGTCTTTTCAATGGCTGTGAAAAAATAATAATAAAAAATTTATAAGATATGGTATCTTGTGTTCATTAATAAAAGTTGTTTTTAATAAATAAAAGATAATTTGTAAAATTTATGGGCGTGTGGCCATATACATTTTTTTGTGAGATTGGTTTGGAGACATGATACAAAGACTTAATAAGGTATGCTCAATAGATGTAATTACGCCATCCGGTGACAGAAATTTGTTTTTTATTTTTTATTTTTTGTACAAATTTCTCTATTTTGTTTTGTTTTTTAGCACGTCATTCGATGCTGCATCACGATACTACCGAATGACGTGCTAAAAACAAAATAAAATAGAGAAATAACAAAAAATAAAAAACAAATTTCTGTCACCGGATGGCGTAATTACATCTATTGAGCATACCTTATTAATTCCTTGTATCATGGTTTGGAGATTTTTTTTTTTGAATGGTTTTGTATTAATAATACATATACATAATAATAAGAAAATAAAAAATAAAACAACACGAAAATATAGAAAATTATATTAATATTCAATAAATAAATAAATCAATTTGAAACAATATATTCTTTATTATTGTTTTTTTTGTGTGTTGGAAGAAAATTTTGAAAAAAAAACTAACAGTGAAAAAAAAAAGAAAATATAAAATCTTTAAATAAAAAGAAAAAATCTTGGTTGTTCCGCAAGTGTAACTAGACAATTAACGTTAACGATCATTAAAGATCGGTAGTGAATTGAAAATTCAGTTGAGTAGGTTATCGCAAAACGAAAAATCCTATTTGTTTTATTTCGAGCGGTGCAATTAAGCACAAAGTTATACTGAACCGGGCATACCGTTATTGATCGTAAAAGTGACACGTTGAGCGAAGGTGTGTCCTTGATTTATTGTGTGATTGTTTGGGTTTGTGGCAGCAACTCCACCGAACGGAGTATGGTTCGTGTTTGAGGGGGCTGCTCGGACGGTATCCTGCGTCGGCGCTGTTTGTGGTGTTGTGGTCGGACGGGCCAAATTGGTTGTGTTTTGTTCAGGTAAGGTGTCACCTGATAAAATATATAAGAAATCAGGTGCACCGCGTGGTTTTTTTTATTTTTTTTAAATTTATTTCTGTGAGCCAAACTTGATGGTTTTTTGCTTTATTAATATATTTCATTTATTTTATTATATAAATTTTTGCGGGTTTCAGATTTCGGGTGGCGTACCCTTCTACGTCATCCCCTAAAATCGATTCGCACCACGTTTTTTTTTTTGGGTTTTGTTAACAGTTTTTTTTTATTAGTTTCGTTCTCAGTTTTACCATTTAATTTCCATTTAATTATTTTCGTTAGAATCAGTTTTCCATCGGTAATTACAGATTTTTTTTTATTATATGATTTTCTGGTTTCATTTTGTTTTCAAGTTAATCTTCGTACGTGTCATGTGTCGTTAAATAGTTCGATGTGATCACGTGGGGGATGGGCGGCCTCATGCTGACCTAGGCCCTGACGAAGGTCGCCGGAGTGGCACCGGCGTCCTTGGTCGAACGCACCCAAATTTATTATTATCTACCACTGTGGTCGTGGCAAGGTAGATTTAGTTTCTGGACCTATTCGTTTTATCTCTATGCGGTTTCTCAAGCATAGAAATATGTCTGGTAATCCCACGCCTTGCGGCGAGCTATAGCCAGCACTATACCGCAACCAGACCGCTATTTCTATGTTCTGTTAACACAATCCCTTTTTGGGGGATTGTGTTACATAACTTCCAATACTTTCCCGATTTCACACATGATATTCGCATTAGATAGATTTTAAAATATCATTTATATTCATTTTTGTATATACAAAAGAATTTAGACATACAAAAAAAAAAAAAATGAAAGTGATGTTGACTACCGATATAATTTTTTTCTACGATAGTGCAGTAACCTATGCTTTCGATGATGATTTTTGAATTTAAATTATATAAGAAAAGGAGCCTTTGCATCGTATACTAAAATCGTGTGGAAATATTCTCATTACACAACGATTTCTTAATATTGCTACACGATTTGTGAAAACCCAAATGTTTTAATGGTTTAATAAATTGGTGTTGATCCGTACAAGTTTGTAGTTTTTTATGTTTCTACTTATTTATAAATGTTACAGGGCTATTGTATCATAGAAAAAATAGCGTGTATAACTTATGTGAAAATGAGTCATTGCAATACTCAAGTGATTGCAGCCCTCGCTATCGCTCAGGTTGCAAATTTCACTTTCGTATTGCAATGACTCGTTTTCTTCACTTGTTATACAATATACTATTACGATCTCACAAAAATTAAAAGACAATGGATATGAACAACAACTTGCACCGTATTAAACTTCCAGTTGTATAATTAATGATTAAAGTATATTTATAAATTATAAGATTAAAGCACTATTATCACGATGTTGGCACAGAATTATATCCAATTAAAAAGTTATTTTACTAGTCTTATACAAGTGACTTGTAGTATGTAAATAAAATACATTTTTAAAAATAATAATAATCTTTCTTCATCAACTATTGACAATCGCGAAAACTCTTGAACGGGATATATATTCCAAAATTGTAAAACGCTGAATTTCAATTATAAAATTATTGTAAAATAATAATAAATAAATAAATACACAAATATTTATCAATATGCAGTAATCGTCTTCGCTTAGATCTTTCTAGTATTTTAGTGTTAAGTTTAAGTATTTAATCACTTAATTTAATAAATTTTATTTCCGCAACAAAAACGTATTGAACGGCATTAAAACTTACTGAATTTCACCAAAAGCGGATAAGAAATGACAAGGTTCGTTTCGAATTGACCATGCTTCAGATCTTCTTTCAAAAATCGTTTGAGAATCCCGTTTCCATCTAAATTTCATCATAATCGGTTTAAAAATAACCAAATTCCTTACTAATTGACCATACCCCAGAACCTTTTCCAAAAATCAAATTAGATTTCTGCTTTCATCCTATTGGAAGTTTGTTTTTGATAAAGAAACATTTTTGAGTTTTGGAAAAAGTCTTTAAATCATCATCACTTACAAATTAATTTACAATTTATAAATTTTTTTTGATTACACTCGATTTTGCTCGTTCCATTCGCTCATATTTACGTTTAAAGGATTTTATATCAACGATATTATCGTCATTTAATTTAATAAATGTATAATATAGTCTACAGCAGTAGTTGTTGGATTCTATCTAGCGATTCTATGCGGTTGTTTCAGGTCAATTTCGCACTTGTATTCTCTTCCTGCATGTAAAACCATGTTAACGTTCTAATATGTACGTTGTAAGGATTTTGTTTCAACGAATAATTGTATATAAGAGTCGTTAATAGTTTTGGGATTTTTTATAGCGATTATTAGCTGTTGTTTTAGGAAAAATTTGAGTTTGTGTTCTCTTCCTGTATATAAAAACATGTCCCCGCTCAAATAACTACGTTTCAACATTTAACATTAGCGAAACTAGTGTCATTTGATTCAATAAATGTTTCTAATAGTATATATGGACTTTTGGTATATCGGCAAGCATCTAAGCGGTCGTGTTAGGCCAATTTCCAATTTTTATGTTCTTCCTCCATGTAAAACCATTTTTACGATCTAATATCTACGTTTGGTTTTATTATATCAACGATATTATCGTCATTTGATTTAATAAATGTATAAATCAGCCTTTAGTAGTTTTTGGGCTATATTTAGCGATTTTATGGATTGGTTTTAGGTCAATTTCGCATTTGTATTCTCTTCCTGCTTGTAAAAACATGTATTTGCTCAAATACATAATTATGTTTTAAGGATTTTACAACGAAACCATTGTTATTGGATTCAATAAATTTCGAAAATATTTTTTGAAATATTTTTGGAATATACGTAGGAATTTAAAAGTTGGTTTCGGTTAATTTTGCCTTTTTACCACGCCTATTTTAACTTCACCTCTGTGTTGAAAATTTTAAAATCGATATTTATCCCACTTTGAAACATCCAATTGAGCTGAAATTTTTGCACAAGCCTTTGGTTTTGGTGACAATACAATTAATATACTCAATATTGTAATATGCGTTGAAAATAACCGCCACCCGAAGATGGCGAATTACGTATTTATCCACAACCTCCTTGGCTTGGGTATCAAATGAAAGGATTTACCACAGAATACGTGATGTCATTCAAAATTCAATATGACGGATGCCCCTAGTTGTCGAACGCGCCAAGATGTCGGACTAAATTTCTTTTACCACCCTATTGACATTGCCAGACAAAATATATGGTACAGAATTACAGATAATGAATTAAGGAACTGTATGCATATATTAATTTTAGCTTTAGTAGTTCTGTATGGATCAACTTTCCCCAGTAGGCGTAGGGAAAGTGTTTCAGTGTTAGTTAGGGGGGGTGGGGGGCTTTGGTAGCGGTGGTTATAAGCATGGTGCATATTTTTTAATTTTAATATTACATTTAAAGTTACATTTAGGTATAGATCTGTATTCTATAGATGTCTACTTTTGGTTGCACGTAAATCAGTTACGTTTAAGCAGTATTATTTAAAATTGTTTAAGGTTATATTACATTCAGGTCTAATTCATATTGATTAGCTAACTTATTCTTTTTTTATTTATGTCATTGATTCACATTGTAGACCAAGTGTAGCGTTGCAGTTTTGAATGGTTGATGATATATAAAACGAATTGGCCCACCTCGTCATACAGTTGATCCGACTGCTTAAGGTGTACAATTGCACAGGCTGCTTGTATTTGATGTCATTTGTAATATTCGGTACCTCATCGATGCTGTCTTTGATAATCGGGTTGCTTGTAATTTCTGCTCTTTCGAAAAATTTTATGCAGTTATTGACGAGGAAATTATCTATTCTGTAATAACGTTAGAGGCGCTATAAAGCGTCTTATTATTGGTGAAGTTTACTGAGTCAGGTTTGCTGCTGATGCCAACACAGTTCTGCAGCATTTTCCTCTCAAATCTACATAGTTTTTCCATTTGGTGTGACGAAAGGTCAGACCATGCAGGAAATCCATAAACAATTATTGGTTTAAGTAGTTGCTTGTAACAAATTAACTTGATCTATTTCTGCAAAGGACTTTTGTTGTATAGAATCATTTTAAGGCTGTACGCTAAAAAGGTTTTCTGCTTTGCATGTTTTACATGCCGGTATGTTCTGAGATCTTCACTCATGACAATCCCCAGGTAATTAACATTTTTTGAATTTTTTATCAAGGCTCCGTTGATTCTAAGCTATATATTATTGCAATTAGTGCGCTGTAGTTTACTTAGTATTTTACTGCCTTTAAGTACTATTTATTCACATTTAGAGACATTTACTTTCATTCCACTTAGTGAAGTAGCAGTATAACTCATGTAGATGATTGTTGAGCACTTTGGCTTTTTTTTATTCTTCACGACATCATCAGCATACTGTAAAGTTTTCATAGAAACTGGAAACGGAATGGGTGGTGGAATATCATAAAGGTATATATTATACAAAATTGGCCCCAGTAGAGATCCCTGCGGCACTCCCTCACAAACATTAAACGTTCTTGAGAGGGAGGGTATGGTCAACTCTGACTTGGAAACTTCTGTTAGTAAGGAAACGATAGAATGCTTTAATTAAAATTAAATTTAAGTTTAATTAATCTATAAATTACTCCTTACAGTCCATGTAGTGTCGAAAGCATTCTCAACATCAAGGAGGCACGCAAGCGTTGGAATTTTCTGGTTTAGTTTCAGCGCTATATCAGTCTTAAGTATCACTGCTGCATGTGTGTTTGAATGTGCGGCGCGAAAACCGAACTGATTGTGAAGGATAATATTCATATCTTCACAGTGATCAAGTACTTTCTCTAGGAGAAATTTTTCATATAGTTATAGTTTTGCTAAACCAAGCTTTCTTCTTAGGGAGTTCTTATGCTTGATAAATCTTATACTATTGTATATTAAGTGGTAATGGAATTTGAGTTGAGTAATTTAACGTGATGGCAGGAACATGGCCTTCAACTACGATTTTGAGTATGTCTTGCAGTCTGCTTAAAATGTTATCCAATTCATTCTTATTCAGAGTTTTGTTCACTGGTATCTCAATATCCTCTATCAGTAAATCTAGTACCCTGTTAAACTCAACCCAGTTGACTGCACTAAACTTAGGTAGGACGTTCAATGAAATTTTGGGGATTGCAAACTAAAGGATACCTTAAGTTCCAAAGCCAAATGGTCGGACTCAAAAGGGTACGTTTTAAGATCAGTATATAGCAGCTGTAATCATAATGGATGGTTAGACTGTAATATACTATAAAAATGTCTAGATAAGAGTAAGTGTTTCCTTGATTAAACGATGGGATATTTGAATGTAGTCTTTTAAGATTGTGCAATAGACTATTAGCCATATACCAGTTGTAAAGCTTGTCGCCACTACTATTATGTACATTCTTACCCCAGAAGTTGTATTTTGAGTTAAGATCTCCACCTATTATTATGTAAGAATAACTGTCTGCTCTCTGTTTTAACTGTTCCGTCCCACCATTTTCGGTTACTCTGTCAATTCGATAAAATGTATAATTGCTAAATTGAACTCTATGAAAAGATTTAAGTTTAGTCTCATTGAGCAATACAATGTGGAGCTTTGCTTTGCTTGATTAGTAGAAGTAGTATTCATTGTGGTTTGGTCATGTAGGTAAGAAAATCAAAGAGAGCTATTTTTGTCGCTATTGGATCTACAATTGAGTAAAATCTGGGCATGAAATCGTAAAATCGCCTTAGGGTGTCAGTAAAACCTAGTTCAAATATTTCATTACAAGTTTTATCTCATGAGGTTTGCTGGTTGCTAGTCGAAAATGTCCAAATATGTTGAAAACTACTGTTGCACTAAGGCCATTTCGCAAGATTTCCGAAGACTTACGAGTGTGGGCCTGTATTTTCATAAAGTTGAGCATATTTTTATTCGACCTGAACACTCTGAGATTATGGGAAATGGTCATGGAGTAGCAGTAGTTTTCAACCATAATTTTCAAAAATAATACAAAAATGCCAAAAACCGTAATTTTATCTTAACAACAAAGCTTGTTATGGAAAGATTCACCTGTTCACTTTTCGAAAATATAGGCTCAAATCTATGAAAACATTCCTCCGTATTCCTCCGTATTGAATGAACCGATGGAGTAACCATTAATTGCCCAAGTCCAAAGTTATGGTTTCGTGGGGCCTAAAATTACTGGTTTGGTGCAAGGTGCTTTATGACCTACGGTCGCAAATTCATTCTCAACCAAGTTGTGGCCTAAGAAATTGTTAGGTTTTGTCTTCTTTGAGAATCGCTAATCTTAACTACATTATCTATCGTTGATGCGTTGATTTTAACTACATTATCTGTCGTGCTAAATGTCTTTTTAATTGCGACCACGTCATTAAGCTTGTATTTGGTGGCCGCTTTTCTCTGCTTGTTGAAATTCGGTTCATTCTTCTGTTGGACCTGCTCAATTTGGCTTACAGCTTGTTTACGTAGGCTTGTGCGTTCTTTGTCGAAACTTCCAGCTACGGCATCTTCGATCAATTCGTTCAGGCAGAAGTCCTCCCTAACATGCATTTGTATTCCAAATAACAATTGAAATGGACTCATATTAATGGTTCGCTACCAACTGAATTAATAAAGATTTGTAATTGGTTAACAAATGTGTACCAACCTTCAGGATTGGATATGAACATCTTTATTAAACCAGGTATGATAAGTCGGTGTATCTTCTCGACTTGTCCCTTCCCCCTTGGTACTCCCATCGTTATCAGCAAATGTTGAATATTTTCATTTGAACAATATGTTTTAAAATCACCAGAAGTAAAAGGTACTTCTATCTGAGATAATTCCACTTGGGCTACCGAAGTTCGTTTTCTGCATTTCAAGTTTCTGGATCACGCCTGTTGTTGTTAAGGTCTTTACTGCGTACAACCAAAAATATTTTGTGAATCCTACGCTAATTATCAAAATATAAGAATAATGTTTTTTGGTAGCAGTCATTGGACCGACATGGTCCAATGACTGCTACCAAAAACAAAGTTGACAAAGGCTGATCCTCATTTGGTATTGGGTTCAAGAGGCATTCTTTTTTGCCCAACTTTCGCTTTGATAGTATACATGGAATACAATTTTCTATTACCTTTTTAATTTTTCCTATCAAACCAGGAATGTAATATTCTCTTCTAATCAATTTCATGGTCTTTTTGTATCCAAAATGGCCTCTTTCATGCGTAGTTTTCAATAGGTCCTTTTGCCAAGCACTTTTTGATTAATTTTAACTGATCATCTCTCTCTTGTGGAACCCGAATTCTCTCAGTTAATGCGTTCTCAATATAGGCTATTATCGGATATCGACTGAGTGCATCAGAATGTCTCATTCGAGAACCATTCCTACGTTTTCATCTTTCCGTAGTAAATTTATTAAAGGGCGACCAATTTCGGCATAATTTCAATAAACTTCCGAAAATAATTGGTCAATCCCAAAAAACTTTGTAAGCTTTTGACATCTTTCGGTTTAGGAAATTTCGTTATGGCGTCAGTTTTCTGAGATGACGGCTTCATCATACCATTGGAATTTCCGTACCCCAAATAATTTATTGTGCTCATTAGAAAGGCGCATTTTTCCCATTTGATAAGTAGCTCATATTCACTACAGACGTTTAATACTTCCTCTAATATACCATTGTTGGATTTTGCATTTTCTGATGGTATAATTAAATATCCATATAGACCAGCATCTTGCGCTGCGCAACGAAATCCCGGAAAATCTCATTTATAAATCTGGAGAAAAGAGCAGGTGCCATACACAACCCAAAGGGCATTCGTAGAAACTCATACTGACCGTTTGGTGTTGCGAAAGATGTGAACTTTGTACTCTCTGAATTAAAAGGAGCATGAAGAAACCCGTTTCTCAAATCTAACGTGGTGAATACTTTAGCATCCTACAGTTGCTCAAATTTTTCATCTATAATTGGTAATGGATAGCGATTATATCACCTTTTTACTCAGCTTTCTGAAATCCACACACAATCTCGTTGACCCGTCTTTTTTATTTACGATTTCAGAGCAGCTTGGTTTAATAATTTCTTCATTTAACCACTCGCTAATCTGGTTTTCCACTACATATTTCCTTTACAGCTGGAGCCAGCCTACGTGTGCTTTGGTATATGGGAGTTTCATCACTTAAAATTATTTTAATTTCTATAGGACATAGTTTGGTGTTGGTTGGTTACTTGGTTTATAGTTTGATATCAATTGTTGAACAACTCGCCTAGTAACTCTCCTCACCTATAGAAACAGAATCACTAAAAGTGCAAAAACTTACCGTACAATTATCACTTGTTTTAGTAATTATTATTTCACGTACACTTTCACATCAAAATAGTTGCCGTCAATTTCAACAAATCCATTGAAATAACCCAGTGTTGTTGGAGAAAGCTCTAACTCCTTTGATGGTTGTATTATCAAAGTGAAACTTTGGTAAACCAAGTCGTTTATATAAGCTTTTAGTTACGCAGGTAATATCACTGCCAGTGTCGATTAATGACTCAATTTCAAATTCGTTCAATTTAACAATTTTGTAATTACGATGATTAATTTTTGTTTCATTCTGCTTCATTTTAACTGCTGAGGTTTGATTGAATTTTTGAGACGACGTAGCATCCGGGTTTTCACAATTGGGTGATATATGCCCAAATTGGTTGCATTTAAAACAATTTAACGCCGTCTCTGCAATATCTACCATTATATGCACTTAAAATTTACCCTGGAATCTCTGCTCGTAGCTAATCTGCTCTTAGGAAGGTGTCTGTTTCCCAGATATATTAAGAAACTGACATAGTGAAGATAGTCCTAAAATGATAGTGCTGCTGACTAACAAATTGCAAAATTCTTGTTTTGTTCAAAATGTGAGGATATGTAGATGGAATAAACTGAAAAATGAGACATTTCCCAGACATATGATTTACATTTCCTTTCAAAGCTTGCTATGCAGGGCACACATTAAAAATACTGTTAAATACCAATAAAAAAATTAGACGGCTGAAACCTCATGACGATATGATCAGAAATTCGGTTCAGGAAATTAAATGCCCATGCGAATTCGCTTATAATTATCTGAGCCCCCTAATCCTTTATTTAACCCCAATTCAATCTACAACTAAACTTCTAACTAAATCTTTAACTCAATCTTTAACTCTATCCCAATGCAATCACTAAATCAAACCCCAACACAATCACTGACTCAACACCAACTCAACTTTAAATCCACCCCTACTAAACCCCAAATGAATTTTTGCTCTACCTCTATTTAACCCTTACTGTTCCCTGAACCCAACTCTAAACTCAACCCTAGTAAAATCCCAACTCAACTTCAACCTCCACCTCCAAATTAATTCTAAACTTTACACCAAACTTAATATCCAACACGATCCTCGTTTCAAAATTGTCCGAAAATTAGGTGCGCACATGAACTCAACTCAGAGACACTCATGCAAGCTTCCATCTCAAATCACAACTGAACTCTTCACTCAACCCCAAATCAACTCCCAGCTCAACCCTCAACTCGACCCCAATCTCAACGCTCAACTCAACCACTAAATCAACACTGTCCGAAACGGATCTGAATTCAACTCAATCCTAACTTAACCCTTCATTTAACGCTCAACTGCACCCTCAACCTAACTCTAGATTCAATGCCCAATCCTCGAATTGACACGGTCTGTGTTATGATTCTATGGTTAAAAATGCACTAACTATTTTGGAAAGAAAAATAAATGCATAACATTAGAATACACTAATAAAACAAACAGAAAGATAGAACGAGAGAACATCGAGAGAAAATACTACCGTTGGAGTCAGTGCGCAATCAGCAGTTGAATAGTATAGTCATTGTCATACAGTCCACTAGAATAGTAAAATAAATTTATATTGGAATAGATGTAAAATAAACCGTGGCTTTTGATTTCCCAAAAAGAAAAGAATAAATTACCAAAGCACAAGAAGCAGAAAATTAAAGATACGATTAAACAGTCTGAAAAATTACATGCGTGCATGAACTCAACTGAACATAATTGAAGCTAACTTTCAACTGAGCCTCCACCACAACCCCAAATAAATCCTTAATTGAACCGTTGACTGAACTTTAACTGAAACTCAATTCAATCCCAACTCAATTCAAACTCAGCCCTAACTCACCCTCTACTCAACCCTAACTCGACCCAAATAAATCGAACCCTTAACTAAATATTTGATATGAATGTCCAACCCAACTCGCTTATCATCATGGTCTGAAAAATTAAATGCGTACATGCACACAAGTGAAATGAAATCAAGCTAGTTCCAGCTCAATCCTTAATTCAATTACCAAATAATTCCGCAACTGAACGGGTCATTTAACTGTAACCTAACCACAATTCAACCCGAAAATCGACCTCAAATCTACTCTGAATTCAACCCCAATTAAACGTCCAACTCAATCCTGAAATCAGCGTACATATATAAAGTCCCATTCGGATCAATTCAAATGCAGGTATCCGATCCTCTTGTCCACTCCAAACAAAGTTAAAAAAAGTACCTGCTTTATGTCTACAAAATTGATTATCTCCTTCCTAATTCCTAATCTGAACTTTTAGCCACTAATTTCAATTATTTTATCCACACATTCTTCTGCCGGTACGCAAATATTTTTTTTTGTACAAACCGTCTGCGCTTGAATAATTTTCGTTATCGGTAATTTTTGTTGGGATTGTACTGTATTGTACTATGAGCATATACACCAATTAAAAATAATTATATTTGAGATAAGCGCAAACAGAGTATCAACGGGAAAAAATAAAATATTTGTCACATGAACAGTCAAACAGCACAGTAATTTGTCGGTTCTCATTGAATCAAAAATAGTTTGTGTAAAAGTGTTTAAGAAAATAAATAAAAGTGATATTACTTAATTAATAATTATGGATGACGATTATACATTTTTATCAATGAACGAAATCAATAATCGATTATTTAACAACAAATTCTTATCAGACGTTGAATTTCATTTCAATGTCCACAACAGCAACAGCAACAACGAAAATAGTAAAATTGTGTACGCGCATACGTTTGAATTAGCCAAACGTAGTCGCACATTTTTTAATCAGCTGATTGCTGTAGACACAGCTAACTACGGTACCGGCAAAAAAATCATAACGATTACGAATTATGATTACGACGTTTATTATCAATTCATTAAATTTTTGTACACAGATAAATGTGAAATCTACTATGACAACACAATCGAATTATTAAAGCTATCGATTGAGTATAAAATCTACAAACTACAAAATAAATTACTCGATTTTGTTGTCAATTGGCGTGCATCATTAAATTTTAAATTAAAAATATTCAATTTTATTGTACACGCGAATTATGAGGTGCTGTTTAATTGGTGTGTAGAGATTATATCAAAAAATTTAGCCGCCGTTTTGGAATGTGACGAATTTTTAATGATCGATGCTCAAACCGTGGAAGCGATTTTAAAATTAAATTATATCGATAAAAAGTGTACGGAATTGTGTTTATTTGTTGCCACAATCAACTGGATAAATAGTTATTGTTCGCGAAATGGTATTGATCCGAAAAAGCGGCGCAAATTATTTAATCACCTTATTCGATTGATTCGATACCCTTGTATGCAGTTACATGAATTTTGTCAGTGTATCGAATATGAACCCGATTTATTGAGTGCGGACGAGATTTCATCGATATTTGAAACAATATCGTTGGGCGAGAAATACAATATTTACAAGTGGATAAGTGAGAAACGGGAACATTTTAAATGGAATTTGGAGTTAAAATGCTGTGCTAATAATAAATTAAAGTTTAAAGTGACTGAAAAACGGATTCGATTGGAAGGGATTCGAATCGCAACTATTGGACCATTCACCAGCACGACGGTAGAAGTAGCTTTGTACAGTAAAAAATTGAATTTACTTAAGAATTTTCGAATAGAGGATCGTTTTGATTTCGACGCAATCTTGTGTTTCGGTGAAATGTTTATACTCACGCCATATGATGAGTATGAAATTCGATTACTGTATTCGAATCCTGAGAATAAATTAGTTTTAGCACGAAGTGATAGTATGCCTTTAGTTGTGGATAAAAAATTTGATAATTTTGTTGAGTTTAGTGAAGATAATCCACATATTGTGGAAATATTTCTAAGACATTTGTAAATCAAATTTTGTTTTAATAAAATTATTGTGTTTTCAAATGTTTTTCTAACTAAATTTAACTCTATCTTACAAGGTCAACTGAATTTTTTTTTAGGTATTCCACTGATGTGCAATTAAAAATTGAACAGATTGCATCAGTTACTACTAAATAGGTATAAATACTCGTTAAATGTTGAACGTAACCTAATTCTGTAGGTAGCAACGCCATAAAGAAGAACGTCTTGCATAATAAAGCAGAAAAGATTTCCCACGTGATTATCACTCTGAACGAAGATGCTAACTAACTAAGAATATTTAATATATTCGCCAGGATTTCTATTTGTGCTTGATATACATTAGTAAGAATCACCCATTTAACGACTTCGAAAAATTATGGTTTTGATAAGTTACCGAGGTTCTTATGGCCGGTTCTAGCTAAATTATATTATGCACACACTTGAATCTTAATTAAAGATTCACGTGGAGTTTGTCCTAATTGTGGTAAAAAATTACAAAAATAAAACTTAAGACAAACCTCACGCGTCTGGGTAAACGTGTGAAGTTTGCCCTTATCTCAAATAAATATCGATATATGTATTAGTAAAGTAATATATGAAATTCGAACAAACCGGTAAAATATTTAAGCTACTAAATCTAATCCAGACATGTGTTCCGCCACTAAGTAATCTTTTAGGATTTAAAACAAAAAAATTGTCAATATGGTCTGAACACCATACCAAAGTAATTTTATGGGTAGTTGGAGAAAATCTATAATCAAACAGTGTCACAATTTCGAAAAATCTAAATGATCAGTGAATTACTAGATTTTTGTGTCCAATATGTAAGTTCATACACATATACATAAATTTATCAATCTAGAACAAAGATCGTTTCCAAGTGGCCATATATTTTTAAGATTAGTCGAAAATCCTCTATAAAAAAAAAGGGCACAACTTCCATAAATCTAGACAATAATGATATAGGGTAGACGTATAGCTTCCCTGTATGCAGAATGGGTAATCAAATTATTAAAAAACCGCTTTGAATACTGACAATTTATTTAATTTATAAAACATTTTAAACAAATGGCCATATTTAAAAAACTATTTCTAGCGGAGCGAGCGCAGAATATGGTCAAGATGAATTATTCTCTAGGACTAGTTCTAAATTTCATTTGATGCTTTGACCTAAATAAAATAAGCCAGAAGTAGTTCTGCGGGTGTTACACACTTTTTTAGAAATATAATGTATTTAGTACAAATTAGTATATCTTAAATTTAGCAGTTATAATATCTAGAACCTAATAAATTGGTTACTTAAAAAATAATTTTTACTTGTGTACTAAATAATTTTACTGGTGCTAATTTTCTACAATTTTTTTTTTAATTTTGAAGCAGCCTCAGAGCTGTTTCTAGCCTAGTTAGGTCAGCATACCAAATGAAATAATATAGAACTAGTTCTAGAGAACAGTTCATCTTTTCACTATTTAAAGCTAGCTCTGCTAGAGTTTTTTGTTAAATAGAAATATAGCTAAATATTAGTAATTTAAATTTGTGGTACTTATATACATAATTTAGTACATACAATTTTTTTTAAGTACGTAATATTTATAACAGCAATTGTAAACATAATAGTTTAATGTGGCCATGCGTTTAAAATGTTTAGTAAATTAAATAAATTGTCAGTATTCAAAGCGGTTTTAATAATTTGATCACCCATTGTAAGTTCAAACGAATTTTGCTTTTGAAAATGATCAATCTGGCCCAAATATCGTACCCAAGCGGGCACACATTTTTATGAGTAGTTGGGGATAAAAAATATAAAAACTTTTAAAAAATCTAGATGATGAGTAACTTAGGACAATTGTGGACAGTTCATATGACATTTGATTTTAAAAATTGGTGTCAATGTGGCTCAAAAATGGTAGCCAATTGATCATCTATTTTATTTAGTAGTTAAGGACTGCCTTTAACGAAAAAATATAACAAATTCTGAAAATTCTAAACGAGAAGTGACTTAGGACAGATCGGTTGCTATATGTTAAGTTCATACCAAATTTGATTTAAAAAAAAAATAAAAAATTATCAATCTGGACCAAACATCGTACCCAAGTGCTACATATTTTTTTGGGCAGTGGGGGACCCTCTCAAACAAAAAATTATAAGAACTTTCGAATGTGTTCCGCCCCAATTTGTAAGTTCAAATTAAAGTGGCCATATATTTTTTGAGTAACTCAGGACTGTCACTAATGAGAAATTATCACAACTTTCAAGAATCTATAGATGATAACTAACTTAGGACAGGCATTTTCCGCCTCTATTTGTAACTTCTCAATCTGGCTCAAAGATCGTACCCAGGTGGGCACAAATTTTGATGAGTAGTATATGTGGCCGCTTAGGTACGATATTTGGACGAAATTTATACGTTTTTAATACAATTTAACGTTCATGCCTACCAACACAATACAACATAACCAGTGAGCTAACGATATGTAATGAAAAGTTAATGGAAGTGGTATCGTCGTGATGAATGGCCAAATGTTTAAAACATAATTGAATTTTCTTAAAATGTAAGCTAAATTTAAAAAAGTTGAAGTTTCAATTGTGAAAAAAGCCCAATACTAGGGGGTAAAACATTCAATAATTGGCAGATGAATTATAATGTAACCGGTCGTCTAATATAATTGAAGATATGTTTTTTATTTTCAATAATGATTCAAAAATCAGCAACAGCAAGTTTAATATGCTAAATAGTTAATATAATTTATATAATTAAAGCATAAAACCAGAAAAAGTCACTTTTTCCAGTAATGGGTCGGTTTTTTTTCAGTAATGAGCCTTACATTTTTCCTAATAATGAACTCCTCAGTTTTATTATGTGCAATAGGCACTAACCTACTTATTTCAGTTTGGCAATTAAATAAAAGATTCGAAATTGACTAACCAACTTTGGTGGAAAAAGCAAGTAAATAATTCTTGCTGAGAAGATTGGCTTTAATAAAAATTGTTATGTAAAAAATAAATATTTATTTAATCAATTCATAAATAATTCATAATAATAAAATTGCACAGTGGCTTAATTAAAATTATATTATAATTCATTTTGGAAACTTTAAAAGTTTTGTATTTTATCACATCTAGGTGCCTACTAATTTTGTATAGTAGATAGGTGAGTAATTCAGTCATTTTGTTAAAATTATTTAATTAAACAACATTGGCAGTGGAAATTCTCAATATTGCTTGTATTTTTCTTAGCGTATTCTTCATGGTATAGGTTCGAAAATTGCACAATTGGCAAGAAACCCCCATTTCGTTAGCAGTAATATGCCCTGCACATAGGAAACATATTCCACTTGATGTCTAACTCTTGTTGTTTATATTTTTATGAACTTCGTCATTTGTAAATAATTGTCAAACGTGAGGTACATCTTTTTTTGTGTTGTTTATTGAAAGTGTTGTTCTACGGGGCGAAAAAAATGCCGTTGCCAGTTGATTATTACTATTGCCATGTATCACATGTCACATCTTATTTCAAGATAGGTTTGTTTGACACTCTTTTATTTATTGGTTTCAATTTTGAATTTAACTTGTTTTCCATTTTTGCCTTTTTGCGCTGTTGTTTAAATAAGGCTTCGTAAATTTTTGTTTCTTATTTTAGTTTCCTTTCTTTAGAACGGTTCTCTTTTTCGACCTCAGCTGGACGTTTCTTATTAATTTTATCTTCTTCGGCTTTTTGAAAAGGCGTTGATGAAATAATAAAAGATCTATGATCCGAGTTTGCTATACCCATACGCGCAAATGTTTCCGGGTGGCAAGGAAACTTGCAATTTGCACATTTAGAGCGTCGATATGAATGACAGGTGTGCATGATAAATTCAAATTTTCTGGACCTTAAAACTTTAAAATATATTTTGCGTCAAAATCATTAGTCTAACAATATGTACATTGTACATATATCTAACAGAGAAGGTATGTTAAATACTTACTTCATCAATAAATTCAATGGATTCTACTTCTTGCGATATTACATCATTAAGCTCAATAGTTTCTAAATTAGACTCATATGCAACTATGGACTTCTATTGTTATTATTATTGCTTTTCTACATTTGATTTTAAAGTAAGATTTTTTTTTTTTAATATTTTTCATAATACGTTATTATATGATTTATAATTATAGTATTTTCGCTGAAAAATACCAATCACCGAATTTAAAAATTCTTTAAATAATTCCCTACACCTTATACTATAGTATTAGTTGAAGTATCATAATATATTTGACCTTTCAAGTTATAAATACCATCACCCCTTTTATAATTTAAATCCAACCCGACAATAGGTTTTTTTCAGCATCCATTATTCCTGTTTGCTTCGAAGCATCGGTTTCATCGGTACCATCATGTTTAAAAATTTAGTATTATCGTCTTGCTATATTTTAATAAAAATTAAGTATTTTTGATTTTGAACTTTTGTAATAATCTTAGAAAAACCTTAAATTTAATGTAAGGCTGATCATTTTTATAACCAAATTTACATTTTTTTGTTCAGTGTTTGTAAGAAATGAGTATATTTGTAATATAATTGACAAATCTTCGAATTTGGCTCTCCGCTAAATCATCCATTTGGTTTAATCTTTCTGGGCCAACCAGATCCTTAAATTTATTTAAATCCATTGTCTGTTTGATGCTGTTGCTGCCATTAAAACCATCTTGCTTATTTTGGTTCATGTTTGTTGAATTACTTCCCAAACATTTCGAATAATCGTTTGCATCAGGATTAAACTGTTGAAGACCACTGATCCGTAAACCATATACAACCATTTAAAATATCTTGTCAGTTTTTTATCAATATTGGTTTTTCTCCAATTTAATACAGATTTTTGCCAACCTGTTTTCAATAGTTTAAATATTGAAACATATGCGGGTTGCAGTATTTTCGTTGTTAACTTTGATAATTAATATGTGAGGTGGGTTCGATGTTCATCCACATGAAGCTTGATATTTTCGGCAACAAGGCTTGGGTGAAATATGTCTTTAATGTATTTATGAAAAATATCAGCGGTCATCCAGCCAAAATCAGACTTTAGCCATTTTAGTCCGTCAAGGATTGAACTTATTATATCAGTTGGTTGGTACGCGTGTGTATATGGATATATTATCAGCGGCAGCACCACAAATCCTGCTGCTGCAGAAAAAATAAAGATCACTGTAAAATTTTCCTTGGCTTGGCCATTGGATCGTTTCATATACATTTTTTGTTCCTAAAATGTTTTCATTAAACTTTGCTTTCAATTAAATTAAACACTGCTTACCTTTAAGCGCAATTAATTTACCACTTTTTGGTCACATTAAAAAATTTGTTTCCGCCACCGTTGAAGGATCTTCAATGATTTTGAAATTATACATATTATTTTTATAAGGATTTTCCCGTGGAGCAGCATCTAGAAAATTCTTAACCACATTTTGTACTTCTTGTTTACGACGTAGGAAGCCTTTGGCATGACTGGTTAAGAGTCAGAGTACATTTGTTTTCTCTTCATCAGCATTTAGTACTAGTGACGGTCTATAACTGGCTTTTTTGGCTCTATTATGAATCCGATTTTATAGCGTTGGTCTCGGAATTTTAAATTTTCGTACAGCTGCGTGGATAGATAACCCGCCGTTTATTTCATTTAGCGCAATCTAAATATCATTTGGGTTATACGAGCGTAGTTTTGGCATTTTCCTGTAATTAAATATTTCATTTAACTTACATATAAGCCTTATTACGTAAATGTTTAACATTTCAGAATTTATTTTACCAATTTATGTTTAAAATAAGGAATATTATCTTAGAATCATTTATTTTAAGGGCTTGTCACAGATTAATAACGTTTAATCAGAAATCCGATTCTGATTGAATTCCGCTGAACAGTCAAGTGTTTTCTTTGAAACATGTCCAGATGAAATGCTAAATGTCATTTCATGTCTGAAACCAATTTATTCTACTGGAATTTACTGCAGCAATATACTTATCAAACAAATTTCGCATTACATTGTTAATGTGTTTTCATATATTGGAAATTTTAGTTTTGATACTAGTATTTTCCAACTAAACTGAAAGAGAGTCTAGTTATTCCTATTTTTAAGAAAGGATATAAATCTAATATTGTAAATTACAAGCCGATTTCTTTATTATCGGTGTTTTCTAAAATTATTGAAAAGATAGCACATCGAAGAGTAGACAGTTTTTTGAATAAAACAAATTTTTTGCATAGCATGCAGTTTGGGTTTAGAAAAGGTAAAAGTACTGAAGGGGCTTTGTTAGAATTCACTAACTTCCTGCTTGTAGGTCTTGATAAGAAAAAATCAGTTGCATCTATTTTTGTGGATTTAACTAAAGCTTTTGATATGGTTAACCATGAAATATTATTTCAAAAACTGCTTCATGCTGGGTTTCGGGGTGTTACTTTACAATGGTTTCGTTCTTATCTATCTAATAGATCTCAAGTAGTTAAGATAGGTGATATTTTTAGTGAACGTAAAAGTATCAATTATGGTGTTCCTCAAGGTTCCGTGTTAGGCCCCAAGTTTTTTTTGATCTACCTAAACTCTATTTTTTCTAAATTTTCCTTCAAGGTTGATAGCTTTTGCCGATGATCTAGTGTTTATGTGCAATGAGCAGTTACAAAGTAATAACATTCGCTCTATGAACTCTGATTTAAGATGTCTGAGAAAATGGTGTATTGCTCATTCTATGTTTCTTAGCATAAAAACTAAAGGTATGTTTTCTAAACTTAATAATGATGTGGGTATTGACCCAGACGTCGCTTACCATAATTTAAGTTGTGATCACATAACCTGTTGTGCTGATTGTTTTAAAATTGAATTTGTTTCAAAGTTTAAGTACTTGGGACTGTTTGTGGACTTCCATGCGTTGGTTACCACATATCGAAACTCTACGTAATTTCATGTGTGCTCTGATACGAAAATTTTATATTTTGAGTTCAATGTGTCCGATAACAGTCTTAAAAAATATTTATTATGCGCTGGTTGAATCGAGGCTATCGTATGGAATATTATGCTGTGGAGGGACTTATAATTCTAGAATTCATACACTTGTTGTTGCTCAGAAACACATTATACGAATTATGCTTAAAACGCAGGTGCTATCGGCTTCGTGGCCTTTGTTTAAGTTCTTGGAGATTTTCTCTATTAGTCATTTGTTTGTCTACAAGGTAATGAAAGCATTTTTTTCTATTAAAGACACAAAATCACGTCCGAATACTTTGATTTTAAACAGAGACGAGAAACAGAAACTCATGTTTTTAACGAATATAAAAGGGAAAAGGATTACCGTTAGTATATTCACAAAGAGAAATAATGAATGATGGCGCTGAGCTTAGATATTGTAATAAATATATAAAACTGGTTCAATACTGGGTGTTTTACCATGGGGACTCGTACGGAATTATTGAGCCAAAACTGACGAAGAGTGATTTTAAAATGGAAGTCATTTTGAATTTTTCTTAGTGTCCAAAGACGAATTAAGACGAAGTTTTAAGGAATAAGGCGAGTTTCTTGAAATTTAAGACTATTATTCTTTGATTATTAAAAAAAAAATCAAGAATAATTGAGAAACATTTTAATGAGTATGTCACATTTGAACGTTGATGATTTGAAACGAATTGTGGAAGGGAGGTTTATTTGTGTAATTAGACGAAAAGCCACACTGGTTTGCCGCAATTGTGGGCAAAAGTGAAGAATGTGAGGCTAAAAAGAAAAAAATGTAGATAGATCCATAAAATATTGGAACCGAGCAACACGGATAATCTAAAAATAAAGACGGTGTCGAAGAAGACGAAAATCATAGTGATTACTCGATAGATGAAAGACGTAACGATAAAAGCAGAAATTTGAGCAATTCAATTAAATGGTTATCGACCAATGTAGCAATATACCTTTAGAAGTCAAAAACAAATCAAGAAGCTGAGAAATTTATGTTAACCCAGTAGTGCTTTTTAATTACTTGGAAGAATCGTTACTTACATTTGTCAGAAAAGTAACAATCAGTGTTGAAGAATTATTGGAGGATTTTGAAGAAAATGCCGAGATAGCTGGTTGGTCTGATTTATGGTACATAAATTGATTTATGGCAAGAAGCTATTGACGGGAAACGCAAAATTGGTGCTTGACAGTAGCCGCAATGTTAAGACGTATGGACAATTGAAAGATATACTGAGAAAAGAGTTCACAGAGCAATATACAGCCTCCGAAATGTTTCAAAAATAAATGAATGTTGTATAGAGTATTTGTACAAGATGAGTGAAATTGCTGCACTGGGTCATGTAGAAGAAAATTCTCTAATTCATTATATCATTTCTAAAAATAAAAAAATTCAAGACATATGAGCTGATCAAATCGAAACCTAAAAACACAAAATTTGGTTTTGATAATACAGACAAAAATAAATGGATATTTATAAAACGAGATATGTAACTTGAAGTATAGAAGGCATCAACACAAGTTCTAAGAAAACATCATTTGATTTTAAATGTTATAACTGTGTGGTGAAACAGTACACGATTCGAAAAATTGCCGTTATAAAGAACTCGGATCAAAATGCTTTAAATGGCTTGAGTTTGGACATAAATCGAATCAGTGTACCAAAACAGCAAAACAAAAGAGTGTGACAAATAATAAAAAACGCGACGAAGTTTACTGTAACAAATGCCAACTTGCTGAAAAGGTAATCGTCACAACGGATGTTATCATCTTGAATAGAAAAATTAACGCTTTAATTGATACTGGAAGTGTATCACTGTAATCCGGGAAGATATCTATGAAAATCTATAGTCACCACCATTGATTCCTAAAATTATATTAAGCACAGATTAAAATTGACAAATATGTTTCCAGTTGGAATGTTATGTGTCCAAAAAAACCGACTTAAACAAAGAGATGATTATTGGTGTCGATTTAGTACACAATGGAGCTGCGACATAAGTGTTAGTAAAGATGGTTTGTGTATGACAAAATCGAACGATAGACGACATAATTTTAAAAAAGTATAGAAGAAATCGCCTATTTGCAGAATAATCCTAATGATGACGAACCATTGCAATTTACGAAAATTGACATAGATGGTTTCAAATTGTATGTGGATATACGACACTACGAATTCATTATACCATTTAAAAGAATTTTGGCACTGAAATTGTAGCCAAAATAATATTGAGAGATGAAATACCTGTCGCACAGTGATGTAGACGCTTGCCTCTACTTGGCAAAAAAAAAATGGAAGATGAACAAGTGGCGAATTGGTTAGAAGATGGAATAATGTTGTGGTAGTAAGAAAGAAAAGCGGAAAATACAGGGTCTGCGTAAACTATAGAAAATTAAACGCGCAAGTTGTGAAGTATCAGTACCTAATGCCAAATATGGAAGAACAATTGGACCAATTTTTTTTTTTTTTTCGCTGGCGCTACATTCCATAGAGGGATTTGGCCGCTTCATTAACCAGCCGTGATTTTTTCATCACCCGCCGGGAATCGAACCCGGGACCTCCGGAGCTTAAAGCAAGCATGCTAACAACTGTGCCACCGGGGCGGCCTTTCTTCCTGTTTTAAATTTCCTTTTCAATTTATTGGACCAATTAGACAAAGTAAAAATATACAGAGTGCTGGACTTGAAAGATGGGTTCTTGCATGTAAATCTAGTTAGTGACTTTCATGTACTGAAAGTGTTTAGCATTCATTACAGACTCAAACCAGTACAAATTTATCAATTTTATGCTAAGAACTAGTTACAAGGATCGGGCGTTGTTCGCTATATTTTGAAGAATTTACTGGTAAAAAACCGGTATATAACCAGTGTTACATGTCGACACATTAAGTCATAACCCAGCAGTTGCGACGTGTTAGCCAATAAAGAAGAAACAATCGTAATTAAATTAAAACGAGCGCAAAACGAGGATGAACCCATTAAGACAATACTAATAATTTTAAATGATCACCCGAATTATGACGATTAGGTACTTTGTCCAAAATGGTATCTTATACAAGGAAGAATAGTTCACGATCTGTGGTTGTACCGTAAGAGTTGCAGCGTGAAATTATTAAAATGATAAGCGACAGTGGTCACTTTGCATCTAAAAAGGTTCGTGATGTTGTTAAACAAGAGTTTTACATTGAAAAATTGAACGATAAATAGAAGAATGCGTTCGAAATTGTGTATACCTTGCATTCTAGCGAACAAGAAATCTGACCTAAATGAATGTTATTTGACACCGATTGATAAAGGAAATGTCTCACTCGACACTTGCTATTTTAATTTTCTTGGCCCGATGACAGTAACAAATAAAAATTATAAACACCTATTAGTTGTAATTGCCTACCACCAAAGAAGTCATAGACCTGTACGACAAATATAACTCGAAACCCGAAGAGGATTAATATGCTCCGCCGGATCATGTTTTGCATCATATATGTTCAAAAATTATTGTGATGAACAAAACGTCGATCTACATATAGTGACAACCGGAGTTCCAAAAGGAAATGGCCAGGTCGAGATAACAAACAAAATTATTATACCGATTTTGACGAAACTGAGTGTTAACAACCCTTCGCATTCGCATTGCCACAAATTTGTTAGTAATCCACAACGATAATAAAATGGCACTTTTAACCGGGCTATTCTAAGAAGTCCGCTTGAAGTAGTGATGGGAACCAAAATGAGAGAGAAATATGATATGAGAATACGCAAGAAGTAGTTGAAAAGGAGCTCGTTGAATGGTTCATGGCTGAAATAAGTAATGTACGAGAGGAATGATGAAAGCAAATACAAAAGAATATATACAGTATATACAGTATATAGATGTCGTTATAACAGAGAAGCCGAAAAAATCATATCATCATAAAAAATAGAAAGTGAGAACAAACATACTTTCAATAAACGACGAAAGATGGCTAACGAGTATGAAGAAAATATAAACTAAACTTTGAAAAGGTCGAAGTTTCAATTATGAAAAACGCCCAATCCTACACATACCTTGGTTGGACGTTCGAATTTTTTTCGCTGGACTGCCGATACATAATTTGTTGTACGTCCGAATTTGTATGCAATAACGAGAGATTTATTATTTCTACAAATACTTTCAATAATTTTTGAGACAAATAGTATAATTCTAGGGCAAACTACATAGCCGTGGTTAACGGTGGAATTTCTGGAAATCGTCCGATAATACGCTTCGAAAAATCGCAATTTTAATAAAATGTGGAAATTCTATGGCCAATTGTAGTCAATGTAGACCTGCTTTAAGGTCAGTTTAGTTTCTCACAAGCTGGATTATCAACATAAACCGAAATCTATGTTTCATTACTTACATAAGCTGGATATATAGAATTTCTGCTGTGATAATCGCAATAGCCTCCTGTTTCCTAAAATACACAAATTTTATAATTACAGGTACAAAATTGCACAATTCATAAATACTTATAAAGAAAACTACTTTTTGTACATTGGAATTTATGGCTTTTTAAAAGAACAGGTTTAGTTTTGGTTAGGATTTAAAAGCCGAGAACAAAAACCTCCTTTGAATCGGTAAAATTCTAATTCTATCATTTTTATTATAATTTTTAAATTGAGTCGATAATCGCGATTTGCAATTGGTTGTGGTATACATTTAAAATAATTTTATGAAATCGTAATGATTGCCAACATATTATAATGAAGCACGTATTTGCCATTTACGAGTACATAATTGCAATTCGCACGTCATTTAGCTGTTTGAGAATTATAATTGTTCGTGACCACACACAACAATAACTAAATAGCAACTATTATCTACAATTAATTTAAAACTGCTTACAAATTCGAATAAGAATAAAATAATGTACCTGAGTAGCAAGTTTGAAAAGTTCTCGTTTTTTATTTCTTTTTTCCAAATCGTGCAAATATGCAATTACTATAACAGGAAATAACAACTTTAAAGAAATAAAAAATATCAGCAGGAAAAAACGAAAATTTGTTCAACTTTTTTTTTTGCTGTAAAGCTTTATAATTATTTAAACCCCAAAGGTAAAATTTCGGAAATATAATACAACAGTATACAATAAAATTAAAAATTAATTTGTTTTTTTCTTTTTTCTTTTCGGAACCATATGTAGGTAAACTACCAAGAGTGATGATTAATCAAAAGAAATTACCTATTTCATTTCAAAGTTGTTAATTAGGTACTGAAGAAGGATATTATACACAGTACTTATACCCGTCACTCAAAGTTGTTTTAATTTGATTCAGGAAATTATTTATATAACATTGCAGAGTATAGTTAAAAATGTAAACAATTAAATTAACAAATGTTGTATATAGATTCACAATTGTGTATTACTTCGATCGATTACTTAGTTGTAAATGAAATAAAAAAAATTCTAGAAAATTTAATTCATTAATACAACTATACACTGTTGTGCTTGAAGCTTTTTAAATTTCTTAGTAAAAATAAAATGTATACACTGAAAACTTAATAATGAGAAAACTTAAATTAAACAGAATATCCGTGCTTTAGACACCGACAAAAAAAAAATACTTTGAATAATCATTTTATTATACAGAAAACTTCTACATCATTGAATCTTTTTATTTTTATTTTTAATTTATACATAAAATACAAATAATTTCAATAAAATTAACAAGTGGTTTTCTCTTGTTTCTAGAAGAAAGTTTCAACAATTTTTTGTTTAAGTTTTCCTCTTCATTTTTTATTCGTTTTAAAGGGTGGTTTTAAAAATTGAAAACACTAACCAAAAAAGTTTAATTGGATTCTAATTATGAAAATAGTTGTATATATTTTAAAATAAATGTGTTTTGAAATGCGAGGGTCTGCTTCATATTCGGCATGGCACCTACCACCTGCTTTTTTATAAAAGTTTAGTGTTAACTGTGGATATTGTACTGTATCACATATATGAACCATTTAAGCTACCGTACCAAAATCCATGAGAATATTAAATAAAAAAAAATTGGATTGCTTAGCAAAAACCACGTTTTAGCTCAAACTCGTGCGGTTTTTCCTAAATCTTCATATCATTAAAACTCGATATTGAGATTTGCGCTATAGACCCATTTGTATATAGCCGAAAATGAATATTTCTGATAACATTTCTTTTCGACTTTTCTTAAGTAAAATATAAACAGTTTATCTTCAACCTAAGCAAGGATTCTGGTCGAAAAATGAGAAATGAGAGTTGTGAATATTTGCAATAAACAACAATCAAATTTACTGTTGTGCTCTCTATGTATTTATGAAAATTGCAACTCTCAAGTCTCATTTTACTACCAAAATCAGGTATAGCTAGCTACAAGAAATTAAATATTAGGCGCAAGAAATTTACAAATAACCCAAAATAAATAAGGGAAAACATTGATATTTACTGCATTGATATTTAAGTACATTTTTTAAAAAAATGTAACATCAACAACAAAATAATTTAGTTTTAAATTTAACATTTTACATTATCAAAAAATAAAAAAACTCAAACATAATAAAAAACTCTCGAAAAATATCGAAAAAGTTCTAACAGCCATCTATTGGAATTTTCGCAACTAAAATTCACCTAGCGCAAATTTTATGCGTAACTACTTCTTTTTTCTACACCATCGTATGAGAACGAGTAGTTCTAAAAAAAATTTGGGCGTACATGGAGGGTTGCGAATTCACAATTTTGACTGTCCATGCAAGCTTAAACTGGCTCATGAGTCAAAACGATTTAACTGGTCGATTAGCGAGGGTGGAGCTTAAAGCTGCAGTCTTTTAATTTCTATATTGAGCATCGGAAAGGATCTCAAAATATTGTTCCCGACATTCTATCCCTTGCATATGTTAACAAAATTAGTAGTAACAAATTGCCTACTGTACCTCATTTAAATTTGAATTTTCCTGCATTTCGTATCGAATTAATACGTGAAATTGAGGCTGCTCCGAAGTCTCTTAAACATTTCTTAGTAGTGGAAGGTAAAATTTACATAAATCTATCTAATAATCATAACACGGAAATCACGGACATACCAACTTGGAAATTATACGTTCCGACCGAGCTTCTATATAATACCTATTAGCCAATTGCATGACCCACCTCTGTCTGCAAACCAAGGAATCTCCAAGACACTAGAAAAGTTGCAACGTTTGAATTATTGGCCTTGCATGGTATATAATGTGCGATCCTACATTAATCAGTGTAGTATATGTAAGCAAACAAAACCATTAAATTATGCTTTGCAGCCACCAACGGGCCAACAAATTCAGGTGAAACGGTGCATGCGACAGCTTTATATTGACTTCCTTAGCCCTTATCCAAGGTCAAAACTTGGCAACACAGTATTGTTTCTCATTTTAGATGCATACAGCAAATATGTATTTTTGAAACCTATCAAGCATGCATTGTCCAGGGAAGTAGGTAAGATGCTTGAAAACGGAATATTTAAAACCTATTCAGTGCCTGAGACCATATTTTCGGACAATGGCTCCCAATTTAATTCAAAGAATTTTCAGACGCTTTTGGAAAAGTACGGAATTAACCACATGCAAACACTGAACTATTCCCCCCGGTCGAATCCATCCGAAATGATTAATCGCTCGGTAATATCAGCCATACGAGCTTATATATCCGATGATCATCAAAATTGGAACCTCTACATTACGGACATAACCTGTGCTCTTCGTAATGTAGTACTGCACACGCCTCGATTAGTTTTTTCCCTGATTTTATCATAATTGGGCAGCATATGGTAACTCACGGAGACGATTATAAAGTGTTGCGGAAACTTAATTTGACTAATGAAAGGGTAGTGTTAGTGCCAGGAAATTATTCTGGGCCACCTAAAACAAGCATATGAACGAGGAGCTCACAATTATAATCTACGTAGCAAACGGATGGATTTAAGCGTCGGTCAATCTGTTTATGTACGAAGTGGCATACGAATTATGGCTCTTAAAAACGGGAAGAATATTGACATTTTTTACGCGAAAGATATTAGGTCTTGATAAATCATCGTTCTGTGCAAAATACCATTGACACACTGCGACTTAATAAATCGGATTTAGTGAATTTTTCGAGCTTAGCCGTAGTGTGTCATCGCTAATTTTAGCTAATCGCATTTTGTTTCCTAGAGTTTCTGAACCAGTTTAGCTAAATCGGATTTATTAAACCGCAGTCTGGCAATGCTATAACAAATGTTTTCTTTATCAATAATGATTGGTCTCTCCGTTGCTATATGAAATTCAATAGATATAATATTTTACGAATTAACCCTTTAATGCACGATTTTTTCTTTTTAATTGAAATATATTTTGACGTGATAACGTTTTACACCGCATGTTCAGAAAACTGACCCGAAATTTAGCCCTTGGTCGGGGGCAATTACTCATCAACTATAAGCATTACCTTTAATTTAAAGATATGATTGCTTAGATTGGTCCTTCGGATTTATGTGTCACGCATAATATTATCGCAGTGCCGTCATCGGGCGGCACAGGAACCCGCGCCGCGAACCTCTGATTTCGGCCGATTTAAATGCTTCAACCAGTGTAGCGAGAGAACGGCTCATCCGATCGGAGATCCGATGGTGTCAATTTTCGCGTAAAAAACCAGTGATAGCTAATTAATTTTAAATTAAATTAATTAATCTCCACATAAATTTTAATTAAAAATTCAAACTGCAAAATAGGGATTTATAGAGATTGAGGGCACTATAGCAAGAGAATGCCTCATCAAATCGGAGCAATTCGGTTATTAATTTGTGCTTAATAATACTGTGGCAGATAATTTATTTTAAATTAAAATAATTAATCTCCACAATAATTTTAATTAAACTTACAAAGTACAAAACAGCGATTTACAACCAACCATGAGAATCACTTATCTGACCGAAGTAATTCTGGTGTCAATTTGTGCGTAAAGAAACTGTGGCAGATAACTTATTGTTAATTAAAATAATTAATTTCCACATAAATTTAATTAAAATTACAAACTACAAAATAGCGATTTACAATGCTTAAGATCACCGTAGCGAGAGAACCCCTCATGCCTCATCTGATCGGAGCCATTCTAGTGCTAATTTGTGCGTAAAGAAACTGTGGCAGATAATTTATTGTAAATTAAAATAATTAATTTTCACATACATTTTAATTAAAATTTAGATCTACAAAGTGGCGATTTGCAATGCTAGAGAGCTCTGTAAAGCGGGAATGCCTGACCTGCTAGGTCATATGTCAGTGTGGACTCTGATATATATTTGACCTAGACTGCGTGTCCATCACACTAGCCTCGGCGAATTTGGAAAGCACTTATCTGGAACTCACATTCATCAGGCACATCTGCGCTGAGACCCTGCGCTTCATATCGTACTTCTCATACCATCGCCCAGTACTTAATCGTTTGCAAACAATCACTGTACTCTCATTTCGTGATGCTAATAATAAAGAAATTTATTTTAACAAACCCATACATCGTGGCATTTCTCGCACCTCTTATAAACGTTATCACGGAAAACACCTACGGCCGTGTAGAAGACACAGCCTACCGCGAATTTTTTTGTATACCACTTTCGGTATAAAATTCTAGAATACGATTTTTCGTGTTAAATTGGCTGCCTGTACCCGGAGTTAGCTGTTTTTAAATAAGTAAATATATGTTGGTTAAAATAGAAATCAATACTGTCAAAACTGTCACACCAACTTTATGACACAGGTGAATGCTATTCCCATTGTAACCGAAGCTCTGATCACCTCGTGAGGTTTCAGCCCTTTATATTTTTAAAAATGTAATTTAAAGAAATTAAACAATGTACAAAATTGAAAAAATCTTAAAAACTTTAACAGTATTAAAAATTTAACAATTTTAAAAATTTTAAAACTTTTAGAAAGTGAAAGGATTTAAAAAATTTAAAGCGTAATCAATTTAAAGAAATTAAAAAATTAGAATACAAGGAATTTAAAGAATCTAAAGAATTATAGAAGAGGAAGGTCTACAAATTCTAAAGAATATAAAATAATACAAATTTTAAAGACCTATAGAATTTAGAATAATTAACCAATTTATAGACTTAATAAATTTGAATGAAATTCTAACGGACTTAGACATTAAATGTTTTATTGAATTTAACGAAATTTCAAGTATTTAAAGAATTTTAAGCATTTTTAGAATTTAAAAAATTTTAAAAATGTAAAAAAAAATAATTTAAAATTTTAAACAATTTAAAATATTTAAGAATTTTAAGAACTGTTAAACTAAAACGAATAAAATTGAAACGATTTAAAGAACTTAAATAATTTCGAAAATTTTTAAAATTTCAAGAATTTAAAGATTAAATAAAAAGTTTAAACAACTTAAAAATTAAAACATTTTCAATTTGTTTTAATTTTTAAGTTGTTTGAACTTTTTAATTTAATTTTTAAATTTTTTTAACTTTTTTTTTTTTAATTTTAAAATTTTTCGGAATATTAAAGTTCTTCAAATCGTTTTACTTTTACTCGTTTTAATTTAAAACAGCAAAAAGTTGAGAATTTAATGGATTTTTCCGGATATAAGAATTTCAATAATTCTAAGAATTCACACAATTTAAATAATTCAAAGGGTTTAAAGAATTAAAGGATTAAAAAAATTTGGAAATGGAACAATTGATTGATGAATTTTTCGAATTCTTTCAATACTTCAAAATGAAAGAATTTACAGAACATAAACAATTTAATGATTTAAACAATTTAAGGAAATTAAAAATTCTACAAAATTATAAAAATTTAAATAAATTATTTTGATTTAAGCAATTTAAAGACTTTAGAAAAATCGGAAAAATTTAATGAAATGAAAAAATTTAAAAAAATTCAAGAATTTAAAAAATAAAGAACTTTTGTGCAATATAATATAAAGTTTTAAAATTGTTCAAAATTTAAAGAATTTAAAGAAAACAAACAATCTAAAAAATTTAAAGTATTTAAAGAATCCTAAAAAAGTTAAAAATTTAAAAATTTTAAAGAATTTAAACAGTTAAAAGGACTTAAAACATTAAAAAAATTTGAATTTAAAGAATTTAATAAATATAAATAGAAAAATTCTTCTCTTTAAATTCTTAAAACTTTTAAAGTTTTTTTAAATTCTGTAAATTCTATAAATTTTTTTCTACAAATTTTTTCCCAAATTTTTCTTTCTAAAAAGAATTTTAAAAGGTATAAGATTGTGTAAAATTTGAGTTATTTAATGGAACTTCAGAATTTTCAGATTAAGAATTTAAAAATTGAAATCTTTAAATAAATGAACCATTTATTGAATTTAAAGGGTATAAGGGACTCAACCAATTCAAAGGAATGGAGGAATGTTTCAAATTTAAAGAATTTCAAGTATTCAAGAAATTTAAATTTGAAAAAATTTAGAAAATTTAGAGAATTTAAACAATCAGTTATTAAATTTTAAAGAGCTTTAAAATAAGTATTTAAAGAATTTAGAAAATGTAGAGAGGAGTTTTAAAATATTAATTAAAGAATTTAAATTTTTTTTTAAAATTATAAATAAATTAAAGAGAAAAATGAAAGTTGGAGTTAAGTGCTTTACACATATTAAAAATTTTAAAGAATTTTGAAAAATTAAAAGATTAAAGCGAATAAAAGCTCTCTTTAAATTTCTTTATGTTAAAGAGAATAATCTCAAAATTTTAAAGTTTTTCAGATTGAACGAGAAAAATTTACAGGATTTGATGAAATTCAAAAAATTGAAGAAAAGTTCTCCTAAAAGCTTGGGATATAACAATGGCAAAAAATACCACATTATTCTCTACAATTTAAATGATATAAGCCCCGCCTGCTTGTTTCATACTTTAGTTGAACAAATTGTAACTTTAAGGAAAGTATCGATGTATCGCACCACTATGTTCTTTTTTACCAATTTTGTATCCCAAGTTTAAAACAGAAAAATTTAAAGAATTTATGGCGTTTGAACTTTTTCCGTTTTATTATAAAAGACAAAGGCAATTTTATTTAGGTAGGCAAAGGCTACCTTTTGTAATTTGCTGCGGCAATAGGCGAGTTGATTTACATTCCCATTTTTCTCAAGTATAGTGGTTAATAAAAATTTGGACTTAAATTTCCAAAATAAAAGAGTTCAGAAAATATATTTTGTGGGATATATTGACAAGAATTTTTTTTTTTTAGTTTAAAACTGGATTGTTGTAGAATTTTTTATTAAGTGATTATGACTAAACGAAAACAGTTAAACGTGACATAAATCTGCTACTGAGTCATCTGTGTTGATATAAATTTATATTCAATAAATTTGATGAACATTGCGATATCTAAATTGCGATACATTTAAATTGAATGTTACTTAGCTAATTCATGAACCTACGCACAATCTCAGCAAAAACGATCGTTCTACTAAAGTAATAATTTTGAGTTTACCCAATACTGTTTTAAATAAATTCAATGTTATTAGCAGCGGTCGTATTTACAAGGTAAGTATCAATTCATTGTATTCATTAATAATTGTCTACTGTAATTTTATAATTTATGTTAGGTTATTTTCTTCAAGAAGCCAAGAGTATTTGTTATATATAATAATGCTCACTATAATTTAATCTATTTATTTATAACTGGCAATATTCAGGTTATTCACCGGATTTACCGCATAAAACACATTACTGAATCATCGATCATTTTTATAAAGAATTACCGACATTTTCTATAGACAAAACAATTATTCCGTCAGATCATGTAATTTATTAATTACTGACCCGTACACTGCATTTTCCTTAGGGAGAGAGACGCTTGGTAATTGTAATCTGCTAGGAGTGATTGTTTATTTCGAAACTATGTTAAACGTATAATTGCTGCCTAAACAGATGTTCAAAAACGCCAGAATAGCTGCCGAGGATTGAAATGTAGGAAAAGGAGCAAAAATTAAACGCAAACTGTGTCTTCCTCGAAGATTGTCTAACTGTTATCGACCTTTAGGAGTTTCGATTACTTCAAATATGTGTATTAAATTAGGAAGAAATACAATTTCTGTCTAAATTACATCAACATTTTTATTTTCAATTGAAATATTTACTTTACCACAAAGTAACTTAATTTGATACCTAAAAAAATACGGTGCTGTTTGCCATTTTATTCGGTATTAATAGTGTCACGATTTTATTTTATGCAGAACTTGCATCGAAATCGCTTTTAAGTTCTAATTAGTAATTCAATTTTATTCGATACAATGGCTGCATCTAAATTTCGTTTCCGATGCAAATAATATTTAAACTGATTTTGAAGCAAGGCTTTAGCATAAAGTGATGTAAATTTGTGTTGGATCAATATAATAGCATCGCAAATCACACAAATTCTTAACTGTGTACCAATAACTAAACTATGTCAATAACATTTTCCAAAATCCTAATATATCTGTAAGTCGGTACGCAAGTCGACGTCGAAATTCGAGAACCCGCATTAATCCTTGTAAAGACAATTCTTATGAAATTAACTTTATATAAAAAATTTTATAAAATCGCTAAACCCGAAAATCGAAAATGGCCTTCGATTATGTAAGCATTATGAGTTCGAGATTTTTTCCGGAATTGCGGCGAAACTCGATTATGTAAAACATTTCGAGTTATCGTAATGACGCTTACATAGTAATGTTTTCTAACGATCAACCTAAAACCGCGGGTTTGATTTCCTTACCAGAAATATCTTCAGGTGTATGCCGCTGAATCTAAGCAACGTAAGTCATATTTTCAAATAATTTGTTTGTAGTGTTGTATTATTATTAAGAAAATACATTTGAATTTGTTTTTCCAAAGTATCCAAATCAATTTTTGTATAAATGTATTTGCTATAATTGTGTGTATGCCTTCGCTTTAAAAATTTTGGAAAACATTTTTTCTATACATACACTTGGGTGCAAAAAAATCGCACATTGCTCAATTTTCCACAAAAGTGCAAAAATATCAAAAAAATCCAATATTTGTTTAATTTTTTTTAATGCAGGTTCAAAGTCTATTTTAATACCTATCCAATAGTACCTTATTTGTATTTATACGTGCCATCAAACTGATTTTTGGGGGTAAACATCTGAGGTACACGTTTTTGTGAATTTGTCAGCTTGAAATTAGTAGTAAAAATCGAATTAAAACATGGAAATCAGAAAAAATATTTTTATTAATAACGAGTATTCCCTTCTCTGGCCCGAATGACAGCTTTCATTCGATGAAGCATTGATCTCACCAAAGTTCTCACAAAATATTGAGGTATCGCCTCCCATTCCTCAACGATCGCCCGTGACAGCTCCTGGAAACTCGTTGGAGCAACATATCTGGCTCGAATCCTTCTTTTCCACTCGTCCCATATATGTTCGATGAGATTGAGGTCTGAGCTTCGAGCTGGCCACTTCATAACTGGTACATCCACCTCTTGAAGGTACTGGTATACTACACCAGCCGTATGCGGTCTCGCATTATTCGGCATGAACAGAAAATTTTCGCCAATAAACCCGGCAAAAGGTACGACATACTCCTCGAGTACTTCCTCAATGTACCGCTGAGAAGTCATTCCTCTTGACCGACTGCCAGTATTGGCTGGGGTGATGAATACAAGATCTGTCTTCGCCTCTAGTGATATGCCTCCCCAGAACATGCACGATCCACCGCCATACGCCACACGTTCTTGGATGCAACATTGTGCATATCGCTCCCCTTGCCTTCTGTATACTCTTCCGCGTCCATCGTTGCCATTTATAATCTCATCCCGCACTCGTCAGAGAACAGGTCTCTTCTCCATTCTTCTTCTGTCCAATTCAAATGCTCTCGACCGAACTTACGACGGGCTCATCGGTGGGCTGGTGTCAATTTCGGCCCGTTTGTTGGTCTGTGTGAAGTCAGATTAACTTCATAGGACGCATTCATAGGACGATTTCGCAACGAAGTTGTTACAAGAAAGCGGTCATCACGCTGTGCTGTAGCACGAGGTCGGCCAGATCCTTCTCGCCGTCTGAAGCCACCAGTTTCCTGATATCTCTGCCACACTCGACGAACGGAGAATCGGCTTAAATTTAGTTGTCAAGCCACTTCACTTTGGTTCTGCCCCGCTTCCATTAGTGCAACCACTTGTGCGGCTCCCTCTGGTGTGGTATCCATTTCTTTGCTCCGGTTGAAGACGTAATTATTAGAGGACCGTTCAGACTAAGCGTCGATATGCGAATCATGACAATTCCGAGCGAGATATTTCATGGCATGCTATTGTATTGATCTTGTTGAATTATTTTGAGAATTTAATTCGTAAGCCTGCTGTATGCATTTGACAAAAAATCACTTTGTTGGCATGGCACAAGAACAAAAAAGGTACCACTGGATAGGTATTGAAATAAACTTTGAATCTGCAATAAAAAAAATTAAACAAATATTGGATTTTTTTTGATATTTTTGTTTTGAATTTTTGTGGAAAATTAAGCAATGCGCGATTTTTTTGCACCCAAGTGTAGTTTACCATCAGTTGTTTTAGGAAATTGATCAATGGTAATTTCAGGTTAAAATTCGAACATGGTACTTACCAATCGATTTCTCAACAATTTTTTCTATTTTTTTTTTCTAACATCGAAGTTTATCTACAAATATGCGCCTCTTCGTTTAACGCCATCTTCTTCCACCATATAGAGCAAGAAGGTTAAGACAATGGAGAACTTGAGGGAAACATTTTGATAAATATAGAACTCAATTACGTGAATTATGAGGTTGACATCGTATGGCAATTTTTTCTCATAAGCTCACATTCAATCTTTACATAGGTTGGTTTAAAAGGTTGCACATTCAATGGCTGATATTCTCTTTGCTTAAAATTGGAAAAACGAAAAATATTAGGCCATATTTAGCAATGAAAATCATTTACGTATTATATCAAAACTTTAATTCGTTTTGCTACCAGGGATTTTCGACGCATTGTCTATACTGTCGACATTATCTGCGAGCAGGCAATTACTTAATTACTTCAAGTGGACTATGCACAACACTGAAATTTTAGACAAACATATTTTTTTTAAACCTTTTAGACCACAAGCATATACGATTACGTCCTAAACTAGATAGAGTTTATTCTGTGAGTATGCCGTCGATTATTAGTCAATCACTGTATATATATTACAAACATCGGATCAATATATAAGTCATATAATTTATTTACTATCAATAAATTATATAATTGTTTACTTATCGCTATAACATTATACTTAAGATCTGCTTCTGACCTACACATAAATAATATTGATAAGGAAACAAATAAGAATTTACTAGTCGATTAAATAATATTTTACTCAAGTGCACTTCAATGAAGAAATATTTTGATATTGCCGTAAATTCAATAAAAAATTATGCATGTGATGAGAGAAATTTACGCGAACTTAAAAATACCAATATTTGTTTATAGGGTTGATATGAACTCTTTATTGAACAATAAAAAAGCGTTTTAATCGATTTATTGTGAACAATCAGATTTTTTGCAATCGTATATATATGTATATACACATAGATTGATTTTCATTTCGAATGAAAATTAAAATTCGATTTTTTTTATCAGCACAACAATAACTTGATTAAGCACATTTTATTGTGATTTTGTTGGTTGTTGTTGCTTTTGATTTATACTAAATTACATATTTGATTGAATTTCACAAAAATATGTAATAACTCGCATTTTTTTTTGTTTGTTATTTGGTATTCTGGGGTTTGTTAAAAGCTATTTCATTTTAAATGCCTATTATGTACAATGGGATTTACTTTGGTTGATTTTTTATGTTGTTGATGCTGTTATGCTGTTATATGTACATATATCCACGAATAGTTTTCATTCCGTATTCATGACGTTGTACATAAATAGTTGTTGCTGATGGGTTATTGGTTTTATCTATGTACATTTTACATTTTTTTTTTAGATACGAATGCTACGTATATAGAGAAGTTTAAAGTAAATAGGCATTTTTATGCTGTGTGTACATTAATTCTATACTGTTATCAAAATTCAGAATGTAACATCGGTTTGTGTCGATTATTGTTTGGAATTACCAAAATAAATAAAAAAAAAAATTATTGCACATGTGGACATAAAAAAGTTAAAAATGGAAAAACAAAACGAAACACCGAGCCATTTGATTAAATATTATCAAATGTTTTAAAATAAATTGTAGGACTGTAGGTAATGTTTGTTTTCATTGTAATAGTGTAACGGTTCTTAGAAAAATACAGTGATACATTGATACTTTGTATAGGTGTTGCGGAGCAACCATCGTCAAAATAATGCCAACAAATCTACAAATAGTAGGATTAGAAAAGTATTAATTGTAAATTATCTTAATGTATTTATCTTGTAAATGACCCTTATTAGGTTATGTTTTGATTATTTATTTTGACATCTTAAATTTGGGTCCCATTTGAAACGTGATATTTCAAAAAGCGATACGGTTTAAAATGCGACATTTCAAAACGCGATATGGTGCAAAACGCGATATTTCAAAACGTGACAATTCGAAACACGATTTACTAGTTCTAATCGTATATGTATCGTCGTTTATCAATTCATCTAGCGGTGCGTTAAACATCGAATCATTTTCTTTCTTCATTTAAAAATTTTAATAAATTTTGATTTAATTTTTTTATTTAATACGTGAATGTTTCGGTATTTATGTGCGCAGTTATCTTGTGTTGAATGTCTTTTTTATCTTGTTTTGACAAGAATACATTCCAATTATTTTCAACATTATTCAAATATTTATCTCCTGAAAATTGCCGGATTTTGAGCTAGCAGAATTAAATTCGGCGTTCATTGAAGGCATAATCGTGGTAATACCAATTGTAAGATATTGGAAATTACAAAGAAACATGAGAATGCTAGATTTGCAAAAAATGTTTCCATTCAGCATGCAAATCGTTGGTGTGCATATTCAAAATATGCCACAAAATCGTAATTGGACATGCTCGAATAGATGCAATCTGTTAGTTAATAAACTCAATTCAGGTTTACAAATAAATGATACAGATTTTGAAAAGGAATTTCAAATATCAAAAATTTGATAGTGGAAATTATGGCGTTTCAAGAACTACCACTAAAAAAATTTGAAGACTTCAAAGAGGAATCAAAGGAGATTAAGGAAGAAAATAAAAAACTGCACATGGCTGTGATTGCTTTGCAAAGTGAATGTGACCTTTTGGTATGTAAAAGCCAATCAACCAGCAGTAGCGCTAATTTAACAGTTATAAAACAAAGAACTGGTAACAAAAATATTAAAATTTGTGGAACCAAAACGTCACCACACAATTTAGAAGTCAAGATAGTGACGCTAAAGATTTGGCTTCATATCTTAAGATTTAGCCCTAGTTCGTCTGAAGATGATATATCTGGTATGGCTAAAGCTTGTTTGGGAACGGATTAGTGCAAAGTGGCTACATTAATTCCGAAAAATACAAAAATTGAAGATCGGGAATATATCTGTTATAAAGTGGAAATATTCGAAGAATTCCGGAAACAGGCCCTAACCCCAGATACTTGGCCAACAGGAGTTTTTATAAGTAGTTTTGTTCATCGAAATTTTCGTACACCAGTGAAAGCTCCTGTAAAAATGTGTGGACACCCGCAGCACCAGTCAGCTCAATTGGAATTTAATCAGAAATTTATTTAATTCTTCTAACGATGATTTTTTTTAACACTATAGATATACCAACCGGTCAAAATGACCGGTTTACAAATGTTCACCTAAATTTTCTTCGTTAATTTAAATTCTAATGTTTGATGTAGTATTATGATTATTATTATTTTTATATATCCGATAATTAGGTATGTGGTATACCTTAGTATACCAACCGGTCAAAATGACTGGTTTGGCATTTCAAGTGCTAATATTTGAAATTCTTCAGTTTACTTTGAATATTTTCAAATAATTCTACAGAGTATTATAACGGCTTTACATGTTCTCTAGTTTCTTCTAGATTCTTCTTAATTTCTCTTATTCTCTAAGCCATTTACTGGTTGCGTTAAGAATGTGACAACGGATAATTTTTTCACAAGCAAATCACTGACTTCAAAACTTTTAGAAAATAATACGACTTTACCTGGAACTATTCGTTCAAATAGAAAGGAATTACCGAAAATTGTCAAACAAAAAAAGATAAATTGTGTAAATTTTCAAGTTTAATTTACAAATCTAATAATTGCACACTAACGGTATACAAAGCTAAGTCAGCTAAGAAAGTACTTCTACTTAGCTCTAAGCATAATTCCCCAAAAATTGAGCAACACCGAAAAAAGCTTCCCGAAACCATTTCATTTTACAACAGCACCAAATTTGGTGTAGATACACGGAAAAAAATAATTTCTAATATGAAGAAAAAACGGGTTAGTTCAAGAAAATTTGTACATCATTTTTCAGCTAAACGAAATTTTTCTCACCACAAACTTTACGTTTCTCAATTTGAAATTCTGCTAAAATATTAAAATAATCTTTATTTGTTTGATATGAGAAAACTAATTTCTTGATACAAGAAAACGTGATTACATCGAGAATATGGTTTTTCTTCATGGTTAATTCTTATTTCTTAAGTTTAACAAAATCGGTTTGATTGTAGAAACCGATTCTTTCGATTGAAAACTAGAAATTTTTATGGTGAGAAATCTCGTTTCTTTATTTAAGTAGCATTTTCTGTAAATGAACAGATATTTTCTTGCTGGAAAACACATATTTTCTTGAGTAGAGTGAACATTTACCAATTTATTGTTTGCGTTTTCTTGTATGCATCGGTTTTCTTCTTCCAGGGAACTTGAATATTCTTCACTAGAGAAACGCTTTTCTTGTGACAAAGCAATATTTCTTGGTTTCAGAAATATTTCTTCAATTTGTGAAATGGTTGGTTATAAAATAATACAATTATGTGACAATTTATTTTTGTGTTTCTTTTATTTCACCATCAGATCAGAAAATATTATTAAATACAAATTTGATAATTTCGATTGTTATTTATTTCATTATATTTAAATATAAATAATTATAATTTTATAAATAATTTTCACTTAGAACTAATATTATGATCGTTGTAATTTAATATTAAGTTTAGACTTTCAATTTTTGTTTTTTAACTAAGAATCTAATTATCAATCATTATTACAAAAAGTATCAATATATGAAAAAAAATTTGTAGATTTTAAATATATAATAAATTTAGTTTAAATATTTTAATTCTATTTGGAAGTGTAAAACAAATGATTTTAATGTATGTTGTCTTTACATATAGTAAATTCATATATGCCTTTCTTCTGTGCCAACATAATTGCTTGACTAGTCAAAAACTTTGTACTAATAAGAAAAAATTGTTAGTAGTGTTTAGTATGCCAATAATTTTTAGCAGTTTCTTTTTTCTGTAAAATAAAGGAAATATGATTTTTTAAAGTATTTATTTATATTGTATTTAACAACAGAAATACTTACATATGTTTTCAATATCTGAGACCTTTGAATATCGAGCAAGGCGAGAGAAAATATTAAAAACATTTTTAAATGTTTCTAGTTTCAGAAATTCCCTTCTCTTTTGTCAACCGTTTAAAAAATTTAAATTTGTTTACTTTTAATAAAAGAAAATTTTGACAAAATCCTACTTTCAAAATCACAAAACTTTTTTACGTTTCTCACTGTTGAAGGTTCGCTATAGAATGTTTTTTTCGGTACGAACAACCATTATATAATGGTATTTATATACGTACAATTATAACAATTTAACGATAATTTTCTCGTCTCAAGAAAGGCTTACTTAGTTGAAATACTTTATTCTATTGATATGAGAAACAAGCTTTTCATATTATGAAATAATTTCTTGAATTAAAAATATTTTCTCAGATTAAGAAATTTTTGTTCAAATGAAAAATGTGATTTTTAAATAAGATCGTTTAAGAGAAGAAAATGTTTTCTTGTCCTGAGAGACGTAAAATAATAGTTTTCTTGTTAAGAGAATTTATTAAGGAATAGTTTCTTCAATTGAAGATTTTTTTCTTAGTTCAAGAATAACATAAAAAAATTGGTTGTTTCGAAGAGAGAGTAAACTTTTCCTAATTAAAAATAATCTAAATTATTCGGAATACTGTACTATATTTTCCAAATTATTCCATATTCTGAACCATACATCAGCTAATCAAATTTCGAGACATCCAACTTAGGTGTGTATTGTAATCTAATTATTTCAGCTATAAAAAAGAACAAAGTTAGCAGAATGTGTACAAAATGCCCTAATCTCTCATTGCATACTCCCCACAAATGTCTGCAAACCATAAATAATTAAATTTGAATAAAAAAATAAAGATGAATATATTAAATTTTTTAAATGGATGATTTCAAGCAAATTGGATTATACCATTTTTTTGAGAAAAGGTTCTATTTCTAGATTTAAGAAAAATTCAATCTTATCATTAACATTTCAATAGTTTCTTGAAATAAGAAATTGATTTTGTGTTGATCAAGAAAATTTTTAATTTTTAAAATAAGCAAATCCAAGAAAATTGGACAATATAGTTTGAGAAAACAGTCAATTTCTAGTTGCAAGAAAAATTGGGAACAAAACATTCATATTTTTCTCCATTCGTTGTTTTTTTTTCTTCAATCAAAAATTTTGAGCAGTTATAGATGCAAGAAACTTAATCTCAGATTACAATTAAGCAACAAATGTTAACTCAAGAATTTTTTTATCATTTCAAGAAACACAAATCTTACATGAAGAAAAACTTGTCAGAAATAAGAAAATTGGCTTTTAAATGGAGAAAAAGTACATTTTCTTCAATTAAAAATCCGTTTTCTTCGTTGTAACAACTCTAGTTTTTTCCGTGTATAATGGACCAAATAGCTAAAAATACACTGTTAAGTCGGGATCTCGGAGATGGCCTTTACAAGTTTTTTAATATACTCTACATAGCTGGAATTAATGTTTCGATGCTGTACAAAGAACTGACGGGAACAAATATTACCAGAAAGGATTTTTTATTTCAATTAGCAGAAGAACTTTCTATACTAGATATCAAGATTCAATCGAACCAGGATACCTGCATGAACTACTGATGGTAGATAAAATTGAAAATTCTACACAAAAATGCTGTCAAATTAGATTTTGCAACGACAATAAAACCATAAATAGGTATCTGTGTCGGTTGCAAAAAATATGTTTGTGGGAAATGTACATTAAAAAAAACTTTCAATTTGTATAAGTTGCGCTAATTAAAGTTAAAAATGAAATTTATAAAAATTATAGAAATAACAAATAAACATTGAATTACATGCTTTTAAAGAACTCACTAAATCTAAATAATAAATCGTTTATTTCAAAAGACATCCCGGGCAATATGACCGGTTGGTAGAGATAGGTATATATCAATTCTTGGTCCATCAAAACATTTGTAGCATGCGTGCAAATTTTGATAAACTATGTAGTTGTAAATTTGAGTTAATTTGATGAATACCTATCGATTATTTTGCTTTCGGAAATTTAGATATTAGGATCATGAGTTAAATTATTATAATCTTCTTAATTATGAATCTATAGGTTGTTGCAACAATAATTATAGAGCGGGCGGTGTTTGTGCTTTTTATGATTCGAAATTGCAATATGTTTATGAAACTATTTCTTTAAATTCTGCACATATTTTAAAATTATGTATCTGTTTCATTAAATAATTATAATTATATTTTTGTTTGTGTGTATATCGAGCACAATTTATTCTAATTTCAACATTTATTTGTGAGTTTTCAAATTTCATCTCGAAAATTAAAAATCAAAATGGAATAATTGTTGGTAAATTGAACATTGATATTTTGAACTTTCCAGCTTCTCTAATGATTACATATATATGTTGTCGTTAAATGGGTTTTTGTTTTTTGTTACTTATTAATTCTGCCACAAGAATTACTAGTAACACTTATACTTGCATTGATCACTGTTTTGTCCATTATCTGGGCTCATTTCTCTTTCTCCTAGATGTATACTATATCATGTACTTCTGCTAGGAAACCGGTAGCATTGGGACTCAAGGACTTTGAGAGGGTAGTCCCACTCCCGTATCCTACCCGTGACTCGTCTACCGTTTTGATTTTACTCTTGCGAGTTGCGGGGAAAAGAAAATCGCCTGTAGGTCACCTAGCTTTACTATAGGAAGGCTAAATAAAACTGGAGGGTGCTTAGTCACCAAAGTCCGCATATATGGACTGATTACCCTATCAACCATTCATCCTTCGGCATATGCTGTTCCACCTTAGACTAGGGTTTTTTGTCAAGGTTGTTTCCTTTAGCGCCTTATTATTATTATTATTACTTGAGGGCCATGTGGGCGTTAAGCCACCTCGCACTGCGACCTAAAAGATCTTTTGTGCATCAAGCCCTACTTAATTATCCGTCCAGCCAATATTCAGGCTCTTAATGAACCTGATAATACTGCCGACCGGTACGTGATACATACTATCTGGGCTCATTGCTCTCCCTCCGAGATGTTTACTGTTGGAAGTACTTCTACACGTGATACATACTATCTGGGCTGATTGCTCTCTCTCCCCAGATCCGTAACTTCGGGATAAGGAGTGGCTCTGAAAATTGAGATGGCTCGGGCTTCATTAGGATGTAATAATATGACTGATAGTATTTTTTTCATTTGAGTGAAGGTATTATATGCACTTACAGGGATTATAAAATTGTTATAAAAATGGTGCCATCTTTAATTCCTTCCTTTTAAAAATGGCTGTTGAAACTTTTTTTTTGAATTTCTCTAATGCGCTTGTTTTTTTAAATTTTTTTCACCATTTAGTTCTATTAGACATCCTAAAAAATCAGGACAGCATCTCGGTTCGTTTTCATGAAAAATACGTTTAAATATCATATAATAAATTTGTAGATTGTCATACTTAAATGTGTTTTGCAAGAAAACGAAAAAATACACATTTTTTTTGCTATGCGTTATAGAGTTAAATGGCGATAAAAAAAAATAAAAAAAAATCGGTTTTCCAGAAAATTGAGAAAAACCTTTCTAGATTTTTTAGACTTTCTAGAAATACACTGTTGGATCGCTGTTCCTTCCAATTCAATAACCTTTTCAGTTAGGTATCAGTGTCAAGATTGTCGTTACCTTCAAATTCAGACAACGCTTGATTCAGGGATTGTTCCAAATGCTCTGGTGGATTTTCTTCTCTAGTAGCATGTAGAATTTTCAATAGTTTAACGTATGAACCTACTACAGCATTCGCTTGAATTACAAATATAGGAGACGAAGAAGCCAATCGTTTAGCGCGATAGAAAATTAACAAAAGTCTAATTCCAGATGAAAAAACAACTCAACGGTTCGATTGTTTAACACCGTAAGCAAATCGTTTTTAAGATCAGCGCCTTCTGCCAAACAAAATTGAAGCTCCTTCTTCGGAGATTTCCGTGCAGCTAATTGAGCTCTCTCGAGTGTTGTTTGATACCTTTACTATCATGCTTAAAATCATCTTCTTGTGAATTGAGCTGAGTTCTCCAATAACCGGAAATTTCACGTACTGTACATTCATTCGACCATTATTTTGTCTAACTACCAGTTTGGAGTTGCTGGATCTCTCATCTGGCGCATCTCTCGGTTGCGGATAAGGAAATGCCCTCACTGGCTTGCCGGCGGATAGATGGGAAATAAAATACCACCCGTGGACAAAAACTAGTGAGAAGCGTCTGTTCACCAGGAGGTGCGGCTTCAAACAGTGTGTGTTCCTCATGTAAGGGGCGGTTCAACTACCACCTGGCAGTAGGTATAAAATGCTAGGGGATGGACACCCCGATCAAAAAACCATGATGGTTGGGAAAGAGAAGGAAACGATTAAGGTGCAGGGATTCGGAATCGCGTACCGGCGGTTTTGTTGAGTGAGCAAGCGGGCTCAATACCGTCGAGAAATCACCTCAATGGTGAATTTGGCGAATTCAGATGATGAGAGCTTACTGGTGAGTGAACGGGCTATACCATCTGATATAACTATTGGAAGAGAATATGGAGTACAGGATGTATTTGGACAATCTAAGGTTACTAATAGATCCCCACGTACCATGACTTGCTCCCAGACATATCAGCGGGGAGTGGCAACAGATCCCCACTAAATCGTGAGTTGCTTTAGGACATACCACCGTGGAGTGGGCCGAAACGTCGTCTAGAGGTTGTAAGCCCGGGGCAAAAACAAAACCAAGACATGGAGGTAATCATTGCAGCGATCGAGCAGGTACAGAAAGAATCTAGTATTTTGAGTGCTTTGGTCAAGGCAAACCCCACGACGAAGAGTCAAATAAAGGATTCGGTATCGAGAGTGAGGATGGCTGCATTTAAACTAAATAAACAAAAGGAGTTGATGCAAACATGGAGCAGCCGAGTTAATGGAAGTGAAGAGAAGAAACGAAGAACGGGCCAAGACCAGGCAGTCCATAAGCTGCTACAGCAGGATGCCGCCACTCAAACGTAACATGTCCGTATCGGTGGAGCAATCGTAAAAGAGATATCCACACAAACATTAGGTGCAAGGGGAGTTGAGAGAAACCTACAAGCCGAGAAGCTCTCTAGCCGTATACACTCGGTGATGACGCCACAGGAAATTAGTACGATTATCGCAGTGGAGTGGCCGCAGAAGGTATTTCGGGTAACTAAAACCAACCGCAACATCATTACTAAAAGTGGCCCAATGAGGGAAATTTTTATTGATCCACGTGAACGAGCTGATCGAGGAATGCGTAAACTGGGTGAGCAGGTGCCAGGCTTCCAGAGACTGTTAAATACCAAAATCCTTAAAATGGGAGATGTTGGTTAGGCTGATACATTCTTTCAGCAGAAGCTGAAACGCATTAGAAACGAGCTGAGGACAGCAGTTTTGAAATCAAAAAAGAAATGCTGGAAAACTCTCTGCAATAATGTTGAATTGGACCCGTCGGGAGACGCCTATAAGATAGTAATGAAGAGGTTTGGTCGAACTGTGCCCAATCTGCCAGCGGAAGTCATGAGTAATGTTGTGGACTAAACTTTTTCCGAACCATGAACGACTGATCCAAGAGAACATACATGCTCAAAAATGTCCGCCTTTCACGGTGGAAGAATTGGAGTCAGCCTGGCGCAAAATGAAGACAAGGAGCGGAGGACCAGATGGAATCCCACCAGAGGCTGTCAGAATTGCACCAGAAATACAGCCAAACAGGGTATTGAATGTGATGAATCGGGCACTTAAAATTCGGGAATTCTCCAACATCTGGAAGACGGCCCGACTGGTTCTAGTTAAAAAAACAGGGAAACCAAACGGTGTGCATACGTCGTATCGGCCACTGTGCCTGTTGAACACTTTTGGAAAACTCTTTGAACACCTACTTCTATGAAGATTAGTAGGCGAGATTGAAAGAGTAGCTGGACTAGCCGTTAATCAGTTTGGATTCCGAGCAGATTCAGCAGTGAAGGGATCTAAATACACAAGATACATTCCAGTTGTAATCACGCTGGATGTACGGAATGCGGTTAATAGTGCATCCTGGGAATTATTCCGGGAAAAGCTAAACGATCTGCGGGTGAGTCCATATCTTAGGAAGATGTTACAAAGCTATCTGAGTGAGCGCCGAATTATAATGGAGGTAGTAGGCACAGTCAAGCAGATGAGAATCACTAGCGGAGGCCAAGGAGGAGCTGATGCAGCAATGGCAGGCGAGATGGGAGAATGCGGGCGCCGGGGCTTGGACGAAGTAGCTAATTCCTAGCATCAAGGAGTGGGTGGAGCGAAAGCATGGGGATACCAACTTTCATCTGACACAGTTTTTATCGGGTCACGGCTGTTTCAACAGTTACTTCTGTAGGATGCACATTATGGAGACGTCTAACTGTAGCTATTGCGGAGAAGAGGATACAGCAGAGCACACCATAATACACTGTATAAAATGGGAACGGGAGCGGCAAGCATGCGCCTTTGAGGAATTTTGTTCGTAGTGCTATAGGTTTCTCGCCATTCTTCCTAGTTTTTGGACATCACTTGTTGACACATGGATCTTCGTATCGCCTTTTGCATGAACTAGATTCATCAACAACACCGGTCTGACCGATTATTTAATATTCAGCAAATAGTTTCCGGCCACCTTAAAATTGCTTATTCCCGTATCGCTAGTAGGTATAATCAACGTACTAAAATACGTGAATTCGGTCGAAGTCAGTCTTCGTGAGAAATTTTGTTAAAAGCAAAGCTGGAGAAAATTTTGCCTCAAAGCTTGCTCCAAAGTTTATTAGAGCTTTCGTGACCAAAAAAATTGGTAACGTCGCTTATGCCCTGTTGGTAAATCTGTGGATGTTTATTACTCAAAGGACATTCGTTTAACATTTTAAAAATTGATTGAAATTGGAGTATTTAGAGCCCGGCATTTGATTCTTTATCAGTGTATTGGGTCTGTCCCACAATTTGTAACCGGACAATTTTTTTTGGATCAGCTAGTAAATTTCTTTTTTTAAAAATAATTTCTACATATTTAGGGGTTTCGTCATTTGAAAGTATTGAAACAAAAAAATCTGGTATTTTTGTAGCATTTCAAGCTTTCTAGAAACATTGCAATAAAAACCCATCCCGTACGCTAGCCGGCCGAAAAATCTACAACAGTGTATTTCTATAGAAAGTCTGCTATGTTTATATATTTTTACGATAGCTTTCCGTTAAAATTGGTTCAACAATAGCACCCCCAGGTTGGAGAATTAATTTTTATTTTATAGGATAGATTCCAAGAATTATCTAACACCAATAACAAATTAAATCTCAAATTAAATTAAAAAATTAATATTTTTAAATTTATTATTCATTATTTAAAATAAAAATCAACGTTAATTTTGTATATTTTCCAATGAATAACATTAAAATTTAAATTTAAATAACAAATAACTGAATAACAAAAAACTAAATTAAATTATGTATATTTTTCGATTTATTTACGTTCTAATAAATAATTTGTATAATATAATAATGTTATTTATTTAACTAAATTATTTGTATAAATTAAACAAAAAATAAATAAAAACAATTTTATCTTCGTTTTTCATGCGGAATAAAGTCTAGACGGATGGAAAAGGGTTAAATAATTATTTTAATTACAGGGACTTCGATATTATTATATCGTTCTGCGCTTAATTTACAATTACCATTTCAAATTTTTACACAATACGAGTATTTCCATGCCAGTTCAGCTCATTACTCAATCGAAAATAGAAAACTTGTACCTATACATATATACCAATGCGAAGGAAATTAATTAAAACAAACTTCTATCGAAATTACCATATAAATATACAGTTTACAGTAATTTACATATTTTAATCACTTTTGTTCGTGAACCACTCTATGTATCGTACATTTGTATTGTTATTGTGACAAAACCAAATATAAAAAGATTGGGTTGTAATGGTATAAAGTTAGTTCAACTAGTTGTAATCCCATATATATAAATGATATGGTTAACCCTGTTTTATTTTAATGTGGTTAATGCGTTCGACAAACAAACAAAAAATAGAATGTTTAATTATAATTACAATTTGGAATTTGTAGCTTAGAGAATAATAAAAATTTATAATTATTATCCAGGATTTTTATTACTTTCCACAACCACAAACGCAAAACCTAACTAAAATTATGAACTAAAAATCAAGTTTTATGTTTTGGGACCCAACCAACCAAGCAATCACAAAAACCAAACAAAAAAAAAAACAAAAATTGTTTATCAAAATTAATCTGTGCGAAAACACATTGCGGATACGGGATCAACAAGTTTTTTTTTTTTTTATCTAGATAGCTGTTGAATATTTTTATTTTAACCAGTATGTTGACTAAATGAAAAACAAAAAGTGTCTAGCTAGTGCGGTCTAAAATTCTAAACCTTTTCCATACATCAAATAATGAACTTGATTGTCGAACTCACAATAATAATAAAAAAAAAAAAAAAATCTTTTCAGCACAGACAGATTTAAATTTAATTCAGTATTCAGTGCCCAATTAACCGAAAACAAACGAAAACTTTGTAAAATTTGCCCAAAAAAAAAAAAAAAATAATAAAAATTAAAATTACCATCATATCTAGAAGAAGCATATATTATTACAAAAAGCCAGTTATGTCAAAATATGCTTTTATACAGATATGCAAATGAGGTATCATTATTTCAATTTAAATAAAATTAAATTTGTTTTTTGTTCGGAATTTCAAAATTTTCAATTTTTTTTTTGTTTCCATGTTATGTGTTATATACCATTATATGTATATACTACATAGGGATAGAATTTTGCAGTATATTTTGGTATTAACTTTTTGTTGGCAGACTAAACCAAATATGTATGACTAAAAAAAAATTTCGAATTTCCATATTCGTTTGGGTACAGAGTAATGCAAGTAAATATAATATATTTTTAGTAATTTATTTTTTTTATAGTTTTAATTAATATAATTAATAAAGCTAGTTATAATTATATATTTTTTGTGTATTATATTCCATTGTTATAATAACTAGAACACAAAAAATGTATGGATTTGTTGTAAAACAAATAACAACTAATTCTGTTAATTAAATTTTGGAATTTACATAATTCATAATATCAGCTGGATTAAAATAATTTTTTTTTTTTGCACAATGTAGGTATACCATATAAAATAATAGTTTTGAAATTAACAACGAAATGTTTTAAACTATCAAACTGTAAGGATTTAATTTTAATGGATAATTCTATCTTCTTGGCTGTTATGATAATTGGAACGGTCGGTTGCAATATCCATACAAAATAAAAAAAAGAATCCCAAAACATCAAGTATTTTTTTAAATATCGCATACCGTTCAATTAATACTATGACATTGATTTGAAATTAAGTGAAAATATGTATTTCAATATGCATGTTAGGCTTGAGTAGAACTTACCATTAATTTTAAAATTGGTTTTCTATAAAATCAGTTTAATCAAAATCCTTAAATTGATTTAGATGACATAACATGTGACAAAGCTACTTATCATAGTTTATTTTTTTTACATGAGAAAATAGTCGGTTCTTATATCTAAATGTCATAGTTTGTATGGAAATGAGAATGCATAAAAAAATTCAATAATGTCAACAAGCAAAATTATTGTTAATGCATCTATCAGCATAATATATGAATTACCCAATAATTTACGTTTATAAATAAAATCAAATAATAAAAAAAATATATTGCACATAATTTTTACAGAGGTCAAAAATTTGTAAATATGTTTTAGCTATATACCTAAGCAATAATTTTTGTATATAATCCTCGTTACTTGCCAAATAAATTAAACTACCTTTTGAGTGGTTTAAGCGTTATTATGTTCTTAACCGTTATAATTCGTCGCAGCACAAACTTGTACGAAACAAGTGTAGCCTTCAACAAGAATAATTAATAATAACTCGTCCCAACATAAACTTGGACGAAACAATTATTATTTTAATCCTTATTAACTAAGTTATTGAATGCTCTACAAAATTTAAAACTATTTCATATTTCTTTTTATTTTATGTATTTATTTCAAATAAAAATCATAATTTATCACAATTCATTATTAAATTCACAAATATAAAAGAATATATAAAAGAAGTAGTCCACATTAGTAAAATATTTAACATATCAAATAAAGCGTTGTGTATTATTCGGCCTTATCAACATTGGCTGTCGTTTGTGCAAAGGGTAAACTTTTGAAAAGATCATGATATTTACTATCTATCAAGGAAATCAAGTCTTTCCACTTTGCTTCCAATTTTTGTGGAGTCGCATTATAGCTTAAAATTATAAAATATACAGAATTTTTAAACCCTTTTTGACAAGAGTTGCTGTTCCAAATTACTCTAATCATTTTTATATTCAACAATTATTGGATTTTCACATTAAAACCTTAGTTCCTTTAATTGCGATATTTGGAAATTAGTATAAACAAAATTTGCTATTTCGCTTAAAGCTTTGAATTTTAAATAAAATCGTGACAGACATTTCTATTACCCGATAAAACGGTTCGGTAACTTTAACAAATCGTTGCATAAAGTTGAATACAATTTTCTAAGCGGCTCGTAATTTAGCTTGGTTCTCGCTCTACAGTACACTCATGCCAAATGAAGCAATATGCTTCTTTTGTATTATGATTGTATATACTGTAAAGTCATAGAAATTAAAACTTCACATATGTATAATACAAAGTTGAAATCTCAGCGTTTGGGCACGTTAAATTTTCTCAAAATAAAACACTGCTGCAATTATTTTGCAATGGCTTTCAAAAGCTTCTCGTTTGGTCTTTATGAATTGTGCAAATTCTGCCTCGTTTAAATGAGACGCAATTTCAAATCCTCTCCATGTTAATGTTTTTTTTTTTTTAAATTTATTTAATAAATATTACAACTGAATACAATTTCATCTAGTAATTTATCTATATTAAATGATGTTAACTGTTTGAGGAGTATAACCCATCGGTTAGCTCCAGGTTGGATACTTCATTAATTTATCTGTCCTAGTTCTAAGGGCTTCGTTCTTCGAAGCCATCTTACTGGATTTTAGTTGTTCAGCAAACGACGCAAATCCGCATTTTCATGTTGACTGAGGCGCTGTACGTGTTTCCTAGCATATTTCTTAATTTCTTGTTTCCAGTTGCCAAGATTGCAGTATCATCGGAAAATGTTGCAATATTTGTTTCTTTTGTGCTTGGCACCTCTCGTGTATAAAGTATATATAGTATCGTCCCCAGAACACTCCCTTGTGGAACTCCAGCCGATATTTTCTTTAATTCGGAGTATTCCTCTTCATGTTTTACACGAAAGTATCGATCAGCTATAGATATGACTTTAAAATCAGGTAAAACTGCTTCGGCAGATCTCTCTGTAGTTTATATTCCAGGCCTCGGTGCCATACCTTGTCGAAGGCTTCAGATACGTCCAAGAATTTGAGCATAGTTAATGTTTTGACTTGTAAATGAAGTGCAGTCGTTGCACCGGTTATTCTTTGTTATAAAAAAATGATATTATTGAAGATATCAGTGTACTGCCGCTTTATTGCTGGAACTACCCCAGAATTCTAAGAAGTCTAGAAACTATTAATGTGATTTTTAACAGACTGTATGATACTTGCTTGATATTTGGAAATGTTTCTGGAATGCTTTCCGTGCATGTCCAATTTTAAACTTTCGTCTTTCAACTTTAAAAAAATTGTGGAAATCCACTCTCGGTTTATTCCTAAAATGTTGAAAAATGTTTAGTATTTTAAAATGAATAAAATTAGCGAAATTAGGCTTACTGAAACCATCCATAAACATGGTTTTGGAAACTCTATTGTCTCCTCGTTTGAAGAGCTTCCTGCTTTGGCCTAAAAATACAGTACATTTCCCTTTCGTTAAAACTTTTTTTCAATTTTTGTTAATTTTTTAGCTGTACCAGTCATATGCCTTGTAAATATATATAACTCCGTCCTATCACTATCGCTTACCGTAGCAGACTGATGAAAATAAAGAAAAAAATTGTTTCATAGTTTTTTGTTTTGTTTTATTTTTATTTTTTTTTTAGCTGTCTCGTTGTTTTACGATTCCAAATTTAAAAAACTAGGTAAACAAAATTGATTGTAAATAGTCCAAATCTTGATAAAAATTAAATTTTTTTTTGGCCAATATAATAATTAAATATCATAGTTTAGTGTGGCATCCTCGGAAAATCATTTTATGCCTTATTTAAAAAGTTATTAAATGCAAGACGAGAAAAACGAAAAAAAACGAGATATTTTCATATAAATTTTTACTTTTTGTATGGGAAACTTTTTTTTGAAAGTCGATTACTCATACATAGAGTGTTTTTTTTTTTGATGTAAAACGGCCGTTTACACATATACAGGCAATGGAATCGTTTGGAATTGGGACAATGCCACTACATAAATAGCCGTGACATCAGTCTAAAAAAGTAAAATCATTAGTATAAAGAAGGGAATAAATATTTTTATTTTTCTATGAAACGTACACAAAATCACATGGGATTTTAAAATTCATAATTTTATATCGCCTTTATTTTCAATTTAAATGAACATTTTTATTTAAAAATAATAATAATTTGAAATTAAATATATCGAATTGCAGGTTGTACACAATTTTAATTGAAATTAATAAAATTTTAATACACAATTTTGCACTTTAGCAAATTGATTTTTTTTTTCAAACATCGTCAGGCTTCGTGTTTCTTTAAAAATTTCATTTCGTACTTTCGTAGATTACTAACTAGATTATTTTATTTCTTTTTTAACTTTAGTAGTTTAGTATTAGTACCAAGAATGATAGATTAGAAGCACAGTACACATATATAAGGTAATATATTGCGCAGGATGTCAAAAAATTTCAACAACAACAATGGCGGAGATCGTGACGGAAAGTTTATGAAATATTTAAACAATGATACATTGTTAATTATTTTGAATTAAAGTCAGTAGAATTTTTCACAAAATTTTAATTATATTCACTCAACACTCAAAATTATTATGCAAAACTAACAAACACGATTTGTTTGGTCACGATGTCCGCCATATTAAATTTTTTTTTACATAGATGCGCAGGAAAGAACGAAAATGAAACATCGGAGTATATTACCTTATTATGTGTACTGTGGATTAGAAGATTGTCCAACTCCGATGGAGAGTAAAACGACTGGTTCCTATGCTTTATTTTTGAATTTTATTTTTTATCCTCTCTTCTAATACGATAGTGAGCCAAAAATGTTGTACTTAAATGAATTGTCGTGTCGTCAAATTACTATGAAGAGAACGATAATTTTGTTTTCTACTGTATATACAACATAAACATTAAATAAAATAAATAACCAATGATGAATGAGAGTGAATGACCAAATATATTATACCACCACACTACATACAATAAGAGGAAATGAAAGGTATGTAGATTAACGCTTCCACATCAATGATCATGTGATCATATTTATTCATGTTTCTCGCTCAAACCGCTGTAAAACCAACCAAATATTTGAAGAACCAAGGGTGAGTGAAACAAAGTTTAAATAATAGGTGAAAATAAAGTCAGATATACAGACTGGTTCCTACGCTTTATTTTTTTACAAAAAAAGAGAGTAACGTATTTTGAGTTGCATAATCTTGTAATCTATCATTCTTGTATTAGTACAAATTCGCTCGTCGAAATGAAATGATCAATGTATGTAGGGATGCTACTCATTTAATTCTGTTTTTGTTTACGTGATTTTTTTTGTTAGGAAAATGTTTTTGTTTTCTTGAAAATTGTTTGGCGGCAGAAAGTATTCTTGTTTGCGGAATAAATTTTTATTAATTAATTAAATACAATACCCACGAGATATTATGTAAACACTAATATAGTGTATTTCAATAATTTTGAGGAAATATAATTTGTGAATTGCGGTTTTAAATAAGTTAAATTTTTTTGAGTTTCTGAAAATCATAAAACGTTGATGGAGCATTGTTAACTGTAAGTCAGTGGTTGAAGGCATCAAGAAACGCGAACCAATGCACTTTCTTCTTTCTTCAAATCAAAAATGAGGAAACGTCAAAAAAATGTCCAATATTTTCTTAATGCTTTGCATTACCCAATATTCCGACAAGCGACAACCTTACAACACATCTATGCTCATTGAAGTTCAAATTTGTACTAAACAAAACTGCTAATAGAAATGAAGAAAATGAAATGTTTAAAGGGACACGAAGCATGACGATGTTTTGAGAAAAAAATAACTTTACAAAAATGCAAAATTACTTATTGACGATTTTCCGCGAAAGGGTTGCCATCTATGATGAACTAACTTTAGTGCTATACAATTAATTTGATGTTTGATTTAGTATATGAAATAAACATTTAAATGATATACAAACGAATTCCAATGAATAATATTTTAATTTTAATAAACAAAATTGTACCTATCAGCCATTTCAGACTAAAACATTATAATCCACTAAACGTCAAATTTGATTTATCCATAGCAGTATAGCACTAAACCTACGCGACATCTATATCAGTAAAATCGTCAATAAAATGTTTATTAATTTTAATCAAAATTGTTCACAAATTGCATTTCGATATATTTAGTATCAAATTATTTATATTTGTAAATAAAAATATTCATATAAATTGAAAATAAAGACGATATAAAAAAATGTATTTGAAAATCCCATATGATTTTTTTACGTTTCATAGGAAAATAAAAATATTTATACCCTTATTAACACTTAAACGACCGGGCACGCCAATTGGCGTCCTAACCAAAACTAACGTTATCGACCGGGAACGCCAATTGGCGTCATATATGAAATAATCATTTGCGATATATAATCATGTAAAGCACTTTGACTCTCGCTAAAAACTGCAAATGCGATGTTCTAGGAAATATGCAGCGTCGTATTTAATAACCGTTATCTTCACATAATTTCGTATTTTGTGAAAATTGAAGCTATTTAGTTCAGTTGTTGATAAAACGTCGCGTGAATTTTTGATTCCTTCATGTTTTATTAGTGATATATTTTGAATGGTTCAGATTTTTATTATCTTTTATTTTTATTATAATAAATTGATGTGGAATTTTTTTTGTAAATTTAAGTTATTATTTTGGGTGTGATATGATTTTTTATGATATAATTTTACTAGAATTTGAATATAATAATTTTTAATCATATGTGATTCTAATAATATTAAATAAATAATGCATAAATTATAATCAAAACCACCTTAATTTATTCTTAAATTTTCATTTCAATATCTAAATTACTTCAAAATACACAAGAATTTGAAGAAAAGATCAATTTGTTTCCCCATTTTATAAAAATGACACCGGTAACAGGCCACATGTTCATAGCAAAACACCCCGGTCGATAAAGTGTTAATACTACCACACATTTTTGTGTCACGGCTTTTTATCATGATACAAAGACTTAATAAGGTATGCTCAATAGATGTAATTACGCCATCCGGTGACAGAAATTTGTTTTTTATTTTTTATTTTTTGTACAAATTTCTCTATTTTGTTTTGTTTTTTAGCACGTCATTCGATGCTGCACCACGATACTACCGAATGACGTGCTAAAAACAAAATAAAATAGAGAAATAACAAAAAATAAAAAACAAATTTCTGTCACCGGATGGCGTAATTACATCTATTGAGCATACCTTATTAATTCCTTGTATCATGGCTTTTTATGTAGTGGCATTGATTGGGAGAATAGAGCGGTACGCTACTCGAAATTCTTGCGTTCGTTTTATTTTTTTTTTTTGTTTTTTAAGGGGAAAACTAAACATTACGAAAGATACGCGTCGGATTTTTTGTGGGTAGTAGTCAAGATATACAGAAAAAAGAGGTAGTATATTCCCGTGTCTCATTTTCGTCTTTCTTTGCGCATCACGTCACTTGAAGACAAAAAAGCAGACATTTATATGAAATTTGGCGGTTTTTTGATTAATTTTTTAAATAAATCAAGAATAATCGTAATTTTTTTTAACAAACGGTATTTACAATTGATAATGATAGTTTACCGAGACCCTTTTTATGCTTTATATTTTTTTTATGGTCCAAATATTTGAGAAATAATTCTTTCGGGTGTATAATGTCTAAGATAAATGGAAAAAAAGGTAAACAAAATTATGAATACATAACATAAAACAATTAAATTATTAAATGTTTTTGGTCATTTACGTACCAATTATTAAAACTTTTATTTTTTTACGTTGTGTACTCAAATTTTTGCCATCTATTTTCGTTTGGCTTCAAATTATTGGTATCCACGTACCTATTCAAATATTATGTTCATATTCAACGTTAAATATAAATGGAAAAATATATTAAATAAAAATTCAGTTCACAAATTATTAAACGCCCAGTTAATAGAAAATATAAATTTGAAAAAAAGGAAATTAAATAAAACTATAAATTAAAATTAATATAAATCAAAACACCCATTCACTGTTTAGTGTTCTATATGTGTTCTTATCAGAAATATGAACAATTGATAGTTTTGTTGCAATAGGAATTATTCAAATTTAGTATATTTAAAATCGAACACTCCCAAATTTTTGAATTAAATAATTAAAATCAAATCGTTCTCTGCATTTAACAGAAAAACTATACTCATACATTCCAAAACTTGTTATGCAATGTGCTCAAACAGTCTGCTCTAGACACGAATATTAAAGCATGCCTCTTTTCGCGATTTAATTCCGAAAGTATTGCAGTATATAACTAAAATCAAAATTGAAATGTTTAATTTTAACATAAAGTCGAAAAATAATTAATGGCAAAAATAAAAAAAAATTCATTTATTTTCCATTTATTTAAAAAATTAATAAAAATATCACAAAACTCTATATAAATATCAGCATTTTTGTCTTCACGTGACGTCAAATTGTGAAAAAAGGATAGCAACAGCATGCGCAATATTATACCTTATTTTCTGTATATCTTGGGTAGTAGTCGAGTTTTAATTTTTGAAGAGATATAGTCTCGTATTTTTGATTTGAAGTGGAAAAAAAAAAATTATTAACAAGTCAAGTTTGAAATTATTTTTGGCGAAAGATGCCATGTTTGTTGTTTCTAAAAAAAAAAAAAATAAATAAATAATAAAGTTTTTAAATAATATAATTTTCTTTTGTTTGTTTGATAATGTATATAAAGTTTTTTTAATTAATCAAAATGGTGAAAACTAAATAAAAAAAAAAAAAACTGTAATTAATTCCTGGCCGTGTGGCAATTTAAATGCTAATTTTATTTTATTTTGAATTAAATAAATAAAAACCTGTTGTTATAGTTTGAAAACAGATATGAACAATTGATATCAAATTTGTAATGCCTAAATTTTGTGGTTTTTTTTTAAATATGAGTACCTAAGTTTATATCAAAGGCAATCAACATTGTTAAGAACATTAATGCGAGATATATTAAATATATACAAATAAAAATAAAAATAAAAAAAAAAAACAACAAAAATATTTTAAAATATATCAATAAATAACGAGTTTTCATTAACAATATGGTGGAAAGATTTTTCATTTCTTTGGTTTAATTGAATGATCACGTCGTAAATTTCTGTTGAAAAGTTTGACGCCACGGTTGGTATATTGAATCTGGAAAGTATTAACCGTTAAAGTTTGAAAATTGTGAATTTGGAACTGTGGCAGCTGACCTTGCAGTGGGTCGAGGACGGTGCGAGGGGTCTGCTGGGACGGTATCCTGCGTCGGCGCTGGTATGCTGGTGGGTCAGATGTACCCATTTAAACTGTACAGGTAAGGTGGACGGTGTAAAATAAATAAGAAATACCGTTACACCGCGTGTTTTTTTTTCCTTAATTTGTGTAATCCAAATTTGATTTGGTGATTTTTTTTTATTATTTCTGGAGTTTTATTATTATATTAATTTTATTATATTTATATATATATATATATTTTATAACGGGGTTTTTTAGGTTTCGGGTGGCGTACCGTAACACGTACCCCAAAAGTGATTCACATTTTCCTATTGGTATTTATTTTCTTTTGGGTTTTTCATTATTCACTATTTCATTTTTTTCCCTTTTCTCTTCAATTATTTCGTTAATGGCCACGTTTTCTAGTATGACATATTTCTAATTCCGTTAAGATTCGAACGCGTGTCTGTAGTTACTGTATATTGAGTTTATAGGGTGGTGTTTTTTTTTTTGCTCACTTTGGTATTTTGGCTTAATAATATGAGGCGTTAAATTTCTCGTAGTGATCACGTGGCGTGTGGGGGCGACCCCATGCTGACCTAGGCCCTGATGAAGGTCGCCGGAGTGGCACCGGCGTCCTTGGTCGAGCTCACCAAAATTTTAATTATCTACCACTGTGGTCGTGGCAAGGTAAGCTTAATTTCTCTGTCCCGTTCGTTTTATCTCTATGCGAGCTATAGCCGGCACTATACCGTAACCAGACCTCTATTTCTATGTCTGTTAACACAATCCCCAAAGGGAACAAGTTAGTTACGCAAATATCTCCAATAATAGACGATCATATCATAATTCATTACTTAGAGACTTTTCCATCAATTGCATCGGAACCATTGGAATTTAGATTCTCAGCACATTTATTCACAAATTATTCCGAACGAAATTTACCAAAGTAGAGAGTTAATATTAGAACAACTAGCAAGTACAGTATTAACATACACATCCACAGTAAAGTCAACCCATAGTTCAAATACCTCTAACACAATATCGACACAGTAGACAGATCACCATCATCATCAGATAAACATCCTATAGACATAAAAAAGACAATATGCTGAACTGAAAGTGATGATGGAAGGAATCAAGAGGGCAGTTCTATTTTCCGACTTCTGGAGTGATTTAGAATTAGTAAATTGAGTTGGGGTTATTTTGGATAGTGTGTTTGTAAGAATGATTTAGGAGTACATTAATCTTGTGGGAGTGAAGCTGTACTTCAATGGATAAAACCTCACATATAAATTCGAGGTAATGAAAGAGTCGATATGTTTACCAGAAGGAGGTGTATGATTGAAGAATTAGAAGAGAATAAATTTATCGAAAAGAATCAGGTAAAAGGAAAGAAATACTATAAATTGTGTTGTGCCTCTTTGGGGAACTAAAGACGACAGATACTACAATGATACTAGCATGGTAATTGGAAAAAATGTCTAAAGAAACTTCATTTAATTGAGAATGATTTATGTGAAAGCTGACTGGTTATAGAGTATATCAAACATATACTGAAAAAAGTTGTAAGTTTAGCCAAACTCGAGGAATGTTCGATATCCTGATGAATGCAACGAATCCCTATTATAAAATGGATCGCATTTCGCATTTTTTACGATTTTGCGGATACGATTCACTTCGCATGTGCGTATTATGAAAAGCGGTTTTCGCATATCGTAATTCTTATAAGAAATTTTATTTTGCCAAATATTTTTTTTATTATTTTGAAATTATTTTTAACAAAATAACATATTTCTTAATAAAATACATTTTAAATGTATTTAGAAAAAAATTATTTATTAACACACTCACTTCGCAAATGCGACATGCGACTGCTATAGACTAGTCGCATTTGTCAATTTCAATTTCGCAAAAATCCGCTATCGCATTTTATAATAAGGCCACCAAGAGCGCATTTTTGCGAAAAGGTCGTTTTATAAAACCGAAATGCGATATCGCTTGAAAGTGCGAAATCGCATTTTTTTCATAATAGGGCCGCTGACTAAAAGAAGTTGTATGAGTTTATGAAAGTAAATGAAATTACTGTATGAAAGTCGATCAATGTGCAAATGAAGAGAGAACCTTAAATAAATAAAAAATTGTTTTTAAATATTGGAAATCAGGATAAATAGCTCCTATATTTTGAAGCTGGTGTCAAATTAAATAAATGATAAAAAAAACGTTTGTAAAATTTAGACTTTATAGTTAATTTTCGACTATAGAGAACGATAATAAAAATTAAAATACTTTCCAAAAATTTAGGCAATAGGTATACCTAAATATGCTTATGTACAAAAAAATTTAAATTATTTACTAAAAGTTAAGGATGTACTGTTCTAAGCATTTTCTTATAAGCAGTACACATGGCGAGTGATTAACGTGGTGGTTTCATAGGCGCTTAAAGCATCCGATTTTTTTTTATTAGCCAGCTCATACTGCTCGTCATTTTCTAAGTCCTTCTTAATATTAATATTAATCAATTATATGACATCGTTTACTCCATACCATCCAAACTAATCGTAATTGCCATTTAAGCAATTTAATCGCTAATTGAATCATTCGAATGGTAGTCATACTGATTCGTATTCTGCCCACATTCTAACAAAATACATCTCCAACAGTCACCAAATTCTTCTATAAATATTTAATTATAATATATAAATAGCTGCTTAAAAGCTTTCCTTCAATAATATGTCTTAAACATGGAAATAACTATACCTAATCTATGGGTTAGATATTTGGTGTGGCGTTCAGAGATAATACAGTGAATTTTCGAAAACTAGTCAAGAAATGTAGCCGCCATCATCCACGTCTTTCTGTTTGATCGCTAATCAACTGGAAAGTTTTTTTATCGATATTTTTCAAAGCTCTTCATTGTACTGGGTGCCGATCTCTCGCTTCTGTGAAGTTCGCTTCCAAGAAAAGCCCGTTTATGTCTACATTAAAAATTAGTTTTTGACTGTTAGCACCTGTTGCCATACTCTCCTATAATTCGTCTATGAACTGATCATCGGTAACAAAATCTGCAACCAACTCCAAACCAACCTTGACTGGCTTAAAATTAATCATCTGTGTATTCTACATTTCCTTGCTATAGTATTAAATCGTCAAATAAGCTTTTTGCCTGCAGTTTTTTCGTATTTCATCTTAGAATTTTTTCATGTTAACTATTACGTTACTCCGGCAACGAATTATTCAAAAAGTGAAGTTCGATGAAATAATTGTTGCCCCTTTTTATTTTTATTTTCTTAGATCTTTTTACTAGTAGCGGGTAATTCAAGCGCTTCCGCAATATCCACTAACTTCCTACTATTAACACAATGTCAATAATCTCCAGTTTTGTTTTTAATTAAAAAATGATGTTTTCTAGCAATTTTTGGTATTTTACCCATTTTGCGGCTTTACCAAACGAATCCAAGCTTAATACTAAAATTTTGTAATGTTGTAAATTACAGCGATACAAAAAGTATTTTTAAAGATACACAATCAATTAATTGGGATTCTCATAATTATTTTTTCGGATATATATCTCCCATAATTGTTTCATTCAAAATTCTTTTATAAAAATTATGGATTCTGAAGTTGGGTTTGTGCGAAAACTCACCACGTTTCTTTCAGTGTATACCATCGAAATATAAAATTGAAGAAAAGAAATTTAAAAAATTTCAGATTCCAAAATTCTTACTGCATAAACCATTTTAATGTGCTTAAGCTGCTGTCATAAACTGCAGATCTACGGGAGATGGTCTAGAGTAGCCAAAGTGGATTTAATTATTATGGAAACTTAAGTAATTCCAATAAAAGAGGCTTCAATTCTAAGGTTGAAACTTTGTGGAGCTCACTTCTTGATAAAATTATGGAAAGACGTGAAAATCAAGGGACAACAAGGTATATTTAGTGATTAGGTATATTCCACTCTTTTACTTAATTGGTTGTCCATTGAAATCGTTTGTGACAAATATGTTTTCTGCAGTTCCTAGTTTAATCTAGAAGATGATGAAGAAAAAAAAACAAAGTAAATCAGCATTGCTGATGATATTTTACCTGATTTAGTTACAAAGTGTTCTGTATACAACAAATTGTTTAGGACAGACATTTTTAAAATTTTTTTTAAAAACACTTGTTAAATATTTCGCAAAATTACAAAAGGTTTAAAAAGTCACTCGATCGATTTCGGCTTGTTAGGCCATCATCAGGGGTAGTTTAGTTTACAGTATAGTAGATACTCCTGATGATGGCCTAACAAGCCGAAATCGATCGAGTGATTTTCTAAACCTTTTGTAATTTTGCGATATATTTAATAAGTGTTTTTAAATTTTTTTTTAAAAATGTGTGTATTAAGTGTGTTTCGCCAAGTGCAAAAAGTGAACATGCAAAAGTGACATTTGTATACAATATTGACTGTTAATATGATAAAAAGCATCCAATCAATCTGGCGACTTCCCCCTTCTTGTGTAGCTTGATTATTTTGTTCTTTCACAAAAAATATTTTCGAACGGTTCAGCAGATGCAATGTGGATATTCAGTTAGTTTTAAAAGCAGGTAGTGGATTATAAACAAATAAAGATAGCAAATACCTAATAGGTAGTAATAGATAAGGAAAAACGTTTAATAATTCCAGAGGCCATTTAAAATGTTTATCGGAATCCAGGAGCGAGAACGTGATAAATTGACATTGTAGGCAAACAACCAAATCGAGAATATACGGCTAAATGCATATTTTGCGTGGACAATATTGTACATAGCATTGATTTATTCCAGCATGACATGAATTTCAATTCCACTCTTACCGATATTCAAACCCTGTACCTATCGATCCAAATGCCGTAGGGTTACCACTGTGGGCTGGTTGAACGATAAGCAGCAGTTAAAGATTATTACGTTAATATGCCAAATAGAAGCAATCTTAAACTTAAGAACACCAGATATAATAAATAATGAATTAAGTTTCGTTCTATAATGCACTTACACCATCACATTTTTTAATTGAGTCAGCAAGTGCGGTTATTCCTGATGAAGGTTTATGCGATATACCAGAATAAAAATTAAAAATATGGCAACAGTGAAAACAACGAAAGTTTTTCAATGAACATTTGTATATTTTGCAGTAAAGTATAAAGTGGAAAACTCTCAGTGCAAACATTCAGACTGACGATGTAGTTGCCGTATCGGAGACAACCTACCTTCTTAAAATTGAGCTTTAGCTAGAGTTACAACAACGCATCCAGATAATAAAAACCTTGTTCGCTATTCAACACTTCGAACTGCTAAATATATGTACATAAAGCGACTGATCGCCAATGTTAATGGGGTGGATTATGGGGGATTAATGGGGTGGAGTATGTTCATGTAATGTTTGATAAATTATAATAATTTAATATTAAACTCAACAATAACCGTAATATATAAAATATTGATGCGGTCATAGAATTCGTATTTGGAACGCAAGCCGAGTGATTTAAAAAGCGATTTTGTGCGATATTTAAATTATAAGTGATCAGCAAAGATTGTGCGAATATTATAATAAGTGATTTTATGAATTATTGTTAACAAATTGTGTTGTATTAATTTTTCGTTAAATAAATAAATTCGTTTGTGATAAATTCAACTGGTTTGTTATATTCACAAGCCAGTATTGATTCAAACCTTGATTGACAAGGCAAAAACGTAACAACATTTTTCTTAATTGGTGCCATCTGTGTTTAAATATAATAATGGTTAAAATACAGATTGTCTTAGAAGGAAGATGATTTTTTTACCTATTGTAAAGCGTGGTTTGGGGCAAAAAAAAATCGTTTGATATAAAAGCAATAAAGGAATGCAGTAAACTTTTATTTTCATTTAAACAGGCAGGATGTGCAAATGTAAAAATATATTTTCCTTATTGTTTTATGTATTATTTTCATTTTAAAACCTTTAAAATATCATCCGGGAGAATTTTTTTTACGGCTAATTAAAATTAACATTTATTTTGGGAAAGATCCTAGCTTTCCCCTGATTTGTATTCTTCGAAATAGTCAGGAGACTTTATTTTATGGGGTAGATAAATTTGATAGAATTCTTTCTTGCTAAATTGTACAAAACTCATTCACAAACTATTGATGTCAACATAAATTTAAGTTTTATAACAATAACTTTGTGTTTATCATGATGAACCAGTAAATAAGTTTTAGCTAGCGTAATTGAACAACACGAATTAAAAGCGATTGAGTTCTGAGTTAATCAGTCAGATATATAGTTAAATATTCATAAAAATATGGTTAGCCAATCATTTTATTAAAATATAAAATTATAAATTAATTGAACATTCCAATGTAACTAATTATTGTACATATATAATTAAATTAACCATAATTGAATTTAATCAATGATATAGGAGGTAATATTTATTTAACATTCAATTATTTCAAAATTATTTGTACGTTTTGCTCCCTTGTTCCCAAATCGTCATTTTTTTCTACTAAATCGATAAAAACTGTTATGGAGTGGATAACATTTTACAAATCCTCTTTAACCGAATAAGAGCAACTCAAAATGCAAATTAGTTTTTTTTGTTACGCAGGTTAGTTTTGCTCGAAGATATTTTTATTACAGTAAATTATTTTTATCGCCCAAATCTTTTTTTTTTATATATTATCGTGCATAACCATAGTAATTTATCACTCTTGTATCCACATACACAAAAAAAACACACTTTTATAAAAATTTAAAGCTTCTTACAAATTACAGTTTAATTTTTTTGTTCACAGCTAAACATATGCACTTCGTTTGGTGAGATAGAAAAAGAAAACGAAAATAATGAAAATTCGTTTTTTTTCTACTTTACCTCTATGTTTTTATTTTTTTATTTTTACAGTTTGTACTTTTAATTGCAAGCAGCAATTTATGTCGCAGAAAATTAAGCGGTTACAATGTTTTTTATTTGCGTTGTGTTAAAAAATCATAAGACTTTTTTTCAAACAGCTTTCCTGTTTCTTTTCTTAAACATTTATGTTTAGCTGAACTGTTCTTTTGAATAAAATATCCACTTGCCTGCGGTCAACTGCCATTTCGTAGTTCACTATACACAGTTGATTTGTTTTTATTTTATGTAAATCCATTCATTATAAAAAGCTAATCTGTAATTATAATTGTAGCTTGATATTGGCTGTTTCAAAATATAGGTCTAAATTATGCATTCGGGATTAGACAAGTGTCTGTAAATGCCGATGACCTTGTATTTAAGGTAATATAGGAAACTGCTTCGACTAGGGTGCGCAGGGACATTTGAATTGTTGGTCCGAAATAAGTAACAACCAATGGTAAAATATATGTAATACCAAAAAATCTCTCAAATTTTTTTGAATAAATTTATTATTCTAATTTTGTTTTCTTAATTTGTAAGATTTGCTGATGCTTTCCCTACTTATTTCTTTCACGGACAAATGTAAAAGAACGAAATTTTACGTTTGATTGAAACTTTACAGTTTCAGTGAATATTAAGCCTATCGGTTAACGTAAGTTTGCCTTTCAATTTTAAAACTACCTATAGGTTTAGACTTTGATAAATTTAACCGTTTAGTCTTAGGACATTTGGCTTTAGACTTGCTAATTTACAATTTAAATTTTAGAGTTCTGGTTTCACAGTATAGATGGCTGGTTGTAAACGTTAGACTATCAACTTTCTATTTTAGACTTCAAGATTTAATTTTATTTACTAAATATTTTAGACCTAAAACTTTAGAAACAAGGCGGTACTCTAAACTACAGACTTCAGGCTTTATCATTTAAACTCTTAAATTTACTTTAGACTCTTGGCTTTAGGTTTTTAGCTTTTGACGTTATAGATGGTTAAAATACTTTGATTTTCAGTCAGCAGGTGTTAGGCTTAAGAATTTTTACTTTAGAATAAAAATTAAATGCTTTAATTTTAAAATTTAAACTTTAGGCTCTAAACTTTACACTTGAGACATTATACGAGACTAGGCTCTTTAGACTTTAGGCTTAAGAATTTAGACCCAAAAGTATATACTTTAGAATTGAGTCTAAACATTTCAGATTTTAAGCTTGAGGCTTCAGACTTTTGGATTGACGTTATAATTTAGATTTAACTGTAGTTTCCTATATTTACAATTTTAAGGTTTATACTTTAGGCTTTAGGACTTTAGACTATAGAAATAAGAATTCAGATTTTCAATTCAGACTTTAGATTTTAAACTATAGATTTTAGAATTAAAAACATTGGTTTTAAAATTTTTGAATCTATGCTCTAGACTTTGTACTTTTTAAAATAGATTTTACAATTTAAACTTTAGATTTTAACCTTTGAACTTTATGCTTTCGAGTTTAATCTTTAGAACCTATATTTATACTTAAGGCTTGAGGTTTTAAACTTTACACTTTAGAATTCAGACTTTAGATTTTAAACTTTATGCTTTAGACTTAAGACTTAAGACTTTAGAATTCAGATTTTAGACTTTATACTTAATATGGCAGATTTCAAACTATACAGACTTTAAACTTTAAGCTATAGATGTTATAATTTAAAATTTTATTATTTTCAATTTAGACTAACAATTTTAGACCTAAACTACAGGCTTCCTGTCGATGAATTTAAAACTGCCAAGCCTTTGAATTTTAAACTTTAAACTTACCTTGTAACTTTAAACTACTAATTTGTCTTTACCTTACCCGAATCATTATGGCTCAGTTACCAGTGGTTGCCACGAGGAGGCAGCACGTACACTTGCGAATTGTGCCAGGTTACAACTAACACAATTGTACCCATCACGCTTCTGCGTGATACATGCCCAGAACAGCTCACGTGATGCGCACCCTACTGGAAGGTTACGGAGATGGTATTGTAGATTAATTTACTCAACTGTAGTTCCCCTTCCAATAGACACCAAACCACCAACCATATCGGCTACAATATATACAATACATATGAACACGCCTGTAACCGATGGGTTTGGGTCACACTGACACACCGTTGCACACTGTAAATTTTTGGAATAGCTTTCAGTGGCGAGGGAGGTTCGTTAGCTTTCCGATGTGTCAATATTCCATCGTACAAAAAAAAAATTTCCAAAACAAAACTTGAAATGGAGATTAGTGTGCATAAAAAAATAAATAAATCCAACAACATAAAAAAAATACAAATGAACTAGTAACGGTAGCGCCCAGCATTATATGGCACAGACATCCCCCTAATGGAGTTCTTAATAACTCACTCCATCTTGTACATTTTCTAACTACTGATTTAAATTAAACGTCAACATAAGCAACATAAAAAAAAACGTGCTTTGCGACAGACCAAAAGCAAAACCAATCTTATATGAAAAACAAAAAAAAACAAAACCTAAGGGAAACCCGACGCAAGTGAAATTAGTTTACAAAAAAAAAATTAATTCCTGAAATAAATTAATTAATTAGCATTTTTGTTTTTCTACATCACCATAATTGTTGTCCCGGTTGATTGCCCGTCTCACAGTTACTGTATACCACACGCTCGTTCACGAATAGCGGCAAAATACGTTAAATTAACACCTCGCTTGTCTGATGATTCGCTTAACCGCGAATGTTAATTGATTCTTACTTAACGTTGATCCGTAACAAGTTGTAGATCGAATTCAACAATTCATTTGTATATGCATCTATACAAATTGCGTTACCGAATATGTACAAAACAAAATGTATTTTTGTTTCCTTCACTGTACCACTGTTCATTTATGTCTGGTTCTTATTTTATCTTTATGTATTTTGGTTAACACTTTAACACTCAGGTTGATTTATCAAGCACATGTTCTTCACCAAAAACAGTTCGCTTTAGCGGAAAACCACACTGATATTTAGCACTAAGTTTAACAAATAACAAATGCACTTTTGAATTTTCCAACAATTTCGAACAACATGAGTTTTAAACTTGCATGAGATATGCTTGTTCCATAAAAAAAAAACACAACAATAATAAAAAAATATGGCAGTAATTTGCAATTTTTTTAGTTTTTAAATTTTATATTTGTTCATTTTAACTTTAATTTTAATTTTAATAACAATAATCAATAACTACATTTGACTGATTACGTTTACAAATACATTTGTTTTTGTGCACTAATCCAATAGCTTTGTACATATATAAGGAATACATTTAAATTTTTATTTTTATAATGTTTAATTTTTAATTATTACACCAAATGTACTAAATAACATTAACTATTAACATTTTACTTAACATTTTTATTTACACAAAAAAAAAATGCTACTACTATTAATTTATGTTTTAAATGTTTTACAATTTTTTAGTTTTTTAATTTTATATTTACAAAAATTTACACAATTTACAATACATCTTTCACTTGTTCGTACTATAATGTGTCACCATTTAATTTTCTTTCGATCTGTCCCATGCACATTTTTCTCTCGCCTTTTTATATGTTTTTGAACGTCCTTAGCGGCAAACCGTTTGACCATCACCCGATGTTCTTATTATTACATATTACAAATTGGTTTTATTTTGTTATTTATTTTGTTGTTGTTGCTTTTAGACTATGTCATGACAAAATTGTTGGAATCATACATACAATAATGGAAACAATAATATCCTACTAGAGATGGACCATGAACCTAATTTTGATTTGTTACAGGGCAGATTAAAAAGATGTCAACATAGTTAAACCAATGACGATTTTGAAGCTGAAAAAAGAACACAAAGCAAAACTGACTATTAGCTTACAAATTATAAGTATGTACTACAATTTTATGTCCATCAGGTGGTGGTTTCCCAACGACTTTCCTTGGTCATCTACTAAAATATAATTAGAGTTCCCAATTTTTTCCTTAACAATGGCTCTAATATAGGGGAAAGCAAATTTGGCTACGATTTTTTTTGACGCGTCACTGAGGGGATGCTGTCTCACATAAACTTGTTGGCCAGGTTCAAGTGATCTCTTTCTTGTTCTTAAATTATATCGTGCTGAATATTTCTGATAGGCGGCGGCAAGATTCTTTTTTACTTCTGCATGGACAATGCCCAATCTATCAGGCATTTCCATCCAATTTAGATCCCCTTCGTTCATCAAGTTGAGTTCTTTCAATATTTTATAGTCTTTGCCATGTAGCATTTTGTTGTACCCAAATAAAAGAAAATGTGGCGAATACTGTGTGGATTCGTGGAGCGAACTACGTAAAGAACTGGCAATTTTTGGTAAGTACGTATCCCAGTTTGAATGCTTGTCACCAATGTACGATCTGATAGCTGCTACGATTGAACGGTTGACTCTTTCCGAGGCGTTGCTCTGTGGAGAATAATAAGCACTACGAATGTGTGATATCCCATACAATCTTACCATTTCTGAAAATTCTTTTCCCACAAACTGAACTCCGTTGTCGGAATGAATGAATTCTGGAACACTGAATAAGGTAAAAATTTCATTCTCTAAACAGTCAATTATGTTTCTTGCAGTTGCTCTCGCTAATGTTTTTAGGTAGACAAACTTTGTTAGATTATCAAGAATAATCATAATTGTTGTTTTACCTCTAGCAGTTCGCGGATATGGACCCAATATATCGATGAAAATCTTTTGCCAAGGGCGATCGGAAATGGTCAGTTTACCCATAGGAGGTCGTAAGCATATGTTGGTTGCTTTTGATTGCTTACATATTTGGCAATGTGTGATGAATTTGTGGACATCCACAGCCATTTTGGGCCAATAGTAAAACCTTCGTATACGCTCAAGGGTCTTTTTGATTCCTCCGTGTGATCTGTCAGGTGGGCAATGCTCCATTTCAATGATTTCTGAAATTAAATCAATTGGAATCCACATTTTCCAGGATGGGATGTCTGTAATTGGAATATTTTCTTTCGGCTCCATTCGAATGAATATCCTTTCATCTTTGACTATTAAATTTGGATACTTACCAGGATCCGCAGCTATATTTATCCTAAGTTTCAAATAAGCTTCCTCCGTAATCTTGCTGGTATCAAATAAATGCTGTCGGTGTAGCTCCAGGTCGATATTTCGTTCGGCTATACTGTCACAATAGACGCGAGACAACGTATCTGCTACTGTGTTATCTTTGCCTTTTAAATGAATGATGGTAAAATCGAATGCCTGTAATTTCAGGCTCCATCTAGCCAATCGTCCCGATAAATCTCTTTGTGACATGAGCCATTTCAGACTGGCATGATCGGTGATGATGGTAAACCTATAACCCTCAATGTACGGTCGGAAATGCTTCACACTAACTATTGCCGCCAAGCATTCCAGTTCCGTAACCGTATAGTTTCGCTGTGCTTTGTTCAATTTCTGGGACATGAAGGCTATAGGTTTCTCATCACCACCATCATCCAGCTGGTATAAGACTCCTCCAATTCCTTGTGTACTGGCATCACACTTGATGTAGAAAGGATCCTTGAAGTTTGGTGTATGAAGAACTGGGGCATTACTCAGTAGATCTTTTAACAGCTGAAAAGCTTCATTTGCTTCCTCATTCCATTGAAATTTCACTCCTTTGCGCAATAGGTTTGTGATTGGAGCCGTGACATCTGAAAAATTAGGTATAAAACGCCGATACCATCCCGCCAAGCCAAGTAATCGACGCGTTTGCTTTACGGAACTCGGTGTTGGAAAATTGCGGATTGCTTCAACCTTGGATGGATCTGTTCTGAGTCCTAGTTCACCAATAATGTATCCCAAATATTTTGTTTCTTTTAACACAAAGTGGCTTTTTTCGATATTGATCGTCAAGCCCGCCTTTGACAACAACTCCGCTACCGTGTTTAACAGTTCCAGGTGCTCGTCGAACCCAGCTGAGACTATCAACAGATCATCTAGATACACAAATACTTTTTCTCTAAGCTGGTGGGGTATTACTCGATCCATCAATCTGCACATGGTTTGGGCGGCATTACACAACCCAAACGGCATGACACAGAATTGATAGAGAGGACGGCCTGGAACTGTAAAAGCTGTTATCTCTCTTGAGTTTTTGGCAAGCGGAATCTGCCAAAAGGCGTCTTTAAGATCCAGACTTGTAATAAATTTGGTCTCAGTTAGTCTGCTAAGTAGTCCATTGATAATTGGTATAGGATATGCATCTTTTTTGGTAACTAGATTGATCTTTCTCGAATCCAAGCATAGGCGCGACTTTCCATTCGATTTTTTTACCAACACGACTGGTGAACTCCACGGGCTGCAACTCTCTTCAATTACACCAAGTGACAACATACGATCGATCTCTTCGTTAGTTTGTTGTTGTTTTACTGGTGAAACCGGAAAATATCTCTGCTTAATAGGCGAGGCATTACCAACATCAATTATATGTTCCGCCAAATGTGTTCTTCCCAGACCTTTTGAAGTAAACGATGGAAATTTATTGATGATTTCATCTAAGCGAGTTTGCTGGTCATCATCAAGATCATGTTCCTTTAGCTCTTTCTTAGTATTTTCCAAAGGGCATTCTATTATTTCCGAAATTAGATGAGGAGCAACATCAAATTCTCTCCAAAAATCAACACCAAGATAAATTTCTGCTTGAAGTGATGGCACTACACAAAATTTTATAACCTTTGTTTTATTCATGTACGTGACGGGGAGTTTTACGTATCCCAAAACATTGTTTATCGAGCCATCTGCAGTTTGAATATGTGTGTCCAGTTTTTTGATTTCTGCTCCAAGAGTTTTAATGAGGTTTTCTGATCCCTTACCCAAAATGCTGACGCTTGCCCCACTGTCCAGAAGTCCTAAACATTGGTATCCATTAATATTTATTTTTGCGTACGGCCGTGGATCGAAATTCATGTAATTATTTATAGTTGAGATGGTGCAGTTTTTACTATATAATTTTCTTTCCTTCCAATAATGTTTGATTCGCTCACTTCTACTGCGAGCAGGTTCAAGCTGTGATAATTTGGTGTTTATTTCTCTGGCCGTGACACATTCACCTGTGCTGTATTCACCTGAGATGATACGGACATCGTTTTGGGGAGTTGAAATCTTACTGAACGCGAATCCCCCACTTTTGTCGCGTTCATTCGCGCATTTCCCGAACGTTTGTTTTGACATCGTACGCAATCTTCTGACAAATAACCTGCTAATCCACAACCTCCGCAGAACTGATGAGTTATTTCGAGTGGACATTTAGAAGACCTGTGACCTAGTTCCTTACAGTTCCAGCATACGATGAACATTTGTGGATGTAATGCACTGACTTTCTGGATTGCTTCCTGATTTGATTCTTCATCTAGATTTCTATCACCTGCATATACCTCATCATTGGCGTAATTTTCATAATTGATACGCTGTGGAACTGGTAGGGAAAGTTGATCAACTAATTGTGTGCGTCTTGAGCGTGTCTCAACAAATCGCCGAGGATCAAATCCAGACGTTGACCACAGCTTTTCGTAGTTGTCACACATTTTTCGAAGACTTTCTATAGATTTGAACTGGGTATTGCATGTAACACTTCGCAAAGCTGGATTCATGTTTTCTACTAGTGCCTCCAACAGTTCCTCATCTGGTAATGGTTTTTGAAGTCGTCCGTTTACGCTTTCAATATCCAATACAAAATCATTAAATGCTTCTTTCGGACCTTGCGTTCTGTGTCTAATATACCTGCGCATTGCTCGTTCATTTTCAAGATTGCTAAATCTATCTAGAAATGCTCCCTTCAACTCCTTCCAACTAGCATCCTGGTTTTTTCTGATGAATATATAATAAAATTTCTCCGCTTTGTCTCTCACGTAGTTGCGCATTAGAAAGACCAACTCTTGTCGTGGGATTCTATCTTGCTTTGAATGTTCTTCTAACTTCATAAGGAAATCTTGAACATTATCATCATCAGCTTTCTTATCGGTTCTTCCGGAAAACATCACCTTCCACTTTGACGGGTCTGAAATTTTCCGAGCCCATTGCCTTGAATATCCTCTGTATCTTTGGGATCTAGTTGAAGACACGGAATCGGTAGAATAGGTAGTTTCTTGTTCACTCTCTTCAGAAGAATCAAAAGCTGATTGTCTGCGATTGGTTTTTTGATGGTTTTTATTTCCCTTACTTAACCGAGGAGTGGTTTTAAGTTTCGCCATAAAATCCTTTGAGATCCCATCTATTTTTTTTGAAAATTCACCTTCAACAACAGTTTCGTGTTGTTTATTTTTCTTTGGAACTGCACCCCTGCTTTGACCTCCTCGAACGTGTGATGCTTCATTCGCTTTCAAATTAGAGCCCCCACCAGATGCTTCAGGTAACCTCGTATCATTATTTACCAACAATTCCAGTTCACTTTTTCGCAAGTCTCGACCTATATTTCTTGATATTCGCTTTAATGTATTGACTGTAAAAGAAACAGAAGGTAATTCTGGGAAAGAAAATGCCAATCGCTCAGCCCGTTCTTTCCAGTGTACGACTTTTATCCCTATTTTCTGTTTATCTTTAAAAGTCGCATTATTACCTAACGCTTCTATTTGCTCGTCAATAGAGGACAATTGTTGCTGAATTTGATTTAATTCGGCCTCTGGTTCTTCATTGACATGTGATTTTTTTTGGATTTAGTTGGGGTGTATCAATCTCTCTTTGGATCGCAGCTAATAATTTGTTTTCAGCTCCAGCTTGATCTGGAGCGATACCCCGAATTAAATATTCAACCTCAATCTCATCATCATTTAACGACTCAAACATTAAGTTATAATTCATTATTAATTCACAGGGAATAAAATATGGACAGAAGAAAATAGAAAAAAATAAATAAACAAAGGATTCAAATAAATATAAATTATTTGAAATAATTTAACAACTAATTAAAACTTGAAAAAAATCTAGGATACAGAACGATAATTGCAAATATTCGAATGTTTTTAGGAGATTAACTTATCTTATGTATGCGTTAATATCCTCTAAGATTATTTAGATAACAAATAATTAATGACTACGTAACCAACACATGTATAATCCCAACAATTTTTAAAAAAAAAAATAAATAATTTGTCAGTCAAACAATAATATTATTATATAACTGCAAAAAAATAACAAAAATAAATTAAATAAATAACCAATATAAATGCTTGAAAGTATCGATCCTCTCGAATTTAATTTAATAACAAAAAATTTTTTATTTTTTTTTTCTTTATCTCTTTTTAACATAAACCATTAATAAGGGATGACTGCACTTTTACAATGTCTTTTAAGCTACCTTATAATTATCACCTTTATTATCTTTTTGTGCTTATTTATAAGGAAACTTAGCTTGCGTTACCGCCACATATAAACTAATAATAATAATATTGAATTTACTAAAAATTATACTAAATAGACCCATTTTCATAATACTATAATTAAATTGTCACTCGGAAACTAATATTCATGTAAATTAAATCCGTATTAAGGAATGCATAATGGTTTCAACTGAGGAATTTGGAATCTCCAAACCATCAATCAGTTAAATACTCAAATTCACCATCTATCAATAAGGAAATAATCGCGGATAAAAAAAATAATTAGTTAATTAAATAATAAATCATAACAAAAGATGATTCCATAATGCATCAGCGGAAAATCTACACAACAGATTCACAAGAGAACCGATTATCGGAACATCCATTGTGAATTTCTGATATCGATCATCAAACGCGTGGTACATTAGGATTGGTTACTAAAAAAAACATGTGAGTTGTACTATGAGAATGTCGGTAAAAAAAAACTGTTTAAACTACGTTAAATCGGACCATAAAAATGAGTACAAGACCGCAGTTGCAACTTAAGCGGACAATTACTGTTACTCGTTTAAGAAAATTCGTGGTGAAGCCACGCGGATGCCTTGTTAGGGCTACCAGATAACTAAAATTAACTGAAATTTACTGTTTACTATACATCAATGATTAAAATAAAATATTCTAGACCCTTAACGGTCCCTGTTTCGGCGCCATTTGTAACCGATGGGTTTGGGTCACACTGACACACCGTTGCACACTGTAAATTTTTGGAATAGCTTTCAGTGGCGAGGGAGGTTCGTTAGCTTTCCGATGTGTCAATATTCCATCGTACAAAAAAAAAATTTCCAAAACAAAACTTGAAATGGAGATTAGTGTGCATAAAAAAATAAATAAATCCAACAACATAAAAAAAATACAAATGAACTAGTAACGGTAGCGCCCAGCATTATATGGCACAGACATCCCCCTAATGGAGTTCTTAATAACTCACTCCATCTTGTACATTTTCTAACTACTGATTTAAATTAAACGTCAACATAAGCAACATAAAAAAAAACGTGCTTTGCGACAGACCAAAAGCAAAACCAATCTTATATGAAAAACAAAAAAAAACAAAACCTAAGGGAAACCCGACGCAAGTGAAATTAGTTTACAAAAAAAAAATTAATTCCTGAAATAAATTAATTAATTAGCATTTTTGTTTTTCTACATCACCATAATTGTTGTCCCGGTTGATTGCCCGTCTCACAGTTACTGTATACCACACGCTCGTTCACGAATAGCGGCAAAATACGTTAAATTAACACCTCGCTTGTCTGATGATTCGCTTAACCGCGAATGTTAATTGATTCTTACTTAACGTTGATCCGTAACAAGTTGTAGATCGAATTCAACAATTCATTTGTATATGCATCTATACAAATTGCGTTACCGAATATGTACAAAACAAAATGTATTTTTGTTTCCTTCACTGTACCACTGTTCATTTATGTCTGGTTCTTATTTTATCTTTATGTATTTTGGTTAACACTTTAACACTCAGGTTGATTTATCAAGCACATGTTCTTCACCAAAAACAGTTCGCTTTAGCGGAAAACCACACTGATATTTAGCACTAAGTTTAACAAATAACAAATGCACTTTTGAATTTTCCAACAATTTCGAACAACATGAGTTTTAAACTTGCATGAGATATGCTTGTTCCATAAAAAAAAAACACAACAATAATAAAAAAATATGGCAGTAATTTGCAATTTTTTTAGTTTTTAAATTTTATATTTGTTCATTTTAACTTTAATTTTAATTTTAATAACAATAATCAATAACTACATTTGACTGATTACGTTTACAAATACATTTGTTTTTGTGCACTAATCCAATAGCTTTGTATATAAGGAATACATTTAAATTTTTATTTTTATAATGTTTAATTTTTAATTATTACACCAAATGTACTAAATAACATATATAAGGAATACATTTAAATTTTTATTTTTATTTACACAAAAAAAAAATGCTACTACTATTAATTTATGTTTTAAATGTTTTACAATTTTTTAGTTTTTTAATTTTATATTTACAAAAATTTACACAATTTACAATACATCTTTCACTTGTTCGTACTATAATGTGTCACCATTTAATTTTCTTTCGATCTGTCCCATGCACATTTTTCTCTCGCCTTTTTATATGTTTTTGAACGTCCTTAGCGGCAAACCGTTTGACCATCACCCGATGTTCTTATTATTACATATTACAAATTGGTTTTATTTTGTTATTTATTTTGTTGTTGTTGCTTTTAGACTATGTCATGACAAAATTGTTGGAATCATACATACAATAATGGAAACAATAATATCCTACTAGAGATGGACCATGAACCTAATTTTGATTTGTTACACGCCTGAAAAAAAATTACAAAGTTAAAAGCCCCAAATTTAAAAACATTACAAACCCACATCAAATATCTTTGTGTATATTTTCGGTTCTTTCAAGTGCTTTTTTTACTAAAATAAACTAATTTCCTAAAAAGCTTCTAAAAATAAATTTCAAACATATTTCTTGTTGGTGTGCAACAAACCGTAACTGGATTTGGCTAATATGTTTAATTTTAGAATTATCTCAAAGTTTCATCGTAAACCATGTTCAACCTTTAATTTTGTCAATAACATTTTATTTTGATTTTATGTTTAGCTAATTTTCACAACATTATTCAGAGTACAAACATTTTTTTATTTTTCTTATCTTTTCACATGATAGACACATTTAATATGTATTGCAGAAATAGTTTTATTTTTCAAAAATTTAACCATTTACATCAAACGAACTTACATTTTGTATACTCGTACTTTGTACCACCAACAAAACAAGATGCACCGAGGCAAAAAATAAAAAAACGTCATATTATCTTAAATCATCTCTGGTTTCTACACAAATGGAAGAAATAGCAGTACAACAAATATTCACTGTAAATGTAAAATTTACTTTAGAGCTTTCCACTTTAATTTTTTATTTTTTTTTGCATTTTACAACATTTCAGTGATGATAATCGCATATAAAAATGTCTCTTAAGTAATAGGTGTAATTACATTGCACAGACAAGAAATCATTTTTATGTTTTAAAAATAGGATAATAATTAATGTGCTGCTTTCCTTGAGGGAATTTTAAATTGGAAATGACATAAATGAAATTTATGTCATTTAGTTAACTTAAATTGATGTGTGGTGTAATTTTCATAAAAGCTCAGGGAAATGTACGGAGCGATAATTCAGATGTTTGGTTTCCCAATAAAAAGCATGTTAATGTTTGAACAAACTTCGACACATTTATTGGTTATCTTAAGCAACGCATGGATATTCCGTTTCAGAGGACACACACTAAGAGAAGGTGAATGAGTTCAAATATCTATAATTTTAAAAATATATTATTTTATGACAAAGCGAAAATGCAGTTTTACTATAATTATCTGCTTGTAATTCACCGAAATAAATTTCAATATTTGTTGTGGATACTATACCAGTTGATTTATAGGTTTTGTATTACTGATGGGTCATGTAGGCGTTCAAGTCATCTCGCACTGCGACCTAAAAGGTCTTTTGTGCTTAAACATTTTGTAATTTTGTATATTCTGTAATCAACACGTGACTTTTAGTTTTGAAAATTAAGTTAATGATGAGTGTGACAAAAAAATCCATCTATTCGTTTTGGACTTCTTGCCATTTCGACAATCGATTATCTGGAACATCTTGATAGCTCGGTTTTGAAACAGCCAATAGAGAAAGAGCCAGTCGAGAATGCACTAGTGTCAACGTAAAAGCTTGCTTTTGTCTAATTCTGTTGAAGTGTTGGGGGATAATTTAAAATCGCCTCGATTTGTGAGATAATAAATAGGGCCAACCTTTACTACTTACGAAACGTTTGAATGCTCCGACAAACGATTCACTGGATAGGTCGCTAAACAGCTCCAAATGGATTGCCTTGATTGTATAGCCTTTGATGTATTTTGATCCACGGCCCTTCTTGGTTGCAATTTGGACTGGACCCGCAAGATCCCGCATTCCTGAAATTCGCCTTGTTGTGCCCATTTGCATAAATATTCCTCAGCTTGGTTAAGTTCTGCTGTGGTAATCCGACACTTAGAAAATTTGACTCTACAGGTTGAGTTGACCTACAATTTTTAGACCGATAATTGACAATAAATTTGTAGCAGTAGCCTAGAATTCGCTTGAGTTTAAGTATAAGCATGGGTAAGCTTGTGTGGCGTGGCATGTGATTGTTTATGTGCCAGGATGCTCAATGCCCTCTGCAAACGATTTACTTGTAGCTTGTGGCAAATTTTCCTTTAATTGTAGTAGCCATGGTGGTCCGTGTCACCAAAGTTTATGGTTGACAAGTTCAGTTGGAATAATTCCCTTAGAGGCAAAATCACGGCGGGGTTTATCAGTGGAACGAACGTGGCCCCAAACAGCGTTAGGAATTCTGTCGAGTATTTGAGCGGTTCTGTTACCAATGGAGACGGGTGCGGGTAAATTAACGGAACAGCTTTAGCGGAGCATACCATTTTTCGCGCATGCGCAATTTTTGCAAGCGCCATTTTTTAAAATGTGGAATTAAGGTAAACTACATTTTGGATTAAGTCTTGACTAAAAAAATCACTTACTATTTGACAGCAAATACCTTATTTAGTTTGAGTCTTGGGTTTAAAACACTTATTTTTGGATGTGTATTTACTAAAATAAATTTTGAAAACTTAGTATGCTTGTTGTTTTACAAAAACCGTCTGTTTTCATAAAAATGAACTAACTTTTGACATTTGCGTAGAAATTTGATTTATAGCAAATGCCAATTTCAATAATTATTGTTAATCTTTATTTATAATTGTTGCCGGATGAATTTAAGCAAATGATGAGGCCCATCGTCACGGCCTATTTGTGTTATTATATGTTGTACTATTTGTGGTATTGTATGTTGTGTTATTGGATGTTGATTGTTGCTAGTAAAAATGTCCAAGACGATTTAAATGGGCCACGCGGAGAGCACGTTCTATTAATTCTGCTAAATAATATGTGAAATCACATGTGACAACGAGTCTAGGCTATATTATCCCACGCAATTCATCACGGATTAATTCATCCCGCACATTGTATCCCCGTTATCAATTCAACCCGCACAATTCATTCCCTGAAATTCAAATCTAACGCAACTCGGAGGGCTAAGCGGGGGGGAGCGTAGCGATTAGATTTGAATTTCGGGGGACGAAAAAACTATTATTATTATTAGATTTTTTAAAAACAAACAAAACTGAGCATTTAAAGTCGCTAAAAATTCTGGAAAAGGGAGATTTAAAATTGCTCTTAATTCTGGAAAAAGGAGATTTTAATTTTAAAACGAATATAAACAAAAATTATAAATTCTGGAAAATGGGGACTTGAAGTCCCTATAAATTCTGGAAAAGGAAGATTTTAATTTTAAAACGAACATAAACAAAAATTATAAATTCTGGAAATGGGGACTTGAAGTCCCTATAAATTCTGGAAAAGGGAGATTTTAATTTTAAAATGAAAATAAACAAAAATTATAAATTCTGGGAAATGGGTCGCTACGCTCCCTCACTTAGCCCTCCGAGGGGCTTTAGATTTGAATTTCGGGAGAAGTAGGAGCCGGGATCAGTAAACATGTCGCACAGGGTGCTGCACGTAGGAGCGGATTAACTATATAGAATCTATTAATGATACATATTAGTGATAGGTGGCCAACCTCTAATTTAATTTAGAATTGTAGAGGCTGACGGCTTCGGTAGCCCTCTTCTATAAAATTATTTTGGAAAAGGGGGGAATTTACTGCTCTTTCTAGTAAAAAATTGAGAAAACCTCTTTAACAATTTCATTAGTTTCATCTGAAAGTCATTAAAGAATCCCGTTTCCATTGTACCTATCGAATTTCAAAATTTTCGAATTTTAAAATTACAAAATTGCGTTAATTTCATCTGAAAATCATTTTCTATCGTACCAAAATATTCGAAAAATAATGCATTACATATTTATAAAAGTAATGCATTACCTGCAGTTTATAAAAAAAACACAACCATTTTTTTAGAAAAGTGGCATTTTTATTTAGTTCATATTATTGCTACATTTTAAAATATTACATATTTTAGTTTTAAAAATTAGCACTTTATTAAATATGGAGCTATTTTCTAGTTGAAAATATTTCTACCATTGTAAAAATTGGCGCTGTGTGACATGGTATGCTCTGCTAAAGCTGAGCCAATCTTAAGTCGGAAGCAATCTTTGTGCGTGTCCCAGTGTAAACTCGACCCATTTTCCAAACCAAGTTGATGAACAGCACAAGTGGCATCAAATGGGGCTCATAGGCTATCCTAAATGTTGCAGTCAGAACCTGAAAATGTCTCAAAGGCTTATGTGGACCATTCGCTGATACCTGTAATCTTCATGAGTGATTCGAACTTCTTGATACATTTGTGTGATATCGGCAGTGAATGCTATTTTATGTAACCGGAGTCACATGATGATGTCTATAAGATCGGATTGAATAGTCGGATCAACAATTAATTTACCATTGAGAGAAATAGATGTGGTGGGTTTTGCCGAGACATTGAACACGATGCGCACCTTCGTTGTTGTGCTATCAGGCTTAATGACAGGGTGATGAGGAAGATCAAAGTGTTGTATGTTTAGATCGATGTTTTTAGAGTGAAGTTATTCCATGTGATTTAGATATAGGTACTCGGTGCATGACTCGTTTATATTCATTTTTTAAAGCATTTTCGCGTTGCATACGGCGTTCGATGAAATGAAATCGAGCAACTGCTTGATCCAAAGAATTTCCTAGCAGAGGCGAATTAGATGCTATCTGAAAAAAGTAGCTTTGTTTTCCAATTTTCCAGCTTGATAATAGGGGTTTTCAGGTAAATTTTAATGAAAATCGGTGCAGGAAAACTTTATTTAGCAAGATTTGTTTCGAAACCATAGAACATTTTATATAAGCGGAGTCAAAACATAATTTAATTTCTAAATAAATTTTCATGAAAATTCGAAATTGCGACTCATATCAGGAGCTGATTTTATACCAATTTGAAATATTTTTTTGATTAGTTCGATTTTCCGAAACTTCAACACAATAAATCTATAGACTCTTTTTTTAAAGATAAATAAACTCTTCTTTATCGACACTTTGTATACTGGAAAATATCGTCTGCTCACTTTTGGTAGATCACTTCCGGCTGACATCAACTAATAACCCACATTTCACATTTGGTGAATTTAAAATAAAGGAGAAAGCTGTCTCTTGGCGTTTTCAATAAGAGTTACTTTAAAGCCGATGCCTTTACCAACAATCCAAAGATGTAATCGCACTACGTTTACTAATTAGACTTCCAAACAAATAATATAACTATAAACTTCTCAATTCTCTTAATATTTCCATAAAATTCCTCGACGTCCCATTTACTTCCTTTGTCTGAATTGTAGACAACTTAAAATGAAAATAAACTTGAAAACGTAATCAAATCGTAATTACTTTATTCACCCATTCTACATGGTAATTTTCAGGAAAGTTTGAGAAAGCTGTATACCCATACCTACATATCTATCAACATTGACGTTAAAAACAAATAAAATAATTTCCTGTTTTCCCAGATTTTTTTTATTTTCGATTTTTTTTTTTATGATGATGATTTTCAATTTTCATTTTCCTGAATGACAACATCAAACGATAAAACGTAAACGGAACAAAAATGTACATAAAAAAAAAGTCCTGTCTGCTGGTCACAGGGAAAATCATAAAAATAAAAAAGCATGAGAAAATTTAATAATTGAGATGTCTTTTCTAAATTTAGAAAAATAAAATAAAAAAATCCTCAAACGAACATTGAAGATAAAAGCAGTAAAGTACCAAAGCACTGTGTAATAGGATGATGATTTTGGGGAAAATTGAAAACGGATATATAAAAAAAAATTATTTTATATACACGGTATATTCTTCAAGTACCTACTCTCATCAATTGGACTTTATTTGGTTTTTCCTTTATGTCGATACTTAACGCGATGAATGAACGTTTTCACATATTATGCACATGGTGAAGAGTAAGAGGTGTTTCTAAATTTGTTGTATTATTGGTAGACTTTTGTGGTACATAATAATAAGGCAAACAAAAAAAAAAACTTTGAGCTCAATTAAATGTTTGGTGAAATTGCTCGTTTAAAATTGTGAATAAGAGATATCGTAAGGAAAATATTCGGAAAACTTTTAATTACATGTTATACGTAAAAATACAAATAAAGTTTTAAAAGTTGTTCATAATTATGTTCTGCATGATTTTTACCTTTGGTATACCGGTTTGGTTATGTGTAAATAAAAGTTTTCCTGTATACGAATTTTGTTGGAGAGACTCTTCAACTTATAATTGTTGCATCACTTTTATGCGGTTTTGAGAAAATAGTTTATGAATCTTGAAAGTTAGTTAAATTGAAGAATGTATGTGTGTGTATTTATAATTTACAAGAAAATATAAGGTAAATTTTTAAATGTGGTTGAACTTTGTAAAACCTAAAATAATTGGAAAAATCAAAATATTGTTTAAATTATTTGAAGAACCACATTTTTTACAGTTCAGAATGGAATTTTAGTGAACGTTGGAAACCCAATTTAAAAAATACAATGCAAAAACAGATTCCATAAGCAACTTGAACTTAAAAGCAAAAGTTAAAATTAGTTTTGAAACCCTAGCCAAAGTCTAAAATATAAAATTTGAAGACTTAAAACTAATGTTTAAATTCTAAATTATAAACTGTCAAGTATAAGGTATGAAGTATGATGTCGAAAGTTTAACATATTAAGTCTACTGTCTTCAAATAATAGCTTAACAAGGATCAAATTCAATTCGTCGCTCCAGAGAACTTTTTCTGAAACACGTGATTTGCCTTGTTTTAAATTTTCTTTGGAAGCAGTTCGCCTTTTGTGTGTAATGCACCCACGCAGCCCAGATTCATACGATCAACGTCTAATAGTTCTGTTCGACCTAATATGTATAATATGTACAATTTGAGGTAATGAGGCTTCGTTTATTTTACTAGCAGTCGAACAGGATCACTGTTAGTCTTCTTAGTAATGAAGCTACCTTTCCTTACCGTTGTTTCTGGAGCTTGTTCTTGCCTGTGTTTATTTTCAAAATAACTAGTATAACTATATGTTTTAATAGCACAATAAACCATCTTCTTTGAGGATCTCAACCTTTGCAACTTTTTACGATAGTTTCATCATTATGCTGACGTATTATTTTGACTTACACTTTAGTCTTTAGACTAAATACTTTAAACTCTAGATTTTATACTTTATATTAGCCTTTAAACTTTCTACTTTATACTTTAAATTTAGGGCCTTAGATTATAGGTTTTGACTTTCGACTTTAAATTTATTATTATTATTAAGTTCAAGCTTCAGACTTCAAACTTTAGACTTAAGACTTTAGAATATTAGACTGTGTACATTAGATTTTAAATTTAGACCGTTGACTTTAGAACGTGGATATTAGACTTTAGGTTTTATAGAGACTTTAGATTTTGAATTTGGACTGCAAACTTTAGACTTAGATTTTATACTTTAGAGACTATCGATTTTGAAACTTTAGAGTTTACAATTTTAGCGTTAGAATTTTAGGCTTTAGAGATTTGAACTGAGCATTTAGACTTTATGGTTTAGCCTTTAGATTTTGATTTTACATTTTAAACTTTAAATTTCAAATCAAGAAATTGGAATTTAGATTTGAAACTGAAGACTATATTTATTTAGTCCTTGATTTTACGGCCAAGTTCTAGCATTCTAATAATAACTTCTTAAAAATTTTCGTGTGTTGCATCAGATTTGCCGTTAATTTTATTGCATCGTTTATTCAAGGATACTTTAGGCTTCAGATTGGCGACCGAACCATATGATATTATGCGTAAACTTTCATCGGAAAATTCAGAATTTCGTATTGGGCCAGCTTTAATAATAATTCCCAATAAAAAAGGATTTCTTTAATGGCGAAAGTTGTTAGAGGAGTGAAACCTACTAGACAGCAATTTAGCAATTTCCTATAAATATAACAATGCTCCTAAGCTTTGAGAAGTTTAAAAATAAAAGGAGAAACGCGTATTTTGTAAAAAATATATTAACTACATCCTAAAACAAGGCAGAAATCTAAAGTCTTGAACAACTAACGAAAATCACGCACCAACCTTGGTCAATTTTTATATTCATAACAATTCTTGTGGGCCTCAGGTCGATTTTTTGACTAGATTATCGAGTTTTCATTTTTGTACTACATTATGCTATTCACCGCCAGGCGCTCAATTAAAAGTCTCATTGCGAGGTTACTTTTCAATAGTTGTAATTTATAGAGAATATGCTTGGATTAATGTGAATTACGCAAAATTTAAATTTACCGAATTATTTTCCGAAATGCTGTATTGAGTAATGAATTCAGTTTCTCCATCAATATTTTATTGATAATTATATTTAGTGCAATTGAAGTAGAAAATACATTTTTTTTTTTAAATGATTGGAAGTACTGATATTGGACGATAGTTATTAGGATCAATCATGGATCAATTTTTATGGTACACTATGATCTTTGCTTTGCTTAAAAATGTGGATTAGGGCATCACAAACATACAAACCTATTCTCTCAATACCAGAAGTTCTTAATACATCACCTCCAATCGAGTGTTTGTTTTTTAAATCAAGAATTCAACTCAATACTTCATTTTTATTTGTGATGGAAAATTAAAAACTGCTATTTGTAGTACAGTTTGTATTTAGGCATATTTTAATACACAGAGATAGGGCTGGAAGTGATTTCCGAAGACAAACGGCAAGGAATTTCCAGAAAAAAATTTCAAATTCGTTACAAATATCAATAGGTCCTTTTGAGAATATTCTTAGAAGAATCGTACCTCTTTATATAACAGTTTTGTTATCTGGTTTATTGAGTAAATAATCTAGAAATCTGTAGTGGGCTTTCGTGTCCCCGCTAAAAAAATCGAAGTTAAACTTTACCGTATTAGCTTTTGCTTGTTTCAGCATAACACATCGTCCTTAATAGTTTTCAAAATATTTATTTAAAGATTTATTGCCTGGGTGTTTCGTAAGCATTATTCCGATCAGATGAGGCGTTCTCTCACTACAGCGCTCTCAAGCATTGTAAATCGCTACTTTGTAGATTTTAATTTTAATTAAAATTTATGTGTAGATTAATTATTTTAATTTAGAATAAATTATCTGTCAAAGTTCCTTTATATACAAATTAATACCCAAATTGTCCCGGTCCGATGAGACTTTCTCTTACTATAGTGCACTCAAGCCCTGTGAATCCCTATTTTGTAGTTTGTTATTTTAATTAAAATTTATGTGCATTTCAATTTAAAATAAATAAACCACCAATATTCTTTAAGCTCAAGTTGGCACCAGAGTTGCTCAGATAAGCCATTCTCTTGCTACAGTGGTTCAAGCAGGTGATGACATCATTGCGATAATATTACGCGTGAGGCATGGAGCCTAAGGGCCAACCTAAGAAATCATACATCTAAATTAAGGTAATGCTTATAGTTGATGAGTAATTGCCCACAACCAAGGGCAACATTTCGTATCAATTTTCTGAACACGCGTTGCAAGACGTTATCACGCCAAAAAACAGTAGAACAACCACTACATTCAATGCTTGTCAGAGCTTCCCCGCGATTAATTCGTCTGGCACAAAAACCACACAAACCCATTAAAACAGAATTTATTTATTTTATTTTTTCATCAAGTATTTAGTTATGATTCACTATATTAGCCAATTTATTAATTTAAAACTAAAAATTAGCACTCATTTGCACATTATCCATTATGAATACAACAAAATTCCATAAACATTATTACTTTATTGATACTGATTTAATTTTTATGTCGTTTTATAATTATTATTTTTGATAATTGATTTATTATTGACAACTGACTTAGTAAATTTTCGATGTGCACCCAACAACTGTCGAAAAGATAATGAATTTATCTGCTACCGTTCGCGATTGCCTTTACATATTATCGCTATAGAAAGAAATCAAGAAAGTTCATGAAAAATTCAATTCTTGAGAATGACGTATTATTGGCAATTTTGGTTCTTCTCAAAAAACTCTTTTAGTAAAATATTTCTTTCCACTCTGTCGTATCGAGTAAAATCAGTTTAAATTTAACAACAATACGATGACTGTAATATCCAGTTGTCGAAAACACCTAAAGCATGAAAATTTGATCTATAAGCGTTGTTGAAACATAAATATCTCCACACGGCGAAATCCGTGATGGGACTGAATAAAATTGTCAAAGTGCGTAAAAGAAATTATTTCGGCACGGATCTGTTAATGTTAGAATATTCTTATTGAGATATCCGCTAGAAAGAATAAAATTTCCGAACTGAAAAAACAGTAAAGCTTTTGCTGAAATATTTTCAAAAAATTTCTTGTTATATATATGTATTTGAGTTTCAGCGGCATTTTTACCTGTAAAACAAACATTAATTAGATGTTCAAATGGTGAGTTGTCTAAGAGGTAAAATGTGAAGACAGTTACTCATGTTAACAAGGAAAATTTTTGAAAAATTTAAGTAAAAGCTTTAAATTTCAGTTTATTCACTTCACCCTTTGAGATGAGAGTAGTCTTCATTGCATGCAGTTAATAAATCGCCAATATTTCAGGGGTGGTGAAATAGTGAAAAATTCTAATATAAAAAATCCGAAAACCAATAAGCCACTTATGACTTGAATACCTATCGCGATTAAAACCCTGTACTTTCACATAAAAACGCCATAGATTTAAACACTGCGTGCAATTTGCACTCAATATTGTGCGTCCACGACTATTTACAGAATGTCTACAGGCAAATGTTGACAATAGTGTAGATAATTCGCGGAAAATGTATACTGCGCCTGCATACGAAATAAAATCATACCGAAAAACAAAAAGTTAGGAAGGGGTAAACCCTTATCTGAGGATAGATTGATCCAAACGATGCCAAACCAGTCAAGAAATCATTAAAGGAGGCCCTCATTCTAGATGAGAATTTACAAAAAAAAACTTTCTCAAAATGGCCACGTATAAAAAGACAATCAAAAAGGTGAAAGCCAAAACAACAGAAAGGCAAAAAGTCAAAGCAATAATTTAAATCCAGATATGGACAACAGTTTGAAACCGTAAAGCAAATGCAGGATAACGATTCATTCAATTTTGATTTCATATCCGCAAACTAATATAGTTCAACAAATGAAGTAGGAAACAATACTCTTAGGCGTTTTAACCCTCTCCAAACTAATGCTCCAGCTACTAGGGATACAAGGCCATCTTTACCATGGGGCTATAAGGGCTGCAGCCCTAGGGCGCTGCATTAATAAGGCGCCACCAAATGTCCAAGACCTAGTCAATTTTAGAGAGCATATTTTCGGAACTAATTCCCTCTCTTTCTAAATGCTGTTTGAACTTCATGTCTTGTACTTCCTCTAGAATTTCATAGTGTCGAATGTGCTGTAAAACAGAAGATGATTCTGCACTGGAAAAACTTTTTTTGCTTCGACAAAGGCGTCTAATATTTTAGCCCAGGGCGCCTAAATATATAAGAACGGCCCTGTAGGGATATAGTAAGTAACCAAACCAAAGTGCCTAAACATCTGCCGATTATACTAAAATCATTTGACACCAGTAAATGTAACGAGCTGAAAAAAATTATTAACAAATATGAATGTACCATGCTAAGAATTACCAGAAACAACTTGGCACAAACCAATGTATCAATCTGCACAACAAACATTAATCGTTATAAATTGGTTGGTTGTAGAGAGTCTAAAAATCGGAGATTTTCTATTCTATACATATACACCAAATATGATAGTTCGGGGAATATACTAGGAAGCAACGTCAGAGGACGTGCAAGCGGATCTTCTTAAGAAGTGACTCAAAGTGCTGGAAGTATGCTTGATGCTCAAACATTTAAACAAGATGACGGAGTTGAAAAACAAATAAAACTACCCTGCTTTACCATTACTTTCGAAGCTGAAACCAAAAGTTCGGATATCCTGATAGTTCACTGTTGTTGTGGCTATAAGATTAGCTGGGAGAAAAACAGGAAATCAAAGGTGTCATAATGCCGCAAGTGCCACTCATTCGGACGCTGCATCCACATGCAATATGAAGCACCAGAGTTTTTCAATCAACCATCAACCAGGAAACTGCCCCAGACACAACAACACAACCATTCCATTAAAGTAGGCCAATTGTAGAGGGGATCATGTTACAAACTACTCGGAGTTTCTGCATCGGAAAAATTTAAAGGTATCATTAACAAACCAACTGATATAAATATTTTAAGAAATTGAAGAATATTTAACACAAACTTTGTTAGGCAGGGAGTCTCTTACGCTAGAATTGTAAATACGGAGGGAAACAAGCAGGCTTATGATCTAAACGACCATTGCAATAAATCACAAGATCTGTTTGTGATGAATTTTGTGCCTTTGATAAATAATGCCTCAAATTTCCTTACCAAATTAAATTCCATTCAGGATATTACAACCCAGAAATTGATGTACTTACAATTTATCAGCCAGTTTCTGAAATAAAGCTAGTCACACTAAATTATAACAGTCTTGTCAGTTTGGCTCGTCGTCAAAAACTGACTTTAATTTTAAATAAACACAAGCCCTATATTATTTACTAAATCGAAACTCAACTAACACATATACATTTTTACACACACATTTTTAAATTTTTTAAAAACACTTGTTAAATATTTCGCAAAATTACAAAAGGTTTAGAAAATTACTCGAATCGATTTCGGCTTGTTTGATAGGCGCAATCATCAGGAGTATCTACTAAACATCATCAGGAGTTTAGTAGATACTCCTGATGATGACCTAACATGCCAAAATTGATCGAGTGATTTTTTAAACCATTTGAAATTTTGCGAAATATTTAACAAGCGTTTTAAAAAATTTTAAAAATGTGTGTATTAAGTGTGTTTCGCCAAGTGTCTACGGTAGAAAGTGTAAAAAGTACATAGACATTTGTTTTACGTCGAGATTTCTATAATCTATAGGACCAACGCCAAAAAATAGAAATCGTGGGGTATTGCCATTTTATTCAGGAACCATATTAAACATTTTGGTCCAAAACGTTTTGTCAATGACAATTTTACGGATACTTCTTTATGTATCGGAGAAACTAAGGACTTCTTTACGGTTATATCCCGATTATTTTTGAAGAATTAACAATTCCGGCCTCCAAGACCTTTTCTGATCGCACGACAGGGTTGTAATGTGCGGAGATTGTAATGTCAGACACTCGCGCTGGGATTGGCTTGCTGAAAATGAAAATGGCAAAATACTGTTCAAGTACTATATACTTGAGAATGTACAATCAGGTTTTCCCTCTAGGGGCACCTGTGGCAGTTCGGTGATTGTCCTGCTTATTTGCAAGGGACATTAGTATTTATGACAGACTGGTCCTTTTGGATCAGTTTTGCTCTTTTCAGTTTAATGGAAATTCCAGTATCACCCAGAAGTTCATGGATGTAATATTGTTATTATAGAAATGCAGACGGATAAGGCTACATGCATTTTGTGCGGTACAAAATAGAGGCAATGGCAGAAAAGTCACTTGTTTACACTCAAATGATGAGCATGGCAGTAGAAAAATATGTTCCTTGCATCAGGAAAGATGCACATTGCAAACAACTTTCACCTTATATTTATAAAAAGATAGAAGCCATGAATTTTTATCGAAATATGCATTGTAGGATGCCTATACTCTCTTTAGTCTCGTTCTAATAAATCGAACGACTAGATAGATACCTACATGCCGAGATCATGTCTAGTAAATTTTGTTTTAGCGGAAATAGGTGGACCAGTAACCGATTAATCAAGTCAACCAGAACCTGCCTCTGTTAGAGGTTAATCAGCTGATGAAGGTTATTAACGCTATGTTTATCTATGGCTACTTTCCTGATAGGAGATTGTTAAGGTGATATCTATATCAAAGCCTGGGAAAATCCGTATACTCGGCCGATAAGCCTGCTGAGCGGCCCCAGCAAGATAGCTTAGCACGTTATATCCCGAAGACTGTGGGATTCAGTGTATCACCTGATCCCTGATACACATTTTATTTTTTCATACCAAGAAGGCGATGTGACATAGTATTTAAAATAATGTCGGCCATATTTTTAGATATTAGGAAGGCATTTGAATCCGGGTAGCATAACCGGTTGATCAGCAAAATGATTGCTTACAATATTTCGCCGGTTCTAATTTTGTTGATCAGGTCATACCTCACGGATCGCAATTTTTTTGTGTGTATTTACAACAGTTACAACTCAGCTACAATAAACGCTACTGCTGTTGTTCCTCAGAGATCGGTGCTGGGACCACTGCTCTATGTATTTTTACTTATGATATTCGATTACTCACGTCTCCGGAGACCAGGTTGCAAATCTTTGCAGGTAATATTGCAATTATTTGCATAAATCCCAGTGAATTCCAATGCGCAAATGGCATACAAATCTACAGAAATTCTGTTGTACGCTGCAAAAACGCAGCTGATATTCTTCTATTTACATTCAAGTTAACAAAATAAATTGAAATAGGCGGCGTAGGTGATTGTTGATGACCAGGTGATTGAAGTAGTAAAATCGGCCAAATATTTGGGCATTACCTTGTCAGGTGTTCTCAGTTTGTCAGTCAGCGGTCTTCAGTGTCCTGTATCCAATGATGGGCAACGCTAGAAGCTTGAACTATACAAATAAGGTGATGGTATAAAAATTATATGTGAGTCCAATTATAACATTTGCGGCACCCGCGTGGTACGACTTACCAAATAGGTCGCAAAATCTTTTGATCCAGAGGATTCAGAATAAAGAGCTACGGTTTGCTTGTGTGCTTTCACGAACTGGCAGACATCGAAACGGTTGCTCAGTTTTCGGCTAGACTTCTGGATTAACTATCGCGTATAGTTGCAATTATCGAGTGTTGCAATAAGCGAGTATCGTTTTGTGGATTGCCGACATACACTGTCAACGCGAATAGACAATATTAATTATTTCATGTAGACTACGCGGCACAACACCGAGTTTGGTTAGTTGCAGGCCAGATCGCAACTCAAAATAAAAAAAAATAAAAATTTCAAGCCTGGACGTTTTATTCATATAGCAATAACAATCGGAAACATTTAACTGCGGTTCGAAGAAAATGAAAAGTTAGGCACCTGGTATATATTATTAAACCTATTTCCATCTATCAGTGGCTGGTGTGAACTTATCAACTGCTTACCAATTCGACTTGGGGCACACAGCATTAAAATTAGTTGCAAAAGAAATAAAAAGGCTTCCAGATGCTTCTTGGAAATACCAACACAGTAACACACATCTCATTTCCTGAAATCGGGGCAATACTTTAAAAAGTGGTCCCGAGACATGTTTATATTAAAACTTTATTAATGGAAAAGATGTTGTTCGATTGATCCAGTAACCATTTTGAAATATTGGTTCTCTTACAGCGACAGGAAGCAGTGAGTCACCATAGTTTTGTCTAAAATGAAATTGATCTTGATTCTCTCATAATGCCTAACAAATTCCTTGCAGTTTTTTCTCAACAGTTATGAATTTTTGTTTAGCTCCTGATATTATTTTTTGTTGTGTATGCGCAAAGCTGCAAGAACTTACATAAACGAGCTCAACTCAATAATATATAAATACAAGTGTTGATCTAGTTAACGCAGCTCGTTATATGGAATAGAAAAGTAATCTGAATAAAGCATTGTAGATTCAGAATTTGTTTTGATTAAATACAATATTTTTAACGGGTCATTAATGCCAAAATCCACAAAAACTTATCATCAGACGAAAGATTTTGTCCAAGCAGCACGGTGTTTCTTTCTCTTTTCTCTCTGACTGTAATCACAGATTGTACAGACCCGTATAGACTGCTCCATTTTCATCTTACACATGATAATAATACTCACACTGCCTCGTGCATGAAACCAATATTTTAAATTTGCACATTAATTATCAATTTGACGATTTCTCAGAGAAATTATAATTTTATTTTTGCTTTGCTGAAAATTTTCAATTTTAGATCTTAACCTCTTTACATTCTTCAAAATAATAGTGAACTCGGATGTTATCAAAGCAACCTTGATTATACAAGCCATAATCTAAAAAACGAAGCTTTTATAAGGGAATTAGAAACGACGAAAAAACCAAAATTTCCATAGTAAAACACATAAAACATATGGGAAATCACTTTTTTTCCGAAGACAAATTTGTAAATGAAAACGTTGCAAATTCTTAATTATGATTCCTGAAATATTTTCATAAATGTTTGAATTTCAACATATATAAATCTCGTTTAACTAAATCGTTTTCATTTTCTTGTAATAATTGATTTATTTTAACCAAAATATAAAAAAAAAGTTCATAACAACAGCTTTCTGGTCAAATTAAAAAGAAAAGCTTACTACAAGTCGTGTGCATTAAGTCAATGTACATAGATGGCAGTGGGTAGTAAACATTTTGAAAAATCGTAGCAAAAACTGCGAACTGGGGAAATTTTAGTTTAAAAATTGTAGGATAAGCAAAACAAATTCCGCCCCGGTGGCACAGTTGTTAGCATGCTTGCTTTAAGCCCCGGAGGTCCCGGGTTCGATTCCCGGCGGGTGATGAAAAAATCACGGCTGGTTAATGTAGGATCAATGAATTAATCACTCATTATCCGTTAAAAAAAAATGATTACGAACCTTCTATATGAAGCGGCCAAATCCCTCTATGGGATGTAGCGCCAGCGAAAAAAAAAAAACAAATTCACAAAATATTAAGAACGTGTGATAATTTTGTGATTAAACAATTTTTTGTCGTATTTTTCTGTATAAATCTGAGACATCTAACGTACACTAGTAAAACTAAAGATAAATGTAGCAAGTATTATTTTAATTCGTCAGAGCCAACTTTGATGTATTTTTCAAAATGAAAGTTCGAAAAATATATTTTAGAAATAATTTAATTTTAATATTTCGGCAATTAATATTTACTAAATACCAATATACCCTTCTTGAATATTGCTGCTAAAGATATGTAGAACACTTTTGTATAAACATTTTGTAACATTTTTGCTGTTTTCATTGAAAAACTTGAAGCTAAAAAACACCATTTTTACTATGGATTCCTATGGAAATCAGTGAAAAGTTATACCACTAAAAAAGCTTCTAAAAAATACGTCATAATGATTATGGCTGTATACTCTAGAAGGCTCTGATGTTATGCGAAGTTGATTTTCGTGCTTTGCTTTTCTGAAATGCTTGTGAAGGTTTTGTTTTTCTGTGTGTTAACCCTACAGATATATAGGTACATATAACTCGGCCGTGAGTACTCGTGCTTATGTAACTACAAGACAAATATCATTTTTGCATCTAATTAGAAATGTAACTAATCCTTGCCCTTTTACAACATCATAACATTTAACAAACAAGCAAATCTACAAAACATTCAGTACAAATTCCATTAAATCAACCTATTAAACCTTTTTTATTTTATTTTTCAAATTGTAATCATGCAATTGATAGTTTAATAGAAACATCGTGTCATAAACACAAAACCATATCTTTTATCCGTGCTTGTATTCAATTTAAACGACTCAAAAAAGAATTGCATGCGACAAGATCGTATTTTTTCGATACGATTAAAAGCTCTATTATGAAACAACATAATAATAATAATACGATATTTTTAGTAGTTGTGTTTTAGTATATAGGTATAAATCTTAACCAACAATATAATCCACAAAACATAAACCGCATGATTGTTCCACAAAAAAAAAACCACGAAAACCATAAATCAAACACAAATATTGTCATTCATATATCAAAAGACATATTCATGTACACACATATATTCGAGTTTGGATTTATTTTTTTTTTTTTTGGTGTAGTAAACATAAATTTATGATTTTTATTCAAACATATACACATATGAATATATAAACAATATTTTGTATATTGTTTAGCATAAATATTATGTTCTCTCATTTTTTTATGTATTTGTGTTTACGTAATATGTACAATTTTTTTTATTTGTTCCATCATTAAATCAAAGTCACAAAATTATTTTCATTTTAAGACATGACGACTACATATAATAGCAACACCCACCAAAAAAAAAAAAAAAACATAAACTTGCTTGAAAGCGTAAAAATATACATAAATATTTTGGAAACAGCCAAACATACCATAATTTTATTTGTTTGTATTACGCCTTATCTAACATATATTCAAAACTAAACTTTTTACCCGATTATTATAAAATCCTTTTTCTCATCCTGATAAGAAATCCATTTTTAAATATAAATTGCAAATTGTGTTGACTTTGTGTGAACTATAAGAAGATATGGACCCAAACAAAAATATTTTTGGCTTACATAAATCTGTATCTAAAAGCTCATAATGCATATTTCTAATCAACTAAAATCATTTTTCCCTTTACATACATACATATAAGAAAATCAAACATTTGTTTAATTTTCACTTGAACAAATTTAAATAAAATTTATTTTTGTTAAAAGCTCAACACAAAAGAAATAATAAGAAAAAAGCTCAACTTTGGACAAAAATAATGAAACGTTTCATTTCCAACAACAATGTGTCTTTTCTTTCTTCCAGTTCAACAATGACGTTATAAATATTAGAAAAAAAAAATCGACACTAATCCTTTTCTTTTATTGATTTATTCAATTCAATATACAAAATGATAACAAACTGTGACAAGAAGATATTTCGGTAACGGCTAGTATATACGGTAGAAGAATGCGATGAAGAATTCGAAGGGAAGAAAATTTATAAGAGTTTATAGAGTGGAAAAGGTTTTGATTTAATTCGAAAAAGATTGATTGTAACTTAAATTTTATTTTATATGTTTTCAATTTGGTGATATACTGGTGATTTTATTGGAATCAGGCATAGGTATTTCAACCACTTTTTTTTTTTTTTTTTGGAAAATTAAATTAAATACATTTTAGGAGTCAGACAAATTAAATCATGCTGAACAAATAAATTTACAATTATTCTGTTGGAAACATTTGTGATAATGTGTTTTACCTTTTGTTATATGCTTAAAAAAGTAGTTCTTCATTTTTCACTACTTATAGTATGTTACATCGCTCTATAATTCAAACTGAACGTATAGTTGGTAATTGATAATGCCTTGCCCTCAGGATGAATCTAAACGATGGGGTATTATTACTAGATGTCATAGGAAAATAAGAATAATCTTATTCAAAACAATATCATGATTTTAAAACTCGTTTCGGCAGCAATGATGATGGCTAAACTTAACCTGGAATTTTCAATTTGGTTTGCAAACCCAAGGTTAGAAGTTAAAGAGAAAGGTCTCATCTAGTATCAGTCTTCTGGCTTCAAGTGACTGCAATTTAAACATTTTAATTCTGTCGACGTAACTAATCTGACTACACTAAATGGTATATATTTATAAATTAAGGAGGTAGTAAATTTACGCTGTACTCTCTCAATTTGGGCTTTGTTAATCTCATAATAGGGATTTCATATCTGGCTACAGTATTCCAGATAATTGCGGGATAGACTTTGGTATACAACAATAAAAACAAAAGGATTACGAAACTCTTTATCACGTCGAAAAATAAATCCAAGCATTTTAAGCGCTTTAGAACAAGCTGCAGTGATATGAATGTCAAATTTTAATTTAAGGTCAAAGATTATGCCTAGATCAATAAGTTCACTAATCATTTCCAAAATCATTTCCAAATCAATATTTAATTCCCACCACGCATGAAGCTTATCAAGATCAGACTGAAGTTTAGTATGCAATCATTGTAAGTCTGAATGAGCGTAAAGATTTTTAAATCGTCAGCATAAAATAAATATCTACAAGTTAGAATATCTGGCAGAGCATTAATGAAAATGAGAAATAATAACGGACCCAGCGTAGAACCCTGAGGTCAGATTTAGCCAAAATGAATCTTGACAGCACACCATTAAATTTAACTTGTTGAATTCGCTCAGTTAGATATGATCCCAACCAAGTGAGAATTTGTCTAGTAAGACCAATACTACAACACTTTTTAAGTAAAATGCCGTGAGATACTGTATCGAAAGCTTTTTCAAAGTCGTTGTAAACACAATCAACTTGACTATCCATATCAACACTATTAAAAACGAAATTAGAGAAAATCAACAAATTTGTAGTAGTAGTATGTTTAGGAAAAAAAACCATGCTTTGAGGGACTAATTGAGCTTTTAACTTCATTGAAGATATTTTCGTATACTAATTTTTCAAAAATTTTACTAAAACTGTTTAATATTGAAATTGGCCTATAATTTTGAATGTTACTAGCATCATTATTTTTGAAAAGGGGTACAAGATAGGCTTTCTTCCACACAGTGGGAAATATACCCTCTTTCAATGACATATTAAATAAAAAGGTTAGAAACTTCAAATGGAACTCCAATGTAGAGAATCCAGTTGTCTTTGAATTTTAGTATAATTTAGTAGTTTAAGATTGGGCTCAATTAGTCGTTGGTATGGTAAACAATTAACTAAATTTATATCTACTCTTATATGCAGCGGAGGGTGATAAATATAAATTTTGGATAATGCACAACTACTTTGATTTACTTGAAATAACTTATGAATCGGTCTCTTCAGAATAGTGGATACTGTTTTCACTGTCACAACACGCACTTTACCATCAGCTCCAGGATGTATTTCTATTATTTTACGAAGTTTCCAAGATATTGAAGGGTAACCATCTGCAACTAATACCACATCACCAATTGCCATATTTGCTGTTTTATGGTACCATCGATCAGGGCGTTGTAAGCTGGTCAAGTAGTCGCGCTGCCAACATGTTTGAAAGTGATGTTTTACAGTGATAGTTTGTCATCTGATATATCTGGTTCCGGAATTTTCACCATTCTTCTACCAATTAAGAAATGTCCAGGGATTAAAATATTCAACTCACCTTCACCAAATGCACATATGGGTCTAGAATTCATCACGGCCTCAATTTGACATAATAAAGTGGTAAATTCGTCGAAGGTAGGTATAGTGTCACCTACAGTCTTTTTTAAATGTGCCATCATGCTTTTTACGGCTGATTCCCATAGACCACCCATATGCAGACTTGAAGCGGGATTGTAACACCATTGGATCTCGTTCTTGCTTAACTCGTTCGTAATGTAGGTTTCGCTATCTTTAAGCCATTTATACCACTACCTTAACTGGTTATTCGCGCCTACGAAGTTCGGCCCATTGTCACTGTAGATTCTTCGGCACATTCCTCTTCTAGCAATAACTCTTCTTAAAATGCCTAAGAAACATTTTGATGACATATCACTGGCCAATTCAATATGAACAGCTTTAGTAGTGAGGGACACAAATATGCAAACGTACATTTTTGTTGGAACCTGGACGTGGCGTCTTACATATTGAACCCTAAATGGTCCACAGTAGTCAACTCCAGTATTAACAAATGGATAAATGGATTCGTGTATCTCACTCGATCTGGTGGTAAAACGCCCATCAATTGCTGTTCTAGCTTCGGCTTATACTTTATGTGCCTAATATATTTATGTATTAGCGACCGTGTAACATCTCTTGCCCTTATATCCAGTAACGCTGACGCGCGAGACTTACTAGTAATCCACACCCGGCATGCAACCATTTTAATTGTAAATCCAATAATATAGCCTCGGAAATCGGCTCGCCACATGGTAAAACAAAAAATAATCAATAAATGGATTCAAAGTTCGTAATACGCTCTTCTTGGGAACTTCCTGGTTATCGATTAAGCATTTAATTTCCACCGTGAAATATTGGAATTGTACGTGCCTTATCATAGTTTCCTCAGCACGCAACAATTCTTCTGAACTTTAATTGGGCACATTAATTGAACTATCAACCATCTTTCGGTACTATGCCTTTCTCTTAAGCTGACTAATGTATCGCAACACAAAGGCGAGTACCCTCTTCATTTTTTCGAATGAGCTGTTACAAAATTCGCTGATAAAATTGTTTGTGTTGTTTACCATTACATCGACACACTTGGATTTTTGTTCAACTTCTATTTGGTATGCTCTGGCCACCATTCTTCTTCCAAGTGTAACCAGTCTGGACATTTCCACCATATACAATTTGGATTCAAAATTTCATTAACTGGTATCCACCTTGAAGCAGAGTCTGCTGCATTTTGCTTTGCAGGGGCATGTCGCCAGGATTCCCGTGGAAATTGCTCAATAATGCTGGAAATTCTGTTGGCTACGAAAGCGTTCCATTTCCTAGGGTGCAATGATAGCCAGTCTAATACAATTTTGCTGTCACTCCATAATACTACTCTGTTGATTTTGACATCTACCCAGGAATCCTTTACAGTGTTTACCAGTTCCGTCAACAAGACCGCGCCCAATAACTCCTGTCTAGGTAAGCTTAGCTGTCGAAAAGGCGATACTCGGGTTTTTTCTGCAATTAGGTTAATAACGTTATTTATTTTAGCATATAATACCGCGCTGTATGCCAATTCACTGGCATCGGAAAAGCCTTGTTCAATTTCCTCGTCAAATTTAAAAGCCACTTAGGGATACTCAATTTCTCGAATTCCTTCAATTCTTTGCGTAGCGCACTCCATTTTCTGCATACATCGTCTGACAGCTGGTCATCCCATTTTAAATTTTTTAACCATACACTTTGGAATAGAATTTTAACTCGTATCATCAGTGGCGACAACCATCCTAATGGGTCAAATATTTTGCTTGCTTCCGAAAGCAGCGTTCGCTTGCTGTAGCTGACTCGATCTTCTAAGCAAACGGAGAAACAAAATGCATCTAAATTTGGGTTCCAGTTTATACCCAATACTTTGATTGTTCCATCTTCGGTTATGGATATCTCAGGACTGCTATTTTGATCAGCGAGTTGCTCCCGCGTTACGGTACTATTGGCAGCCCACTTTCGCAAGTTGAAGCCATATTCGGCATGTATATTAACAATATCTACTCTTAGTTGCGTTAATTGAATCTCATCATTGGCTCCGGTCATTAAATCATCAACATACATATCTTTCTGAATTGCAGCGACAATTTTGGATTGTTTTCAATGATCTTGCATTTGGTTTTTGTTTTAAGCTTCTAGCTAGTGCGGTTGAAGTGGTATTCACATCAAATCTAATTATAATCCAAGTTGTGGGCAAAGTTAAAAAACTCAACCACATGATTAGACAAAATTGGTTAGTATTATTGTCTTGAATGGCGTTGAATTTGGATTTCACTTGATGTTTTTAGCTAGTGCAGTTAAAAAGATATTCGCATCAAAAACATTTTTTTTTTTAGGGTGGCCTGTTTCCTGTTCTGGTTAGTGTAAAAATAAAAAGGAAAAATTCCTCCAAGTCAGTTATAATATTGATATAAAAGATATTATGAATAAACTCACTGCAGTTATTGATAAAAATAAGTTTACGTTAAAAATATGACTCACGTCCTCACCATGAATATTGCTTATTATTTGAAAGCCAAGGAGGTTCTAAAGGCGGAAAAGAGAAATTTCTTCACATTCACATTGAAATCCCTTAAACAAAAAAGTGTTTTGCTGAAGGAAATTGATAGCAATGCAGCTATTACGAAGAGGATATCAAGGAGGTTCTGGAACTACATGAGATAAGTCAGCATATTGTCAAAGTGAATTATAACTTTACTAGAAATGAAAGGATTAGTAACATAAGAGGATATACTGGAATCCTTATAAGGCATGATATTGATTTTGTAAAAATCTCTGCCCCAAGTGATATTAAAACCCTAGAAACAACCATTAAATAAACTGGGTCTCCAAGTGAGAGAATTACGATAGTTACTGCCTATTTTACACCGTCTCTGGGTTATTTGTAACCGAGGACCTATCTAATATAATGAATGTATGTGCGAAATGCTTTACATCAGTTATTTCGGGTGGAGATTTAAATGCCAAACATACATATTGTTGAGTTCGGACTTGCAAACATACTGTACTACTAGAACATTCTCATACATGGATATTTTTATAGTATCAGATAACCTAAGGGTGTTCTTTGATCGGCATAGAGCCCCTTGTCTGCAGGCAGTCGAATTTGAATCGGATCATGCCGAGGTTGTATTAAAAATATTGTTAAGTTCATGTTTGGAGTCGATGCCAAATAGGAAGATGTTGAATTACTATGCAGTTGATTGGGCTTATTTCAATATCTTTCTTAATCATAGATTGGACGAGATTGATATTCTATTAAATAGGAAACTAGATATTAAAGAGATTGACTTGCTGTTGTTGAGACTGCAGGGAGTTGTTGAGGCCTCAATCATTAAATGCGCAACCACTACTAGTTTGAATTTTACTAGCCAGATTCCTCTCCCACTGAATATATTGAAATCCATTAGGATAAAAAATTGCCTTCGTAGAACATATAATGTAGAAATCTCCCTTCTTCTGTGATTTTAAAGGCCCAGATAAATAACGCTAATACCTTAATTAAAGAACTGATTACAATACGTTAGTTCGTGGGGTACTAAATTGGCTAATATCAGAATGAATACGAACACGTTTAGGAAAATAAATAAAACGAATGGTAGGAACATATTTCTTGAGATCCATCGCTCAAAGATAGTTCTACAAAAAAAAAATGGTAACTGGGGATAGAGCTAACTTGCTTTAGTATATTTCTTTAATAAATCACAAGACACCTTATTGTTTAATATTTATTTTTATAATATAATATAATGCTGATTGACTGCTGTCCAATTATAGAATGCACATTATTTGTTACTCCGTTGCTCTGATCGGTTATTTGATTATCGGACGGTTTAAGCTTATTACTCTTATAATGTACAATACAAAACAAGTACTACAACCTTCAATTACAATGACGTTGAAGTTTGTATTACTTTTTACATTAAAAATATCTACATACATACATAAAACTTGCTAAGTAGAGCGTTTGAGGATATACATAAACAAAATGATTCACTACGAAATGATTGGTTTAATTCAATGGTGATGAGACAGGTTAAAAATAGTATGGTATCAGCATATAAAATATGTCATCTGGAAAGCCACAATGGCATTCAATGGCATAAAGTCAATACTAAACTACAACATCAAACTTAAAAAAAAAAAATAAAGCTGCTCCGCTATAAGCAGTTAATTCGTCAAATTTTATCTTACGGTTTTCCTGCATGGTCAGACCTATCATCAAATCAAATGGAGAAACTACGGCTGTTTGGAACAAGGATACTAAGAAGCTGCATTAACCTTAAGTATAAATCAGACTGTTTTGGATTTGTTAACAATTTAAGTTATACTCCGAGTCAAGCATCGCGAGAATCGATACATCTGCATACAGTTTTTTGAAAACGCAAAACACATCAATAACACTTTGGTAACTAAAAGCATAGATATAGATGCCAACATCAACGAGGTAACGCCACGGTACCCTCCTCCATGTAACACAGGCTTAACAGCTTGTATCAACTGTTCAATGGAACCCAATTTATGCATTACCATAAATCATTCAGGATAGCTAACCAACAATTAGTAAATAACATCAATCCATAATGTAAACTTCTCATTAATTTATACAATAACTAAATTAAGAATATCTATGATTAGTTTAATTTTCCCATCCACTTTGGATGAACTTCTCTTACATATTATATCTACTCTTACTGCCAATAATTAAGGGTAGTTTCTATAAACTTATTCGTAACGAAATTAAAATACCATACCCATTAATAAATTAGTAAAAGTATGCTTAGATAAAGAGATAGACTTCTGTTAAGTAAACTATAAATGAAACTTGTAATCAATGTACTTTAAAAATTAAATTTGGCAATAAAAGTTATTAAATTAAAATTAAAAAAAATTTTTTTTTTGAAAGACAGTTAAGTTTGGAGATTGATTGTTGATGGTTAATAATTTTTTGCCCTTATCGACCGCCGCGCCATCTATTTAAAAATAAAATTAATTTTTATATGAAGTTCTTGTGAAAAGATTATTATTTTTTAAATTGATTGCCGTATTAAGTTCTTGCATAATAGTCCGTGAGTCGTGACCATTATATTTACAGTTAATAGTTTCTGATCCGTTATTAGCACGTTTTCTTTTTCACGATCATTTTTTTGTTTGTTTACTATCAGTTACGATTATTTATTCCGATTACTTCTTGCAATCCCTTTTATTATCCTCTACCGTGACATTGTTGATTATCGTATCATTAGGGACTGTTATTTACGGCTGTGTGTCATTCATTCTTCTTGCGCCTCATTATTCTTTTAATGTTGGTATGGTCCCCGATAAGATGATTGAGCAGAGTAGCACGAGGGAGTCGTTATGAGTGTGAGGGGGTGGGGTTGTCGTATTGGGTCGATCGTTACATATAGTTCTCCGGTCGCACCCAAATTATAGTTACATCTTTTTTTTACTGTTAACAGGGACGTTGTGTCATCTCTCCTCTTCTCACTTTCGATAATATATGCGGTTCAAGCATTTTGTCAAGTCTGGAAAACCTCACGACAACCTTGAGCTTAACCAGCTATTATACCGCACCCAGACCTTTGACGTTGTGTCTGTTAACGAAATTTAAAGGTTTCGTTACAAGCCATCAGTTGGTATCAATCCAATGTATTGACATATTGTTAAATTTTCTCAACTACTTGAATCGATTAATTACTTCAAATTAAAATTTTAAATGAAGAACAACAAAGAGTAAAATATACCTGCAATTTAATTATTGATACCATTCTGTGTGCATATGGTTGCTACAAGGTAGAAACGAATAATTAAGCCTCGATTAATCAATGATTTTAATATTATTTAAATAAATAATGCAAATATTTTATATTTTGAAATTTTAAAATCAAAACAAAAACAACTTTGATTGTTTATAACAAAAATTTATTTAATTAATCAAAATATTTATTCATACAAATGATTGATAATGTTGATAAACTAAAAATATCTGCATTGGGAACAAATATTTTCACAGTGTACACATATTTACATTGTTCAAAGGGAAATTCAAACATTAATATTTGTGTATCAAGCTAAACCTACAATTAGGTGGAATACTTTTCGTTGTTTTTCAAGAAACAAAAAATTAAAAAGGTGATATATAGAATTAGCTTGTTAAATGATTTAAAACAACGGATTTAAGCAAGATCATTCAAATATCCACTGTCAAAAATTGTGGTAAACCAAAAATTAAGCGCTTATAAAATGGCGCAGTACGAAGTTTTCATGTATTATAAATTATCAAATAAATAATAATAATTATAAATTAAAAATACAAACAATTTATTTAAATAAATTAAAATAAAATTAAAATAAAAATTTAAATAATTTATGATCATTTATCAATCAGTTTTAAGTTGATTTATGTTAGTTTTTAATTGTACTTTATATAGGTATATAAATATTTTTTTGCTTATATGTATGTACATATTTTCCACACAGAGTTTTTATAATTTAATAAAATTTTTTTTTTTTCGTTGTTAAATAAATACCCATATTTTATTTATTATTTTTTTTTGGTGTGGATGCCATTACAATAGCGTGTCGCTATTTTGCTTTATTGATCGGTGCATTGTTTTAATTACTTACGAATTTAAGTGTTTTACAATTATTTTACCTTTTAAATAGGGAAATTATTTGACTGTATTCAAATCGACACTTTACTAAATCAAAACATTGTTAAATTTTAGATTAAAATTGTGAGTTTTCAAAATATTTGTAGCCTAATGGTTATTTTGATAAAATTTGGGCTGATTTGTGCTTAAATAACATTTTTTGTGGCAGTGAGTTTTGTGCTTTCAGACTAGAAAAGTGTAATCGTCATTCATGCTGTAGACTAAGAAAATTTTGCGGGCAGTTTTGAGACTCAAGGAGAGCTAAGTGTAAGGTTGGGGCTTTAACAAGTCCAGCATTTTTTTTCTATTTGACGCGCCTACCACAGTTTTGGTAAAGATTTTTTATTTTTTTGTTAAAATTTTTGGTTAGTTTGACTAAAGTATTTTTAATAAGGTTTATTGGTAAAACCGTTAGGGGAGTTGGTAAAATAAACTAATAAAAAAAAATGTTATTGAAAGTGAAACAAAAAATTATCATAGGAAAATAATTTTTGTCAATTATGAATAAAACTAAGAAATGCTTTTGGTACGTTTAATAAACTCTCTCGTGGTTCGGGCTCTTAAATAATGATATTCTATCCTTGGAATGCCATTTAAGAAATTTTTAACACTTTCTTTAAGTTCAGGTTCAATTTTAACTTATTTTCTGTGCTTTCCTCTCATTTCGCTCTTCAGGGTTCCTTGGTCGCTTTTCTTTGAAAATGCTCTCCGTATAAGTCGGTCCAGAGTGGCTTTAAAAAAAATTTGATGTCCTGAACCCGAATTCCGGTTCGATGACAATTAATGATAATGAGAAATGAATTGATTTTTTATTTCAACTAGTCAGTTGCATTTTTATTTAGAGTAGTCGAACTAAAAAATCAAGTCATTTCTCATTTTCATTAATCATTTAACCGGAATTCGGGTGCTGAGTTGCTTGCGCTTGTCTTCTAAGTCGAAAAAGAAGGCTGCATTCAAATTACGATATTTATTAGTGGAGGAATGTCGATATTTTGGCTTTATTTGATATGTGTGCCTTAATACATATGTATTCTATCTGAGTCTGAAGTTCTGCTAACTTCCAATAGTAATTGAAGATTATTTCACAGCAGGCAGCATTCATTTTGCTAGTTCAGCTTAACCTTAATTTATCTTCACATCCAGGTCGTATTTTTTCGCGGGAAAACCCTTTCTTTGATTTTGGGGTCGAAACGTCACCCTCCCCAGAATTTCTTAATAGTTTTGTCTTTATGCTCCATTTTTAGCTACATTTTGAATTTTCAACTTCTGAAGCAAGTTCGCACTGATTTGTATTTTCAGAGCTGTCTATTGAATTAGATTCACTATCAATAAAATCTGGATAATCATCAGAATCATCTAAAGTATCACTTTCATTGCTGTGAGTAGGTGACTCAACATCTATTTGATTATTTGATTTCGTTAATCGTATCTTTGTGAGATAAGGAGAGTTATATATAAGAGTATAAACATTACCGGAGTCATTTTCAGGCGGGTTTTCAGTCTCAACTCGTATCGCGGATGCGCTTCTAGTAAATCCAGTTTCCAACAGATGAGCTTATGATTATGGGAAAGTCAATCTTCTCATCAGGTCGCGGCGACTGGACTTATTGTTCCACAATTTTCATTCTATATATGGGGAATTCCATATTAGTCAACGGGACATTACTAAACATTTACATTTTTCATTTTATTAATTTAATCCATAAAGAGTTTTTTCAACTGATACGAATGACTTTGGTGAAGGGGATTTGCATATACAAATGTACTCAGATTGTGAATCGGATTTGTTGGATGCAAATATGGAATTAGGTAAAATATTAATTAGCATTTAAACCTGAAGATGCGCCTTACTTTGGCAGAAAATGGGAGGCTGCCGCAAATTGATCGAATGTCCATTTAAAGAACGGCTTGCAAAGTATAATTCCAACCACTGATGAACTAAATATGTTTTTGATCGAAATTGAAGGTTTGCTCAATTCGAGTCCAATATGTGGCTAATAAATATAAAGCTTATAATTTGAAGCCTAAATCTCTAAAACAAAAGGTATTTCCGTGATCGTTGTAAGTCTTCATAAATCTGGTAAATCTCTTCATAGCCTTGGTCAAACTTGCCCTAAAATGAGCCCTCGATTCACCTTCCATATTTGATTATCATCAAGTACTGTAAAATTTGTTCTGACCATACTGTTGCATAACTAACTTATGTTTTCACTATTCGCTGAACTGAGTTTTGAACCACTTGATCCGTTTGTTAATTCCGCAGATTTAGAGATTTTATTTTTGTTTTTACCTTTTAAAGTTATATTGTTCAGTTGTGGTTCAGCCACGTGAAGAATTTTTACATTGAAAACAAACATTTAAGAATTGGCCGATTTGTGGCATAACTAATATACATGAAACAGACCTACTTGTAAATCCTATGGTTGTTTCTGATTCTTTTAGAGCAAAACAAAAGTCCCAAAACAGCTCATTGAAATGAAAACAAAATTAAACGAGACCGATTCCGAATTTTAAGATTTATAAAACTATTTTTAAGATGCGGGGCAGATTGTTCAACATACATTAGGCGGCTGACTTAATTTTGAAATGTTTTAACGTAATAATCAAGACAGATGTACTATATAAGTGCCCACATTGCTAATAATATCGCATAAAAAGGACAATTATAATATCCCTATTGCTTATTTGAATTTAAAAGAAGACGTTCTTTCTATTTAAAAGTCACAAATTAAAAAAGCAGATGAGCTGTAACTTTAAACATGCAATGGGTTTGCATAGTAGTCGTCATTCAATCATTTATCCCAAATGCTAAAAAAAATACAAAAATGTATGAAATCCGGTCAGAATTGGGTTTACATCAGTTAAACTGATACTTACTACTATATTGCTGAAAAAAGGATATTAAAATTACAATCATGATTTATTTATGATAACATATTGAAATAGTACCAATGTAATTATTTTACTTTAAGAGGGTCCTTTGCCACGACCAACTATACAATTTTACAAGTACCAACCCTCCATCGTTTATTATATAATTAGTAATTGTGTACCAAATGAAAAATCATTTTCTTTTAAATCTGACTGATAATTTTTTGTTGTTAATTTTTTATGTTTTCAATTTACTCTAAAAGTTCTTGGTAAAACAAGCTTTGGGAATAACGTCCGTTGGAATTTTCAAATTTATTTCCCGATTGATGCCTTACCCGTTTTGAAATCTCATTTATCGGGTTTATTAGTAGTTGTCTGTTGAGAACAAATAAAATGCATAAGAGCATTAAACTGATTGTATGCTTGAATTACAGGCTCGGTGTTGTATTTGTTAGTACACATCGCATATTTGATTCAATATTGGCATAACTTAAAATGGTAATTGGTGATTCGTTTTTGGATTGTCGCCTCTTAACTATAGGCGTTATTAAAGGTATGCATTATAGCACTGTGTTTCTCTTAACGTATTCACCCATACATCTCTAAATTTTACCCTTAAGTTTTTTAAAAATTATTGTCAAAATATGTTACAATTAATTTTTAAAAGTGTTTCCTGAACAATAGTTATTTTTGAGTTGTGTCATTGTTGCACCAAATGAGTGACATAATGACATGATACAATTCAAATAAATCACATACCTTCTTAATGTGCCACAATTCAGTATTAAACAAGTCATACATATATAATATCATATAAAAAATGTATAGTAGTTGCATTATTGGGGATTTTTGAACTGATACCACAGAATATATATAAACAGAACAATATCCTCTATAGCGCTTTAGTCCTAAGCTGGTGAACAAATATTTTCGTTATTGTTTTTTTCGACTGATTTTGATTTAGAAAAGATAGAAAAATCATTTTATATGCAATCAATGAAACAAAAAAAAAAATACAAAAATGTTTGTACCCACCTCTTTCTATTGATAAATAAAAATCATTACAATTTTAAAACGAAAGAAAAATCTTTACACTTTATAATGTGCTTAAAGGTCGCTGCACGAGTATGGATATAAATCCGTACAATCTGCATCCGAACGAAGTTAGTAACTTATTTGACCTTTTGCTAAGTAAATTCGTCTATTTTACTTATCAACTACTCTTTGCTTTTAGTTTCAATAATACTATGAGAACTTCAATAATAACAAAATGACAAATTTTTTTAAAAATCGAAAAGTCAGAAATAAGCAAATAGGGGAAAAATAGCTCGTAATATATATTTTTTGGTATGGTTATGTTGGTTTTCTGCGGATATTTTGCTTAATGTTGAAATAATTTTAACTCGAGAGGAGAAATAGGGGAATATTTTTTCGGTCACATGACAATATTTGGGTAATTTCATTGGATGAATGACCGGATTCAGATTGTACGGATTTATATCCATACTCGTGCAGCGACCTTTAAAGAGATAGACATTCGTGAATAATTTTTGATTTTGGTCTAGTTAGCTTTGCGAAACTTTAAAATCATATCAAAGAAATAACAAAAAGAAAATTTGGAACTCCCATAATAAGGTTGTGTATGAGTTTGTGTAGCATTTCTAATTTATTTGTATTGGTCCTTTGTTTATTTGTTGATTTGATTTTAAAGTTTCGCAAAGCTAACTAGATGAAAATCAAAAATTATTCACGAATGTCTATCTCTTTTAAGCACATTATAAAGTGTAAAGATTTCTCTTTCGTTTTAAAATTGTACTGAGTTTTATTTATCAATAGAAATAGGTGGGTACAAACATTTTTGTAATTTTTTTTGTTTCATTGATTGCATAAATGATTTTTCTATCTTTTCTAAATCAAAATCAGTCGAAAAAAAACAATAACGAAAATATTTGTTCACCAGCTTAGGACTAAAGCGCTATAGAAGATATTGTTCTGTTTATATATATTCTGTGCTGATACTTCTTTAGCGACGTATCCGTTTGAAATTTTTGAAATGAAAAATGTAACGCAAATCGAAGGTAGAGCATTTAGTACATTTATTGCTTGCTTAAACAATTTTAATACAAAAAACAAGTAAAATACTATAATGTATAATAAAATTCACACATACTGCGTCTTGAATTTGTATCGTAATTCGCCTAATGACGATTGGAGTATCACGGATTCCACCTAGTGGAAAATTTTTAAACTGAGGTACCTGATAATTTGACGTTCGAAATTATTGTAAACAATTCCAATTTTGAACTGTAAACACAATTTTTACGTACCGGATTGCTACTAATTGCAAATTATTCCAATTTCGGACTATAAAAACAGTTTTTAATTACCGCATTGCTAAATTTTCTTTCGTCGCATTTGTGACAAATGTCATTTTATCAGGTGCATCATTTTAACTATTGTCCTCGAGAGGCGCTTTCTCTACTTTTACAATCGTCAATACTCTTTGAAATTGTTGGTTAAACTTAAGGGGAAACGATTACACAAAAGGGGAAATAAGAGACAAGCCTTAAGGCTCGTATTTTTAAACAAGGATATATCGACGGATTAATCCACAGTTTTCGAAAATCCACTGATTTAACCGAGGTTACTTTTGGTAATTTTATACGTCGATAGATCCATGGATTTTTCATGTCGTAATTTTGAACGAAGTTAAAGCTGGTGATTTCCGAAATCAATTTTCGAATTAATAACTGCTTGCTGGGACATTTATCAATTTTGTTTGTTTGTTTTCTTCAAAATATTTTATATTTTATATTGTTGACAGACAAAGATATTATCGCAATAATCTCAAATCTGTCTGCCTTAATTTTCCTGTCTTTTTTAAATTCTTTTATTTAACTTACACGGATGTGATCAAATCTTGCATTGCAAAATTTTAATGCTTAGACATTATCAATCTTGATGAAATTATAAGTGACAATATGCGTCCAAAGGTTCAAAGGTTTCAGATCTTCTCGGACGGTGTTGCTCAAATAATGAACCCCTTCTTTAGGAAACTGGAATCGGCACCGAAACTCTTCCTTATTGTAAAACTCCACTTTTATTCTATCGTGAAATACTTTGGGACGTATAGATCATATCGACAATATTGTGACGAATTCTGATTAACCAGACTCTGCGATGACGAAGGCGAAGATTCATTAAATATATTTCCATTTTTAACATAAATTTTCAAAAATTAATTTAAATTTAAATTTGCAATTTATTATGTACATTTACTTATGTATATGTAATTTGACATATCATAAATGACGTTTCATATTTCTGAATTTTCGAAAATATCCGTATCACCTGTTTTAGCCATCGATATCGAAGTATAAATCCGAGGATACAATTTTAAACAAGGTTTGATTCAGTGAATTTATCGTTGTTTAAAAATACGAAAAAGGGGAAAAATTCTCCGATTTATCACTATCCTCGTTTAAAATTACGGACCTAAGTGCGAGAAATGAAGGCAACGTATTGAGAAAAACTTTATTTCTATGTACCTTAACCGATTTCGATAAAATTCAGCATACACAATAGCAATGGGATTCTAAAATGATTTTTAGATAAAGTTTTGGAATCAGGTAAACTAGTAGCATACACATGGGATTCTTAAATATATTTAGATAAAATTCTGGAATATGGCCAATTAGGAAGGAACTTAACCATTTCTTTAAATTCCTTCTTTAACACTAGATATACCAACCGGTCAAAATGACCGGTTGTACTTTTATTGAACTTATTTTTTTTTATTACTGTGTTTTCATATTAAAAGTCATCTTGAATTTCCTAAACAATATTTACATAATAATAAAAAAAAAATTATTTCAATAAATGTACAACCGGTCATTTTGACCGGTTGGTATATCTAGTGTTAAATTCAGAATGTACGATAGAAATTTGATTCTAAAACAGTTTTTAGATAATGTTCTGGAATGTGGCCAATTATCGATTTTTGCGTTTTTTTTATTTAGTACATTTCGGTAATTCTTGGTAATTGTTTTATAAATTTGAAATTTGACATAAAAAATAAAATAAACGAATAACATCTGCGTCTACAGAAGTCTCACTTCCTCCACGAGGTCGTGTGGATGAGGCTAACGATTTTTGTTTAATCTGTCTTGCAATTATATTTATAAAGTGTGTAGCAGCAAATAAACACAGATCCAGTGTTTATTATTGGTCTTTACTTGTATTCATAAAATTAAATGTGTAATTAATGTAATCTAAAATATCCTATTAAATAAACAAAGGATGGATTGAATATAAGCGCATATCCAGTCTACAACATTAATTAACGGGAAATCCAATTTACGAATTTCCGCCGTCTTTCCCGTGAAATCAAATAAGCAATGTGATATTGTCCTCAACGCATTTGATATCGCTAGTCTAATTTCCTCTTTGGAAGCCTAATTTTATCGGTTATACGAAATAAATTTTCGACATACCGCCATTTTGAACTGGAATGCAGTTTATGGGTACTAAAGAATTCTTGTTCTTACTATTTTTATGAGTAGTTTTTTTCATTTGGCACAAACAATCCTCCTAATTAAAAATAAAATGATGGCATAAATATAGTCAAACGTCAAAACGAAATCTCTACGTTCGGCTGTCGCCCTCAAACAGCCAATTACACTTTTTTATGAGTAGCGAAAATAATATATGGTGGCCTGTATATAAGTTTTAATTTGGGCGATTAATTGGATCATAAATTTTAACTTGAATCAACTGTGAGGTAATTTGGCTGTATTAATATAATTCTCTAATACAACCTGAACACAGTAGCTACATTCTATATAGAATGTAAAATTGTTGTACAATCGGTCCAATAGCCATGGCCTGATGAGCAGATTAATTTTTCCATAATCATAGGCTCATCAGTTCGAAACTGAATTAAATTTTCTTACAATTTTCAGAGAAATATTAACTTCAAACTATTGATGAAACAATGTACTCGACGATGGTGAATAGTTGGTTCTAATAATATTTTAACGCACCTGAGAGATAACTTTTCACTAATTATTCTCTTCCTGCATGTAAAATTATTGAAATAATATTTTTTTAAATTTTAAGCTTCGTAACCAATGACAATTATGGTCGAATAGTTGATTTTAATAAACGGATCTAGGATTAATTCTCTTTCAACATTTCCGGTAAACTATTTATTGAAACAGTTTTCATCAATTCTCCTCGTCGGTATAAAACAATTATAGTAATTCCTTATAATCGGTTCAACTTACATATTTTAATCAAACTCAATATGCAGAACATAAACTTTGAAAAATTTTTTGTAGTCGTCTTAAAATTTTATTGATTTCCTGTTTTATGTTATTTTTATAGTCCGCATTTGAAAATTTATTAAATTCAAAACTTAATATAATATAGGTATACATAAACCTTCCAATAGCAGTATTATTTACCAACAACAAAAAAATACAATTTTCAGATACTCTTCAACAAAAAGCTCATTACAATTGAAATCAATTTTGAATAAAAAAATTATTTTTTTCTTCGTATTTTATAAAAATCAGAAATCCCAGAAAACATGAAAATCAAAAAACTTAACATTACATTTGAACTGAAATGCACATAAAAAAAATAAAATAAACTTTTGTATTAAAAGTTGTTATTATACCTATGTATATAAAGAAAAGTTTAGAAAATTTATATTTTTCATTTATTATATACTCGTATAAATACTTTGCTCCTACTTACTCAATTTTTCTATTTTTTGATGTTGTTATATTTCTGTAAAGTTTTTTTTTTTATCTGGATATTACTTAAAAGCTTACTTTCATAAAATTTTTATGAATACCTATGTACATTATTTAGCTGTATGTTGTATTTATACATGTTTAACTAAAACCATATAAATAATATTGTTACAATTTTTTTGCCTTCTAGTTTTTCCCATATTCATTATTTTATGTTTTAAGGTTCTCGTTTTTAACACGCGATCTATTTTCATTTAAATTTTCGTTTTATTTTTTTTTTCCTGTTGTTGGTTTTTAGTTTTGTTCCGTTTTCCTATAAGGACCCAGTTTTATTGTTTTGTTTTTTTCGCCAAACTTAAGCTTTCTAGTTTGTTGGCATATCTTTTAGCCATATATTAAATTGAGTTGTTTAAAAGTTTACACAAAAAAAATAAAAAACAAAAAATTCTGTTAGATAATAGCTCATGAAAATATTTTTTCTTATACACTCGTATAGACTAAACTCCGTGTATACATAAATTATATAATTTTATGTTAATAGCTATTTTTGTTTCGTGTACTTAACAGAGTCTAAATTTAGTGGTATCTGAGTTCGTGGTCGTCGTTCGTGTTTAGATTGTAAACATTTTAAAATTATTATTTTTATTGTAAGCATTTGTTATAGAAAAATATTTTTATAAAGTTTTGGTGTTATGCATGTAGATTTAATGTGGCAATGCAACAATTTATAGCAATAATAACACACAGTAGTTTTTAGAATAGTTGGTGGTTGTTTTTGTATTTAATAGGTTTATTAAATGTTTATTCTATATCTAGGACTTAAAATTGTTGCAAGCTGTTAGCTTTACATAAACGTTTCTAGGAGCAGATTAGTTATCGGAACAAGTAAACTACACATAAAATTGTAATTACTTAATATTGATCTAAATCTTAAATTATAAAATTATAAAAATTGAAATTTGAATAAAATAAATCACTAAACAATTAATTATAAAATACCTATGTAAAGTGTTTTATTATGATAACATGTTGGATCGGCATTATCAACCTTGCCAGAGCTAAATAGTGTATAGTTACTGTGTGCCGTGGTTTCAGATATTCTATATTATTCCTCCGAACCATCAAAAGAAATTTTACGAAAAATTTCCTAACAAACATTGCACCGAGCTTTATGAACATTAAAGTTTAGGAAAAGCTTCTTTAAGCAATTTGGTTTCACGTTCTAGGTTTATTTTTAATTGAGCATTTTGCATCAAATTTGTAACCAGTGTGATATTTTGTTGCTGCCAAAATCCTAAATGAGATGTTGTTGTTGTCAAATCTATTCAAATTTCAAATTCTTGTAATTTTGGAGGAGGGAGAATTAAATATTTGATTTTTCAATATCGCTTAAATAAAAATTTAATTCTCCCTTTAAAATGTTCATGTAAAAAAGAATTATGATCCAGATAGCATTGCTTTTGAATTATGAAACAAGTTGCAATTTCGTGAAAGAAGAAAGAGAGGAAATATTATTTAACTGACGAATTGCTATTTTGTTCTGAAATCGGGCATTAGTAATTCAATTTGATACTCTGGATTTATTTTTAATTCAGCATTTTACACAAAATTTTAAAAAAACCTGCACCCTAATTGTTTAAAAAATAAGAAATTGGCTAAAAATCTAAAATTGCAAAAAACGAAGCCTACCTTAATGAATTCGTAATTTTTTGACTTGATTACTATGTACTTCAAATAAAATCGAAAAATTTCAAACAAATAAAAGAAAGCTTTGATTTTTACGAGTTTACACGTTTACCCATTATCTTAATTTTTTAGAGAATCAGGGTGCTATTGTGATATTTTTTTATTGTCACAATCTTAAATATAACGTTGTAGATGTCAAAACTAATAAAACTTCAAATTATTGCAATTTTGGAAGTTCAGCTTCATTCCTGTGCCATATTTAGTGTAACAATAACAGTATTTTAGCTATTAAAAATTTTACAGAGCTTTATGAGTTTTAAAGTCTAGTAAAAGCTAGAATCGAACGACAGTTGAATTATCCTCCGTATAACACTCTAAGCAATTTGGTTTAACGTTCTAGGTTTATTATTAATTCAGCATTTTATTTTACATCAAATTTGTAATGGAACCAGTGAGATTTATTGTTGTTATCAACAAAATGAAACGTTGTTTTCGTAAAATCTTTTAAAATGTCAAATTCTCCTATTTTTAGATATTCAGCTTCATTTCCGAGCCACATTTGGTGTAATCATAATACCATAGTATTTTAGTTATAGGACAGTGTATACAGAAGTTTGAGCTTTAAAGTTTAGAAAAAGCCAAACGACAATTAGATTATCCTTAGTTAGCTCGAATTCACGTTCTAGAATTTTTACATTCTTTCTTTTTCATTTTATTTTATATTTGTAATGAAACCAGCGTGACATTTTGTTGTTGTTAAATATATTAAAATTCCATTGTCTTGTGATTTTAAAGGCCCAGCGTTACTTTTGTTCGGTATTTGATGTAAGAATAATAGTATTTTTATTATGGGAAGTTACACAGAGCTTTATGAACTTTGAAGTTTTAAAAAAGCTATAACAAAATGTCAATTAAATATCCTAAGTAACACTTTAAGTAATTCGATTTTACATTTTAGTTTTTTTTAAGCATTTTACCTCAAATTTCTAATGAAACCAGTGTGATATTTTGTTGTTGTCAAAATCCTAAATGTGACGTTGTTGTTGTCAAATCTGTTAACATTTTAAATTATTGCGATTTTGGAGGTTTCATCTTCATTTTTATGCCAGATTTGGGGTCACACTAATACTATTTTGGTTGTTGGACATTATACAGAGCTTCTAGAGCTTTAAAGTTTAGAAAAACTGGGAAAACCACAATTAAATGATTCTCAGTAATACTTTAAGTAATTCGAGTTCACGTTCTATATTTTTTTAACCTAATCATTCTAAATGAAATTTTTAATGAAACCAGAGTGATATGTTGTGGTTGTCAAAATCTTACTCGAGAAGATCTTGTTGGCATATTTAATAAAATTTCAATTTCTTATAACTTAGCAGGTTTGTCTTCATTTATGTGTCATATTTGGGGTAACAATACCAATATTTTAGTTATAGGTTATTGTACAGAGCTTTAAAAACTTTAAAATTTAGTCACCTGTTTACTCGTCTTGAGTCATAGTAGACCTTTAGTGTTTTGACTGTCAACCTTTGTTTCTGGGCAATTAATCTACTCTATTGCTTAAAAATTAGATATAGGTTTTCCGACACAGCCTATGATATTATACACCACCAATCCCTTGGTTCTTATTTCTAACTTTTGTGTGACAATCTGAGTCATTTCAATTCATTGACTAAAATACTGGCGCGAGGTCTACCCTTCTAGGGCCACATTATTTTCACTTAGATTTTCAGTTCAGTAGTTTTTAAACAACACCAACATACCACATCGCTTTGAACCAGAAAACATTTCTGGTAAAGGCTAGTTTCAAGCATTTTTAAAACATCACACAACATTATCATACAGAGTAATGGACCCAGAGTCCTTTTTTTCGTCGGAAGTTCCACAGTTGCAGTGTCCGACTTTTTCTCGTGGTTTGATGGCATTTAACGATATTTAATCGATAACAATTATCGGGAAATAATGAATGATCCAAATAGAATTTTTTAATGGCGACGAAACAAATTTTCTTTTATGCCTAAACACAGAAAATGTGTATGAAGTAGACAAGAGATTGGCAAAATTAAATCATACCGTAATGTTTACAAACTCGGCATCAGGAGTTTTAACTCCACCTATGGTGATTTACCCCAACAAATGTGTTCCCGAGGAGATTCGCAAGTCTTTGCAAAAAGGATGGGTAATGGGTGTCAGCGAAAATGGCTGGATAACAAAAGAGATATTTTACGAGTATATCTAAAAAGTACTTCACCACATCTTGTACAGCTTGTTACAAAATTTCCAATTATTTTGTTTGTAGACGGACAATCTACTCACTTAACATTAGCTGTTAGCGAACTCTGCATTAAACTTAAATTAAATTTAATAGCATTTTACCCTAATGCTACCAGGATCCTTGCCAAAAAAACCCATGGATTAATTTGCCCCCTTCTGAATACTGTTACTATTCAAAGCAACGCTTAAGAAATGCTATGTTTAACGGTTGGCGACAAAAAGTTAAAGCTTTTTGGAAAAATCGAAAGCGGTAAAGTTAACGCTAGTGACTTCAGGGAAGAGTTCCAATGTTTATATGATTATTCCAACTAATCGGATCATATCCCGTTGACCCAATCCAAATGTTTAACTTACTTTTAAATTTTCTCCCTGAAATAAAAACATCAAAGTTTAGCAGTCAGCAATCCACCTGAAATCAACATCAAACCTCAACATTAATTCCCATAAATTATTTGAATTTATATAATTTAAAATTAAAACAAATTTTTGAACTATTGGTTAAGGGCTCTTTTTATTTTTTTTTTTAAAACTTAATTACAGCTTTAGCTTTCGATTCCTATTCGGAATCATTCTCAAAAGCGTTATGAAAACCTTATATCAAAATTGTTTCTTTTATACAAATTTTAAATTTTGCAAAGCTTCGCGCGCGCAATTTACCACCCTAAATGCCTTTGATTATCAACAAGTTAAATTGTGCAGGTTGAATTCGTTTAATTATACAACAAGTTAAACTTAAAAAATTACCTAAAGAAAGAACTACGAATGTTAAAGTAGTGGAATTGTGCCAGTGGAATTGTGTCTAGTGGAATTGTGCTAATGGAATATGCCTAGAATCGTAATAACCGCAGCAACGGAAATATTTTTTACCATTGCTACCTTCACCTTTTTTGAAAGGTATATCCTTCTATTATTATATATTAGCTTCGTTGCCCATTTCAGTTTTCATTAATTTAAATTCCATAGTTATAATTATCTTCGTAATTAAGTTTCAATAACACCAATAAATTATTAAAATACAAATGTGTTTGCGTTTCCGTGTAAATATAGAAGTTAAAACGAAAGTTAAAGCGTACGTTCATTATAAAAACTAAAATGGTGAAACCAGATTATTTTTATATGATCTAGTACTCACACACTGTAGAAGGGAATGAAATAAAAGATGGAATACAAAAAAAAATTGGGTCTATCCGACTCTCGGACGACACTTTTCCCAGAAAGCATCCGTTAAATATTACCAAACCAACCATTTATATTTTACAAACATTTTCCGTTATTTTGGGCAGGCAAGGTCCTTAAAATTTGTTACGGATTTTCTTAAATTTTGGAGACCTATTTCCCAATAACACAATTGGACAATACAAATCTTCTACTATCATACCTCTAAATCACAGACTCACAAATAATGTTAAATTATTTAGAACTGACACGTGTTGAGCAGAGATCGGAAACGAGCACCAAATTTCGAGCTAAACCAAACAAAAATCCCTTATTACGAATACGAACAAATACAAAACGCAAAAAACAAATAAAAACGAAAAATATATTTTTGGTATTTTTTGTTTGTCATTTTTCGTTTCTTTCAAACGAGCACAAACAAGTTAAAGAAAAACAAAAAATTTTTCGTTTTCGTTTGTTTTTGCTTGCAAGTAACAAACGCAAAACGAAAATACAGTGTTTGAAATGTTATACCATGGGTGAGATGTTGTAACCATCACGTTTTTCGATTCGATGCATTTTCGATAGAATAACGTTACTTTAAAACTAAATTGTTTTAAAATTTTATATTTTTAACAAAGAGGTACAGTTATTCTATCGAAAATGCGTCGAAGCGAAAAACGTGATGGTTACAACATCTCACATAAGTGTATGTACATATTTTGTTTTTTAGTTTGTGTTGATGAAGGTAAAAGGTGCAAAATAAATACAGTGAAACCTCTATATATTGGACAGCGAAGGGACTGTCCAATTTATGGAGGTGTCCAATATAAAGAAAATTTATAGTTAATTCAACATTTTCGCTGTCTGATTACTTTTGTTGTCCAATTTTCAATATTTAAAGGTTGCCCAATATATGGAGGAGAAGGAGCATTTTTTCAAGGGACTGAATGAAAGTGTCCAAAATAGAGGAGTTTCCAAAATAGACATGTGTCCAAAGTAGGAGGTTTCGCTGTAGTTTTTATATAAACATCATATGTACATACATGTACATTTTTGTATTATTTTTCATTAGAATAAAAACACGATTTCCCCCGATTTAATGGAAACAATTCGAATTTACGAGACAAATTTTCTTGTTGTTACCGCTGTAAGTTAAAAAAACATAATGAATTTTTGGAATACGGCGAAGTAGAAAGGAACTTGGCTACTTCGTGACTTATTATGATGAAATTCTATATATACGATGGAAATGAGATTCTAAAATGAAGTTCTATAATATGGCCAAGTAGGATGAAACTTGACTATTTCTCAACCGATTTAAGTGAAAATTGACAAGTGCGTTGAAAATGGGATTCTAAAATTATTTTCAGATTAAATTCTGTGATATGACCAAATAGGATGGAACTTGTCTGTTTCTTACCCGATTTTAGTGAGCCTAGTTCAATCCTATACCTGGCCATATTCCAGAACTTCATTTAAAAATTATTTTAGAATCCCATTTCCAAAGCACATGTCAAATTTCTCTAAAATCCGTTGAATTATCATAATCGGTTAGGTTAAGAAATAACCAAGTTCCTTCTTAATTTGCCATACCCTAGAACTAACCAAAATTAAATTTAGATTATTTGTATTTTATCCTCCGAATTTTAATCTTAAAATAAGTCTTTAAATCATGCACTTATAAATTAATTTACAATTTTTATTGTAAATTAAGTAGGAACAAAATGAATTTATCAAAATTACTGAAACAAAATTACTGGTCAACTCGAGTTTTTTCGAAAATTTGCGAGCGAATACAATCAAACTGCAGCTCGCAAGCAAACAAAACCAAACAAGCAAACGAAACGAACAAACGAAAACGAAAAAAATATGAAAACAAGCAAAAGCGAACATTTTTTTTTTTTTTTTTTTTTCAAAAACGAACAAACACAAAATATTTTACGTCATTTTTCGAAACGCTCGATTTCGCTCGTTCCATCCTCTGGTGTTGAGCAGCAATCAAAGTCACATTCACATGATTTAATTTACTCCATTCAGAGAGCATCCACAATGTTCAAAAATTTATTTTTTGAAAATTTGTGCCGTTTGTTCACATCATAATATTATGTGCGCAACGTGAGAATTGGCCGATATAATTCTTTACTGTTGTGGACCATTCGAAAATACAAAATAATAAAACACAAACAGTACAAAATCCGAATTAACGTTAATCATCATTTGTTACCGAATCCCACCTCCTTGTCATATAGCATTTCAATTTATATTTCTGCCAGCTCTCCGAAACCTGCTCCACCCTTGGCGTGTTATTATTTTAAAAGCATCCCATAGTAATTTTCTATTAAGAGTTATATACGACTTTTAATACCAAGAGAATTTATTACTCAGAAATAATACCTTTAAACGCGATTTTATGAAAGCAATTCACAAATAATGAATCGATCAATATGTCGTTGATATTTCAATCATTAAAATATCATAAAATGTAAATAAAACGTCACAGAAATGTCAATGTCAGAAATATCAATGCCATAGAAACGGGAATATCTTGCTATATTTAAAAGCTCACTAGATATAATTATTTTTAAATTTGACGATATTATTAGCCACCAGCAAAGTATTTTAGGTAAATTAAGAAATATTAAATCCATATTACACGGTAATCTATTCATTTTATCTTAAAGACACCCAAGGAACAATTGTTGGAATTTGCAAGGTGTATTAACTGTGGAATAATATTTCTTCAGAAAGTTCGACATTACCTCGGTAAACAGATAAACAAGTTTATATTACTCCTTTTTGTTAAATTGACCCCCACGCAACGCTTCAATCGACTTCAAATTTTGTGAACAGGTAGATGATAAATTATCAAATTTATTATCAACATAACAAAAAATTCGTCGGCCCCGTTTTTGAGAAAATCTGTTTGGCAGTTTTCTTTTCCACTACAACCCCCTCTATTCTATACTCGAATAGACCTAAAACTTAACACCAACTGCGTATTATTTAAATCTATAATTGTATAAAATTTCGACCAAAACTATCAATATTTGTGAGAATGGGAGGCAAAACAAAAATAATAAAAATGTGCGACTGGAACGGACGGACGGAAGGACGGACACGACATTTTTCTGATCGGTGTTTCGGGGTCCTGGGAACCTAATTCGTCGAGAAATGTGAAAATCTGGAACACAATTTTTTTCGCGATTACCACAATATAGTGGGAAAAGTAAAAATAAAAATAAAAACCAAATAATAAGCATTTGTTGGAACAGTTGAAATAAGAATAAACAAAATTAAAAAACTTGGTTTCACCAAAATATATATAGTACCGACAACGTATTCATATTGAGCTTATCTGTAGAAGGTTGTTGTGTCATGATTCTTTCGGCATTTTATAGACACAATATATTAATAATAATGGAATTCACAACATTTTCGACTTGTTAATCAGAAAAATGAAGAGGCCAGTCATTTATAATATATCTACCAAAAAAAGTAGAAATAACAAAATCCCCCCCGTACTTTAACCCGAGAGCCAATATAAAATGTATTGACCCTAAAAAAATGAAAACTTTCCTTGAGCTTTCTGTGGCAGTTTGGTTTCATACTGATAATCTCAAAACAAAAAGTTCGATCTACTCATCAGGTAGCTACGACCAAACTACAAAAATACAATTCCAACCAAATACATTAAGGCCCGATTGTATGAACGAGGATAAATGATTAATCCTCTGATTTAGCGTAGTTTGCATTGTTTCCTACAAGGCAAACTACGCTAAATCAGAGAATTAATCATTTATCCTCGTTCATACAATCGGGCCTAAGTATGAGGCAAGAATGTAGTGACTTAGCGAATTATAAATTCACTAAATCAAAAAACACAAGGAAAACTTTCATTTCTGTGAATGCCATTATTATTAATATATTGTGTCTATAAAAAGCGGAAAGAATCTTATTGATTAAATTCTCTTAAACATATTAACTTTTAATAAATTAAAGATTTATCAAATAAATTAGAATTTAAATTAAAATCAAAAACGTATTAATGTACAAACGAAAAGGCAGCATTAAGAAACTGAACAAATCAGGGATATAAAACGTTGAAATGTTCAAATTATAAGGAGAACAACGTCATTGGTCAAACATGAACTAAATTTATGAGGGAGCAATTTGCAACGGTTGTTTAATAAACGTTAGAGCACAATTAAAGACCACTTGCAATTAACTTCGGTACGTATTAAATAATAAAAGTCTGAGTCGTAGTAGATCCAAACGGTAAGAATTTTTCCTGTATGATACACTGCAAACTAAACTTAAAATATTTTTACTTTACATCAATTAGAATTACGAAACATAATCCCCAAATTGCTTAAGAACTTTCATGCATGGCAATTATAATTTGGATCATAATTAGTAGTTTGCCGCATGAACAACAAACAATTAGTTGAATTATTTTAATAAAAAATTATTCTGCACATTATACATACATCTGCTCTAAATAAAGAAAAACACACACATCACGAACTTTTATACAACGGAGCATAAAATATAATTTGGCAGCATATATTTAGTTGGGGGTAAAAATAAATTATGTTAATTACACGAGAAAACAAAATTAACTTTTCACAACTATTTTTAATTTTTAATATTTTATTGCAGCTTTCATTTCAATTATACTTGTTTGTACATGTACATGCTCTAATCTAAAATAATTATATATGCATGTATATTTATATGCTCTAATGAAACATAAATATGTAATATTATATGTTGGTTAATAATAAATTAAAAATCATAAAATATAATTTCAACAAATCAATGGTCCTGTCATTGATAATAATCGATCAAACAAATACATAAATACAATATTTATGATGTGCACACATGGTAAATTTATAAAAAACCAAACATAGTTTAACATATAAAGATATTATATGCCAATAATTATGCTTTTATGCTGTATGTACCGTACATGTCGTTACAAAATAATTTTCATGACTGTAACAAACTATGCATTTATTTAATTTATTTTTAATTTTTTGACTATAAACCATATCACTTACATAAACTATTTACGTTTGCATGTACGTGTTCATAAAATAAATAAACATAGCTATTTATGATTATAATTTTATATTATTTACATATTTTATGTACATAAATATTAGTGTTCCATCAATTTTTGGGGTTTTTACTTATCCCACTAAGAGCTTAGCTATAACAATAGGTAAGTTCGCAAAAATTAGATACACTGTGGAAAAGTATCGTCCGAGGACTCGAATAGAATCGAATTTTTGTTAATAATTTTCTTAAAATAAAACAAAGCACACACTAACCGAAACTACTACATACATAAGTGGGGAGGAGAAATATTTTCCAAACTAAATTGTTGTGTAATATCGTAAAGTTGAAAAATAGAAACTAGTTTTATACTAAATATGAATGATTAATAATCTTTCAATCATTAGCACAAAAAAAAAATAAAAAAAAAAAGCTCAGAATGCTAAAAAGCAGTAATGCTCAGAATGGAAAAATATAAACGTTGATGGTGGATTCAGCGAGAAAAATTTGCTAGCTCGTGATCACGAATTATTGAAATTTCGTCAACTTTTTTACCCCCTCCAATTTTTTGTTTACTTTTTCTTATGGTTGCTCTTTTAAAAAGGTAAACAAAAATTTGGAGGGGGTAAAAAAGTTGACGAAATTTCAATAATTCGTGATCGCGAGCTAGCAAATTTTTCTCGCTGAATCCACCATAAACACGCAATAAATCATAAATTTGCTACAACTTTTAGTTTTGTATATTATAGTTATTGTTGGAATTTTAGTTTCAATCCTTATCGTGTCGGAGTTTTTTTTTTTGTTGTTACATTTTTATGTTTTAATTCCTAGCTTTTTTATACGGGATTTACATTCATTCAATGGTATTAATGCTAACAACTCATTTTAGTTTTTTGTCGGTTTCGTGGATGCGGCGGGAGTTTAGTGTTGATTATTTAGATTTCTGGTTAGCGATTTTTTTTTGTTGTTGTTGTTTTTAAATTAATTTATTTTATGATTATGGATTTGTTGAATTTTATGAGGTGGAAAATATATTAACAAGTTTCTGTTTAACGAGTTTTATGCTATATTTAGTTTTGTTTGATTAGATTTGTTATGGATGGGATTTGCTTAACCCTTGTGTCTATGCATCTTTTTTCTTATGTTAATCAATTAAGGGTTACCCGGGTAACCTTATCAGATTTATTCGAATATCACTTAAAAATGTAACTATTTTTTTCATATTTGATTTTGAAATGCTTTTTGCTTTTGCATTTTGTGTTTGTGGAAAGAAAATAAAGATTTATTTTGTTGCATTCGCGAAATTCCTATTCAACAAACATTGGTTTTCTAAATGGATAACACAATTATGGCCATTGTTTTATACCAAGGCTTCGGGTTCCACAATCAAAATAAGCCCGGTACAAAATAGAAGGTGCAATAACTTGTAATTTATTTCCAATTAGAAAAAGTACGCTTCGTTGTAATATAGTATATTATTCAACGAGCATATAATGATAGCTGTTATTCACGAAGATGAAGTTTGCCGACACGAGCCGATAGGCGAGTGTCGTAAATCATCTGAGTGAATAACATCCATTATATGCGAGTAGAATACGATACTTTGTCCACGACTGACAAATATCATTATGTTTTATAATCAAATCCTTTAAATACTCTTCAAATAATTTTCGTCGACATTTTGACGTCACAGTTTAATAATAATGAAAATGGCAAGAGACTACTAGATAAAATTTCAAAAATCAAATAATTTACTTGGAAATATTGAATAATGAAAGAACAGACTACTAGATAAACTAGCAGTGAATAATGGATATCATTATAATTGATGAAACAAACGTATAATGATCATATTATACGTTAGTCGTGGACAAAATTGTTTTTCTCCCAACGTCTTAAAAGCCTCTTGTTTTAATACTGATTTTGGGTATTAAAGTTGGCCTTTTTCTTATTATTTTAAAAAATGTGTGTGTTGCTAAGCTACACTTTTAATCCTTGGTGTAAAAGTAGGTACTTTTAATACTAGGAGAAAAATATTATGCGTAGCCGAGCAAAAGCAAAGATTGCGAGTCAAACAAAGTCACTTTTAATCCGAATAACACATACTATTTTTTCTCCAACGAACAGTTCATGTCGTGTCGGTTGTATATTACTAATTATACGAGTAAGTACAAATTATGTAATTAAAACTTCAAAATTGAAACTAAATTTGTTGAAATATTTTGTGAAACTAAGGAGACCATGACTTTTGTTTGGTTTGACTATTGTACGCGTCAAATACAATGCAATAGTCAAACCCAACCGACCAGCATAACTAAAACTGAGCGTGAGTAGTGTTCTGTCAAATGAATTTTTGGTTTCGTCTCTCTTTATTTACAATTTTTTTTTAATATTTCCATAGTCGTACGTACGTAAGAAAGAATACATTTTTAAGGTACTTATGTGAAGTTAGATTAATAAGTTATGAAATATTTATGTTTCAAAAATTTATTATGAAATGTATTACAAATGTGACTAAAAACTATTACACATGTTTTATATTCATTTTATTGCATTTATAGATAAATTTAAGATAATATGGCATGGTATAAATAATATTTCAATTTGGTTAATTCAAATACAGTTCAAATTTGTCTCTAATTTTTAATCCGACATTTAAATAACTAATACATATTTATTCAATGTTTACAAATAAGAAAGCTTTAAAAAATGATTCAAATTTAACAATATTTTATTAAAATTACATTCCTTGAAATATAACTAAGCGGTTTAATTTATTTCTAATACTAAGAGATTTTTTTGTATTACCGCAAATGTAAAAAAAACGAATATCCAAATATTTTTTAATTATGCATTTTAAAAGTAAATTATAGTGATCGTGATATGGAAACTCATTAAATAGACTTCGACTTAACAATTTTTTTTGAACATTAATAATAATTCTATTACATACGGATTGTTTCACTACAGATAATTGAATATTCTCATTTTGATTTATGTATTGACGAATTTCTTTTTCGGTTGTGCTACAAATTAGTACAGTATCTTTACTAGGAACTGCTAAACCTCCCCTATTTTTTGAGCTATAAGTGAACTAACTGAACTATTGCCTTCGAGATAATTAATGCATTCAGAGCAATGAAGTGTTTTGTTTAACCTGAAAACTATGAATCCAGCCACATATTCTACAACGTTCTCAACAAATTCCGAAAGATCTGGATTTTGAAATAATTCGGAATTTTCAGATAGAAAGACAGTTTCTTCGTCTGTAAGAACATCGGAATTGCCCGTATTCGAATTTTGATGAAGTGTGTTGTCAAATTTATTGCGTTTATAGGATTTAATATGTTTAATTCTTCTAAAGGTAAACAATTCCCTAAACCTGATTCTGCAATTTGTGTATGAACTAAGAGCCTTTTGTAAGCTGCAGTAAATTGTCGCACTGTGGGATTATTATTAGAGCCTAAACGGGCCCTAATACTACCAAAGAAAAGTTCAAGGTGGTCTTGATTTAGTTTAAAGAATGGTACGAACTTAAGAAGTTTAGTTTTAACGAATTTTTCAAATATAAAATTAACACTTTTTAACGTTAAAATCATACCAACAAAGCCAGTTTTCCGGGGTGACATAACAATAGGCTGATAATTACTTGGTGACATAATCTTAAGCGATCCTAAGAAGTGTATAGCGGAATTAACAAATATCAGAATTTGCTCTATATTCGCCGCACAAATAGGTTGTTTGATTCCTCTTTGAGACATATTTCGAGAATTTAGAACATCAAAGACATTGTTAACGATTTTAATAAATCGCACCGTCGCTAGGCATCCTTCGAATTGCGGTAGATTTAGCTGATTTCTACAAAACTCGAGAGCATCCGCAACAGAAGTACTTAACGCTTGAGTAGCAAGCCGAACATTCATTTTCTGATTTTTGAAAAAAACATGGGCCTTTCGCAATTTATTTCCTAAATGTAGCTGCTCGGTATCTTGTAGCTGTCATAATAATTCTAAATAATGCCACGAAATCTCTTCGCCGTTGTCATCTAATAGAGGACCTTTTTCAGAAAGTGTATTACGAATTAATTTTAGCATGTGACATGGATCGGGCAAAATAACCAAAGATTCAGTAAAAGGCTCATCATTGTACATAAACACCGGATTTAAATAATCTAAATCTGTACAATTCCTTACATTTGTATTACATCCAATGAATTTGCTAGGGAAAAATTTACTGGACATCCATCGAATGTAATTCCAATTATTTTAACCCCCGCGGCGTAGAGATTATGAAGACAGAGCGACAATAAATTACTTTTCTGCTCGCTATTTAGAGAAGCAATAGGAAAATATCCTATTGGTATTTTCCATCTCTTGTTGATCCCTACAACCATAAACACCAGAACCTGAGTAGCTACTTCTTCACTTTCGAGATCATTCCCTATATCTACACAACCAACTGTTCGTTTACCGTTCCATTCTATTTGACTACGAATGCCAATTTCATCAAAAACTAAGTTACAGAAGACATCTTGATTATTTGCACGTTCCATATCTACAAGAAGTCTCAACGTATGAAAAGATTCTTCTGTGAAACCAGCCTTTCCTTCTACACATTGATACCACTGTGCAATTGTTTTTGAATGAGGCAGTAGAGAACTAAATATTTTTCGAACGTAATCATACGCTTTTGGGGAATAAAAGTTGAGGGTCATTGCAAACTTTCTAATTTCAATCGGGAAACGTTTGGGTAATGATAAGCCCTTAGACTTGCGAAGCTGTCTTTTTAAAATTTCTTTAACGGGTTCTGACATTGATACCAAGTTAACAAAGTGCTCTTCTTGTAGCAAGTTTTGACTTTTAAGATCTTCTAAAACCGCCTCTAAACTATTTATTTTGGAATTGCGGCGAGAAATGGTTTGTTCTAAGCGATGATGTCTTTTCGTTAGCTCGCGATACGATTTTCTTAGAACGTTCAATTTGATTTTACGTCGAATATTTTTCTTGGGTGACGATGATTATTCGGACGTTGATGTCTTAAGTGACCTTTTAAGTGTTACTTTTTTTAAAGGCTATAAAGAACATGTTCTATTAGCATAAGGAATCAATCATTAAAAAATATTGAAAACAATACCTTCACTTTTTTTAAGCACGTCTTAATATTTTCTGAACAGCTCACGTCCATATTTTCTATGGCTGTTGATCCATCTTCGGAACTCATTTCAGTTGACATCGGTTTAACGTCTCTATATTCATCATACTCTTCAGTATCAGAAATAATTTTATCAGATGAACTGACAGAGTCCATAATTGCAACATCTTGAATGCGTTCAACCGATAAATTTTCATCCAACACAACTAAAGGGTCTCGCGATATATTCGACGAAGAAGCGAAGATGGTCGGAATGGCATTTAGGCATAATCTTTTGCACGTTCCCCTCATATTCATGAATTTGTTCTCAAAATGATCAGAACAAATTCGATCGTTCCGGCAAAATTTTTTTGTAATTAATATTTTTTGTCATATTTTCCTCATTCGCAAGTTTCTGGGTAATCTGCTTTGGAAAACTTATTATTAAAAATGTATGCTTGATAAATATGGTTTCATAATAGCAGAATATACTTCAATTTCAACAAACTTTATCAGAATTATTCCAAACAGATTTATTTTACTAAACACTTTTATGATTTATCTACAACAAATCAATTTTTAAATAAATAATAACAAATTATGATTTCTATAAAAAACATTTATTACGACCACATACAGAAAATATTCGTTTAACAAAGTAAAGAAAAAAAATATTTCCCCGACACTGGAATTTTACTCACAAGCACACAACTACATAAAAAAACTATTTTTCAAATGAAAAATATTAACTTTTGATTGTTTTGAATAAAAATTAAATTTGATCACGGTAAATTGTGTGGGCCCTCTAAATACTTATAATATTCTTGATTATAATATACATTACTTTAATATTTTTACATGCCATTCAATTTTATGGGCAAAACAAATTTCACTAAAACTTACCTAAAATAACTTGTTGAACCTGGACTGCGATGGTTCTCAATATTCGTTACTCTAATGAAATTAGAGCAACTGGAAACACAACATTTCATTAAATGTGGCATTTTTCCTAAAGTTTTATATGTTTCACACAATATTTTCTATTAAATAATTTGTTAAAACCAAAACAGAAATGCAAACAAAACAAAATTACGAAAAAAAATGACAGAAGTAGACTAACGCTTTTTCTTACTCTCTTTCATACATTTTGAATTTTATGTTCTCTCCATATATATTAATTCTCGAAGGTCAAACCAAACAAAAGTCATGGTCTCCTTAGTTTCAAAAAATATTTTAACAAAATTAGTTTCAATTTTGAAGTTTTAATTACATAATTTGTACTTACTCGTATAATTAGTAATATTAATATACAACCGACACGACATGAACTCTTCGTTGGAGAAAAAATAGTATGTGTTATTCGGATTAAAAATGACTTTATTTGACTCGCAATCTTTGCTTTTGCTCGGCTACGCTGCGCTTCGCCTCGCATGCAAATATAATTGCTCGTCAAACAAAGTATCACTTTTAATCCTAATGACACAATGTACTATTATACAAAATGGTGCTTGTATTAAAATATTTATTTTGAATATATTTTGCTATGATGTTTATCCTTTGATGATTGATAAGTAAAAAAGCAACAATTTTTATTTTTTTATTTTTTTTTACAATGGTTTAGCTTAATATTATTTATGATAGGTGGCCAATATTATGGTTAATCTATAATATGTAATGAACGCACCCCTATTTCAAATTGAGCTACGAAATATCATTTAAACATTTGTAAGATTTTTAATTTAAAGTATGTCAAATATTTGACGTGAATTTAGTAAACAATACAAAAATGTAAGAAATATTTCAACAATGAATCTAAATATAAATTAATGCTAAATTATAAATATTTCAAGAATTCATATTCATAAAATTAAGGGATCATACATGATGATTTACAAAAACAAAATTCAAATTTCAAAGATAAGTAATTCAATATACATAATTTTGTAATTAACCTTTATCCTTCCCTCGGGTCTATTTTGACCCAAGTGAATATTTAATCTTGAATATCTTTGACAAATATAAACAATTCAAATGCGTGGCTTTTCCACTTTGTTTGATATGCCCTATGAATTATAAAAACAAAAATTCTAAAAATTAGAATTAACCGTTAGAACGTTACAAAAATAGTAACACTCAATATCCTTGGGTCTAAAATGACCCACAATATCTTTTAGTATGAAATATTCTAATCGAACGATTTCTTACGATTTTTTTTTTACTGTTTTATTATAACGGATTATTCCTTACATAAATTTATCGTGCGGTATTGGTTATTATATTTAGTTGTGTTAGTGATTATTATCCATATTTGAAATAACGGTGAGTACAATTTTACATTGGAACTAACTTTCGACACTACTTATTGCCATTATTATATTATTTAGATGTCAGACACAAATGAAACGATAGAAAATGTATTATTCTCAGAGAATGACTGTTGCTCAGAAATATCTGATTACGTGGAGTTATCCGTTTAGTATGATAGTGAGTATTACATAGATAACAAAGCTCCAGCACAGTCATGTTTATCAAAAGACAAAAATATCGAGTGGTGTTCAGAACCATTTCTTCTGTCTGAGTGGGAGAGCGTCTTCATCGAATGTATTCCAACTAACACCAGAAATTACAAGATACGCAAAAACACGCATATTGGATGAATTATCATCATTTCATAATAATAGTGAATATATACATAATAATAGTGAATACTAATATGGAAGGGCAACGGGTGTAGAAAGAAGAGTGGAAAGATTCAGATCAAATTGAGTTGGATGCATTTATTGGGCTTCTCATATTAGCGGAAGTATACAGATCAAATAACGTAGCACTTACTAATTTATGGCACGAACAAAAGGGTCGACATACTTTTCGGGCAACCATGTCTCTGAAAAGATCCAATGTTATTTCTCGAGTTATATGATTCGATGACCGCAGCACGCGAGCTGCTTGCAGATGCCAACATAAGCTGGCCCCGATCATGGAACTATGGGATAAGTGGATCGAAATATTTCCAACCCCATATAATCCTGGCGAAAATGTTACGATTGGCCATTACTTTGCGTTTCGAGGATGGTGTCCTTTTCGGCAATATATACCAAACAAGCCTGCAAATACGGCATTAAATGTTGAGTACTGTGTGACAGTGAATGTATTTATGTGTGGAACATTCAAATATATATGTGCGCCTGAACAAAACCAGGGATTACGTGCAGTTCTAGATTTATGTTCATGAGAACTCTAAGGTACAAATGTAACTTTCGATAACTATTTTACGTCTTACCAACTAGGACAAATGCTGTTAAAAAGAAATATGATGATGATTGATACCATTAGAAAGAATAAGCCATCAATTTCTCCAACACTCTCGATGTAAAAGGAAAACCGGTGTTCTCCTCAACGTTTGCATTTACTCAGGACACAACATTGGTTTCGTAGATCCTCAAAAAAAATTAAGTGTGTTATACTGCAGAGCAATTTCCACAAAAGCAAAGAGGTGGCCGGCGATACAGAAAAAAAGCCTAATATTTTATTGGATTATAATAAAACCAAAGGAGGAGTAGACACCGTTAATAAAAAAATTGCAGCTTACACAAGTAAAACAAAAACCAATAGATGGCCGGTTGCCGTATTCGCAAATATAATAGATGTGCCCGCAATTAATGCATTCGTACCTTTTACCAATGTCTGCCCAACGTGGAATATAAAAATAATCATAGGAGAGGATTTTTTATTGAATCCTTAGGTGATTCTTTGCCTGGTAAAACCTCATATAGCGAGAAGAGTTTACATGCCTAGAGCTCTAGGTTTTCGGAATATAATAAACGCTTTATCAGAAACATCGAAAGAAGCCACTTCTAATCAAAATAGGGACCGATGTACATTCTGCGAAAAATCAGATAATAAACATACATTAAAATGCCAAATTAAGGCTCATTCTAATAGTATTTGTCAGCAATGTATGAAATAAATCAATTGAAATAAGTTCCAAAAATCATTAAATGAAGTCATGTAAATATATTTATGTTCTTGTAATTTGATAAATAAAACTTAAAACAAGAAAAAATATGTTTTATTGCGATATTTAGTGTAAAATGACAATGGGTCTTTTTTGACCCGAGGGAGTTGAGTGTTATTTATTTTGAGGGAAAGATGAAGGTTAATTCGAATTAATGTTTTATGTTGTAGTATTCTGGCAGTAGTTGCTTCAACAGCCCTCTTTATCAAATTGAAAAACTTGTGTTACCAATTCAGAGGATCTGGAAGGAATATAGTATCTTATAATATTTTTACTACATTGCCCTTAGCTCGGCTTTTGATGTCAAATTTTAGTACGGTAAAAAAAAAAACTTTTTTACCTAAACAAATGCTTCCATCTAAATCGCGTCCGGAGATGTCATCGGTAGTTTTATTTAGTTCAGACAATTGTACCTTACGTTCGTGTGTGACTAAAAAAAGAAAGCCGTTGTACTTTTATCGAAGATGTACCATTGTGATTAAACGTCGGGCTCACTCAATAAACCAGATATAATCGAATCACACGGTAAAACGGTAAACCAATGCAGTTGATATTGCAGCATTAGCTGCCAACATAATTTGCCGGAAAAATAATCCATAATCTCAGCCCGTAACCCACAGATGAAGAATTTTCCACAAGACCGCGGAATATAGTTGGCGATGCCCTCTAATTACAGTAGATCAAGCACTAAAAATTGTATCAGATAATTTTCAACACTTCTGGATGAATTGCAGTAGTAGGAGAATGTTTTATCTGCAAAAACTCAACAATCAACACCCAAGAGAAAACCCCAAAATGCTGTACGATGTGGAATCCTCCCAGTTCTAATGAACACTTCTTACAACGAAATGTGTGTCTTGCTTGTTCCGAATAAATGTGTTTTTGGTTTTCTTTTAATTAAAATTTTTATTATCTTGATTTTTAAATATGTAAAATGAAATGTTAATGACTTTTAGAACCGCTTTTTCATTTGTATAAAAAATAAAATTCCATTTTTTTATATTTTGCGTAAGGTTACCCGGGTAACCCTTAATTGATCTAAAGGTGTAATTTGTAAACCGTTAAACATTTGAAGTACCAAAATAGGGACGATTACTTTTAAAATCAAAATATGTTTACATATAAATGATTTTGGCATTCCTGGATCTTAGAGCCAAAATTCCATTGATAAAATAGAAATTTTATCGATTAAAGTCGAAAAGGTTACCCGGGTAACCCACCATAGACATAAGGGTTAATATAGAATCATAGGTGGAATCTATAAATACTTGAGCTTTACGGTTTGTAACATACACTATTTGGAAATGGGTTTTGAAGATTGTGTGTTTTCTTAATCGTTTGATAGGCACTAATGACGGATTACATGAAAAATTGTTGTTGCCTTAAGTAAATTGCACTACAGCATATCTTGCACTAAGCTAACCCCTAAAAGAAATTAAAAAGAAAAGATTTGTTCTTAATTTTGTAGATAATGTCGACAATGTAGACAATGCGTCGACACTTCTCAACAGCAAAAATAGTCAACGTTTTGATTTATTGTGTAAATGATTTTCATTACATTACTCTTTATATTTTTTTAAAAGCTTAATTACATCTGTAGCTTTCGATTCCTATTCGGAATCATTCTCAAAAGCGCTATGAAAACTTTATATCAAAATTGTATATTTTACAAGCTTTTAATTCCATAAACAGCAGAATAAAATTCACTTTAGAAAAAGAAGTAGAGAACAAAATTTCTTTTTTGGACATTCTTTTAATTCATGAACCAAACCGCAAAATTTCTTGTGATTGGTACCATAAAACTATTTGGTCTGGTAGATATCTAAATTTTCATTCTTGGCTTCCACTTACTTACAAAAAAACCTTTTTAATTCAAAATTTCACCTTGACGATTTCATTTGCTTCGTAAAGATCGTACGTGAAATATACTTTAAAAAATCCATACACCCCAAAAGTAACTATGCGAATAATGCTCATTCTGAAATAATTTTTGTACAAATAACAAATCTTATAGTTTTCTAATCATGAATGAGGTATAAAGACTTTCGTATTTGGAAAGAATTTAGTAATATTGGTAAGGATCCTTTGGTTAGTGCTATTGATTCATTAAATTGGGCTATTTGATGTTAATGGTCAGTTCATAGAGCTACATCTCGTAGAGGGATTTGGCCGCTTCATCATGAAGTTTGTGTGTCATAAAGTTGGTGTGACAGTTTTTACACTATTGATTTCTATTTTAACCAACATTTATATACTTATACAACAATAGCCAAGCAGGCCAAAAGCTTTAGTAACATGGGTACAGGCATCCAATTTAACTCGAAAAATCGTATTCTAGAACTTTACACCGAAAGTAGTATACAAAACTATACTGATATTTCTAACCGTGTTACTAGCCAGATTCCAGAAATTTATCCAAGAATCATTTTAGGATCCCATTTACAACACACATGTCCAATTTCATCATAATCGGGTTAAAAATAACCAAGTTTCATCCCATTTGGCCATATTCCAGAGCTTCATCCAAAAATCATTTTAGAATACCATTCCCAGCATACATGTCAAACTTCATCATAATCGGTTATGAAATAGCCAAGTTCCATTCTACTTAGCCGTATTCCAGAGCTTCATCTGAAAATCATTTTAGAATCCTATTTCCAATGCAATAATGTCGAATTTCATCAGACTCTGTTGAGAAATAGCCAAGTTCTATCATACTAGGCCATATTCCCGAACTTGATCCAGAAAATATTTTCCTTCATACTTAGCCAAGTTCCTTCATACTTGGCCATATTTATTTTATCTATTCTATTGGGCAGCAAAAAGGTAAAACCCAATAACATGCTGTCACATTAGCCATCCGTGATTTTTTCATCACCGGCCGGGAATCGAACCCGGAACCTCCGGGGTTCTAAGCAAGCACGCTAACAACTGTGCCACCGGGGCGGCAATATTCATATTGCAGAACTTCATCCAAAAAACATTTTAGAATCCCATTTTCAACGCACTTGTGATGAGAAATAGGCAAGTTCCATCATACTTGGCCATATTCCAGAACTTCATCCAAAAATCATTTTATAATCCTATTTCCAACGAACATGTCGCATTTCATCTTAATCAGGTGAAAAATAGCCAAGTTCCATCATATAAAAAATTGGTTAAATATTCACTACATCCTAATCCAACCCCAACTCAACTTCAACTAAACCCTCAAATTGACCCCTAACTTAAATTTCAAATCAATTCCAAATTCAATGCCCAATTTAATAATCTAACCAGCATACCTATATACAAAAAATCGTAAATATTTATAAAACCAAGTATTTTGGGTCAATTCGTATGGCAGGTACCCCACCCTCTTGACGTACAGTCTCCAAAAGATTTTCAAATCTCCGCCTTGACCATAGAAATAGATGGGCGAAAAAAAATTCCAAATGGGACAAGCCGTTCTCGAGAAACCATGGATACATACATCCAAACATCAAGACATCCTGATATCCAGACGTCCAGACAGACGGACGGACATTTTTTTTGTTGCTTTTTTAGGCTCAGGGACTTTGAAAACGTCATAAAAAGTGGTTACCAACCAAATTTTTCGTCATTTTTGACAGGATTTCAATACATACTTTGGTTTTTTTAGACCGAAGTAAATAGAGAAAGTTTGGAGGTTATTTATGGAGATCTATCGAGACTTATAAAAAACATAGCTACAGCATAGTTAATACAGATTGTTGTAATGTTTGTATTCGTATTTATTTTCATAAAATCACAGAGGTTTTCTGCGGATATGACATGAATGAATAGTTAGATAAATGCATCTTCTGTTAAACAAAAATAGTCTTCGTATCGTTTTTCGGATCAGATTCGAAGAGATTCTTATTTCGATTCCTATTCAGCAATTTTCTTCCGACATGTTTCGGCGACTTTTTAATCGACTAAACTTTTTGTTCCACTGCTCTTCATTAAACATATTATCTGGATTGTATTTCTTCTGGTACTTCTCCGAGTTGACGCCAATGGCTCTGGCATCTTGATGGATTTTAATTTTTGCTCGCACCTTTGTTTTAAAATATTTACAACACGACCCATTTTCATTCGTTTATTTCGTAAACAGTGATTTTTCACAGCACTATACCAGTTTTGTATTACAGCATTGGAAATGTTGCCTCGCACCCCAAATAAATGTGAATAAAAATTGGCCCATAAAGTAACATATAGGAGCAATATTTTTTATTGTAAAGTGGACAAAATTGCACCATAAAATTTATTGACTTTTCCACAACGTTCCTTTTAAATTTAGTTACTCACTTTATGGTACCTAAATAGCCTTGTATTTTAAATATAAGGGATTCGAGGTGTCTTCTGGCCATATGTTTATGTTCAAATTTGTCAATTATATACCAAATAATTTTTATAGGCCAATTGCTAGTTTTGCTGATATTTTTGTGAGCACATGATGAAGCAAAACTGTCGAAATAACTCGTCCAAACAGTTTATAGACATCGCACAAAGCATAGCGCAGAAAAAGTTTAAAATTAGGTAGCGATGATCGGAATCTATACTTGGCAGGTTTTTTTTTATTTCTATTGTAATGATGTTCACAAAGTGTGAACGGCAAATAAATATTGGAGTAAAATTTTTTTGTTGCGATTTATGATTTTCACATTAAAATTTGATTGAACACATTCTGATATATTCATTGAATTTAATGTATTGTTTATGGCGTTTATAAGCGGCTATGGCCAGTCAACGACATAATAATGACCTTTAGGTTTCACGGAATTTTCCGTTTTCTTTTTAACATATGTACTCCATCTATAACAACAGGTTCCACCCCACCGTAAGGAGATGGGCCTATTTTTAATTCAAACAGGATATATTTGTCAAGCCAAATCCGAGAAAAATCTCTGACCAATCTTAAATACATCTTATAACAATGTTTTGACCTACTCTATAAGTAACACACCAATACATTTTCAATTTTGTTATTTGTTAAAAATTTCACAGTCGTCAAAATTATTTTTGCATTATGAAAAAATTCAATTACATCAAGTAAATCAATTAAATTTAAAATTATTTTTGGCTAATTAAATAGTATTTTGGTTAGTTAAACAGAACGATTAAATATTTCGTTTGCATCTCCCCCTAATCAGGATTCGAACCCGGAATCTTCGGAAACAAACGCTGCAGTAACCAATCATTTTCTTTCATAAAGAGGTCAGTAAGGAGTATACTGAAGAAAAGCTCATAAAAATAATGTGGATCAACATATTTTACATCTAAATGCAAAATAGAATTTTTTTTATTACTTTATGCCAATACACACTTTTTGCCCTGACCACATCTTAAATAAAAAAGGTTAGGAATTACAAAATAGCGGATTACCTTATTTACAAATAACACTTTATGTTCACACAACAAACAAAAAATCTCTTATTCTAATTTAACTAGAATTAATTTAAAAACTTTTCAACATTCCCATAATCAATAAAAAAACAAAAACAAAATTCCACAAACACCAAATAGCTGAAAAATAAAATAAAATTAAACCAAATAACAACATGCAAAAGCGAGGCAAAAAAAAAAAAAAAAATTAAACAAAACAAAACTTATAATTTTAATTTAAAATTTATTAAAATGTTAATAAAAATATTTTCAATTTCAACCAAATAAGTATTATCGCGTTCATACTTTTTGCATTTGCTGTTTGGTTATTTTTGTTGGTATATGCGCTCTAAACTTTTTTGTTTAGCATTTTTCATTAAATAACGCCTTCAACAAAATGTTTGGTATAATATGTAATCATAATAATAACGAACAACAAAACATGATACCCCGGGTATAGGCAAAACCGTTTTTCGCAAAATTTTAGGGGATCCATCTTGATCAAACATAAATTTTTCAAAAAAGCTAACGGTTTTTCAAGCTTGTATAAATGCAAAATCTATGAAAACTGAATAGTCGATTTTGTAATATTGTCGCATGGAATATGGCGCTAAACGCTGTTCTCCTGTAAAATCGCTAAAATGCTTAACATTTTCCATTCCATTCCGTGTGTGTGTGTGTGTGTTTTTTGGCGCCTATGAATATTTTATAAGTTCAGCGAACGATAAACAGAATTGCAACTTTTTTCGTTTTGGTTTTTGTCTTTAGAATTTTAAGCACAATTTTTTTGTTTTTGTTTTTGATTGAGAAAAGCTTTTTTGGAAAAACGATACGAAAATAAGATACTTTGTTTTTTGTTTGATTAAATTTAGATGATTTATTATAAAGATTAAACTTTATTTGCTTTTTGCGTTAGTAAGGGCGCGCGCGAGTACTGTGGGATTTGATTGTAGAAAGTGGATTTCAGTTTATTATGGTAATGAGCTGACAAAGTTAAGTAATCTTTAAAAGTTAAGACAAAAATATGGAAAGTTTTTCATTGTTAGAAATTATGGAAATTGATATTATTTGCCAAAATTAAACTTAGTCCGTCTCGTTTGTATAAGAGGGTAAGATATACTCACACCTTTTACTCGGGTTTATATTTTTTTGTAATACAATAAAAAGATTGAATGTTATTCGACTAAAAGTGAAGATTATATTATATTAGTCATAGCTGGTCCGGGCGGGCGTTGAAACCACCTAGCATTGCGACCTATAAAGTTCTTAACTAAACAAGCATAAACCGCATTTGCTCTCCTCCTGAGCTATGGAATGCAGTTAAAAGCCTAGCTTGTCCGAAAAATCCTCTAGATCATGTTGTGTGATGCTTAAGCTACTTGACATCGATCACCATAACAGCCTTCCGGAGATTCTTTACATCACTATAAGTGCTACTAACTGCTATTTGAATGATCTCTAGATTTGTTTGTCAAATTTTACGTACATTATGGTTCCCATAATGGAGGCCTTAATCAGATAAAAAGGACTCTTTAGATGTTTGCCAGTTATTTATTAAAGAACTCAAATCCAAATTGGTTAGCGTCAAATTTAGTATTTCTTGCCTAATCGCGTTTCTTAATTTCATGGGTATTTTTCCTGGGTTGGCATCGTTATCCAAAATAAAACACAAAAATTCCTGAAAAATCAAGTTTTTTCAAATATAACAAATTTTTGATTATTTTAATTCATTTTATACTTTAGAGGATGGGGCTACCGCCCCCAAACCCCCGCTGGGATGATTTTTTGGAAATTTTAATATTCATAATATTGGCGTGCAAGATTGAGAAAAATTTTGACACGTTGATCTACATATATTTCTGCTCAGAATGAACTACGGAAGGAATAATCGGCTTTCAATTTTTTGAGTTACAACTAATTGGGGGGGGGGGGGGGGGGGGGGGGGACAAAAAAGCTGCATTTTCGAAAAAATGCCGCCATTTTTTTATTTTTCAACCAATTTTTTATTTTTTTAGTTCATTCCAAGGGCGATTTAATGCTCAATAAAACCCCGTTTTTTTTAAGACGTTTCTGAGAGCAGTTATGATGCACGCCGCGAATTTTCAGTGTTTTTGAAAAACCGTTATAGCAGACGACAGTGGGCTAAAAAAAATCTAAAAATTTTTTTTTTTTTATACTTTCAGTTAAATAAAATGTCAATGGAAAGTTTCATTAAGATATCTCTTTTTATTCCATTAAAAAAAAATCTTTGAAAAACTTTTTGTTTTTAAATTTTGAAGGTGGTACGTCCCTTTAAAATAGAAGTTACTGAACCAAGAAGATGATTTATTTTGACAAGGGTTTCGCTATCTAGGACCCCAAAATTGTGAAACCATCGTACAGTTTGCAAACTGGTAGTTTCAGAGATATCTTTTCTATTATTCAGACCCCCTTAGATTAGGAAAATACTTACATCGAATGTTAATCTGCCGTTATTTACAATTATTCTACGGAATTTTTTAATTTTCCGTTTTTGGTGCTTGTTGTAGTGGATGGTGGACTAGTTGTTATTAATTCGGCTCTTTTTTACTAAAAGTTATAGGTTTACCGTTAAATTAAATGTTGAGCTGTTAAATATTTTCTGCAGTGTACCAATTATCGGTAAGATTTGACTGGATATACTGATGCTAAAATGGCAAAATACATTTTATGTTATGTATTCAGAAGGAGTTGGTGGTGTAAAGATTCTAGATGTGGATGATTGCAAATCTCTACAGTTTAAGAACTGAAGACAGTTTTATCTTCCGAGTTGTCAAATCAACAAACTGCCATATGGGATTCAAGGCTTCGATCGTGTTAAAATAAGATTGTTGTATAGCCCTGCATCATCATTAATATATTATATACTAAAAACATTTTGTAGTATATTATGTACTAAGTGTTTTGCAATGGTTAAGCAATAAATAAATAAAGATAATTAACTTGCACCCATACACAAAAACACCGAGCTGAAAAGATTACAAAACATATTTCTAGAAATTAGTTCTGTTCCGTATTTTGAAATGAAAATAAAATAATAAAAACTATAACATTAAATTCTATAAAATAAAAATAAATGTTTAGTCTAATATAAAATTTAACTAACAAGTGTTTAATTTCGCAATCAGTAACCACCCACAGATTTATTCATAACAAGATGGTAAACTAATTTTTTGTAAACCATGCATCCAATAGTTGGTGAAGTTTTATTGCAATACTGCCGATCATAGCTACAGAGTTTCTATCGTTATACAGACTGACGTAAAAAATTTCACGTTCCTATGGAGCAAGAATTGCGATCATGCTTTTAAATAATAAAGGAAAGGGTGTTCGAATAATATTTCAAGCTACTTACTGAATTACCTTTTAAGCTATGCCTCAACCTGTCAGATCAGCTTTACTTATCGTGTGACGCTAATTCGTTTGGCGTTGGAGCAGCTTTGAGTCAACAGATTGATAGCGTGGACAGAAAATTGAATTTCACTTCGGAGAGTTTATCACCTGCTTCGAACAATTATTCGCAAATGGACAAAAAGCGGTGTCGATCATATATGGGGTAAACAAAATTTTATAAATATTTGTTTGGTCGTAATGTTTGTCCCTTCATCCTTTTTAACGGCATGCACTTGCATTTTGGTTCTCTTTAGTCCCTTCGTTGCCTTCCACAGTGAGTAGTCAGAATTTTTTTCATTAGTTAGGCTAACTAGATATCTGTTTATTTGTTACTGTATATCTGCAATTAATTTGCCAGGTTTTACGAGCCCGTCGCTTTTCTCTTACCAACTCTCTAACTTCCATTGGGTAGGATATGTTAAGCGTCTTCTTATTTTGTAAAATGGGTTTGCTTGCCAACGCAGCATAGCGAATTATTTCATTGAGTTGTTCCAATTCGTCCTCCAACTGTCGAGAATTACTTATCGGTACCTGGAGATTGGTTTTTTCCTCCAATAATTCACGAAAAAGATCCCAGTTTTTGAATTTGTTAATCTGAGTGTACTTTCCCTTTGCATTACCATTTGACTGACTGCCATGATAACCGGTGAATGATCCGATAATAGAGAATTGCTGTTTTCGATGTGAATATAGTTCTGAGATAAACCTCTTGCTACATAAAAGTCTATTAGTTCCGGCATTTTAGCTTCGCCACTGGGCCAATATGTTGGGGAACCACCTGAGTCAAAATCACATTTTGTGTTTACCCTGCTTGAAACAATTCTTTTCCCTTTGACGTCGTAAGTCTAGATCCCCAATAAGTGTTTTTCGCATTAAAGTCACCACCAATAATAAAATCAGGTCCTCACAGTTTAAATAGTTTAATGTAGTCCTCCGTTTCTAAGTTATGCCGGGAAGGAGAGTATATGTGGAGACAGTAAGCTGGCTTTGTTTAATGTGAAACCTAACAGTAGCGACTTGCATTGTTTCTTCTTCGATTTTTGTTTCTACATGGTGTTTTTATTTTATTTTATTAGTAAAGCCGAACCACCTCTTGCTGGATTTCATCCGCTGGATGAATGGAATGATATAAGTTATAACCCCGGATTTTAACAAACGTAGATTTAACAAAATGGCTTTCGGATATTAGGAAAATGTCCATTTTTTCTGAATTCAAAAATAATTCTATTTCTGGAATATGTTGTATAAGCCCATTCGCATTGCAGATTGCTATTCTGTAAATTGTGTTCTTATTTAACATTTCTTATCGGATTGCTATAAACATTATTGTATACATTACTGTCATTCACATAAATTGATTGAAAATGCTTAGCAAAAAGAGTACATAATTCAGTCTGATTGCTCGAAGCCTGTGAATGAACGAACATGTTTTTAGGAAACTGAGCCTTAGTTTTAAATGATTTTTGGTGCAGCCAGAATAGCTTAGGTTCACGTTTTAGGCTGCGGCCAGAGTGCGCGCGATAGCGAGGCGAGGCGAGAAGCGATGACGTGCGACAAAACTGCACACATATATTTAAATAGAACTATCCGCAGCTAAAGCGATGCGAGGTGCGAGTGAATACGAGTTTCAAAGCGAGAAGCGATTAAACTAAACATGTTGAGTTTTGTCGCTCGTTCTCGCGCGATTTTATGTAAATTTGCATACTGTTCTATAATTGTGTGCATTATTTTTTATTTTTTTATTATTTTAAAAGTTTTAGAGAAGTTTTACTAATAATAATAAATATTTATAACAGTAATATTATTAATATGTAATAGATAATTAAATAAAAAATTAATAAGAATTTGAAGTTAATATTTCGTAAATTAAAAAGAAATCTTTCTATAATGATGATAGAAAAATATTTAATAATTAAAATACAAATACAAGGCACAGAAATTCAAAATATTTTCATATTTTAAAAGTTTTATTCAACTTTATAAATCGCTTCTATCGCATCCACTTTGGACAGCACTCGCTCCGTGGCTCGCTCGAAATCGCATCGCTTCTCGCCTCGCATCGGTTATCGCGCGCACTCTGGCCGCATCATTATACCCTCTATGTGAAATATGTATCAATTCCAGCATCTCTTAATTTCAAGTTTAACTTTTTTTCTGTAGTTAGAAAACATAGAGTACTCATGCTGAGAACCATACGACTTAAAGCGAAAATGGGCTTTTACCTTAGCTTTGATAAGAGAAATTAGATAATGAGAATACCAACAAGGGAATTTACTGGTTTTCTTTTTAATAGTAGTTGAATATTTACCTATTAAGGAGAATACCTTACTATAGAAAATGTCAACTGCGCTATCTACCGACAAGCCATCAAATAATAATTTCCAATTAATGCAGGCTAGATCACTAGCCAAATTAATGTAATCTAGCTTGTGAAAGTTAATCTGCTGAGTCGTAAACGAACGGTGCATTCTAACAATTCCTAAAGTAATTGTGGCAATAAAAGGTGGAAGATAAGAATCACTCTTAGTCAGTAAGTAGTTGGATCTTGTTAGACGAACGCTAGATGAGTCAATATTAGAAATGAAAAGATCAAGAATTCTGTTTTGAGCATTCGTAACATAATTAAATTGAACTAAGTTAGTCAACTCCAAAGAATCAATTAGATATTCAGCGGTACGACCTTCACACCTCTCTGCATATATGGCGGAAGGATTATCAATGTTTCACACAATCGATGAGAGATTAAAGTCTCCCACCACAATGAATTTAGTATTAACATCACATATATTAACCAATTGAGCTAAGTGATCAAGAAATAATTTGTAATCGTTAAATGAAATACCTATGTTAAAGTACACTGCACAAATAATAACCTTTCCATCATTTTTAAGATTCACTTTAATCCAAACATCGTCTATGACATAACAATTGTCTAAACCAGCAAGCCGAACAGCATCGAAGTCTCTGATAACTTCAATGAGAGCACCCCCACCATCACGTTGCCTATGGTGTGCAAAGTTACGGTCGCTTCGAAACTGTAACAGACAGGCCTCCATTTAGGGACCTCTGCTAACAGAAATTTGTATCGACTCACGTTGTCAACCAGCACGGTTCATTTTTGCTAGCTGCTCAGCCTGGGGTGGGTCAAAATAAGTTGAACTATGAATCGATCTTACCGAACCGTATACAATAACTATAGGGAGAGGAAAGGAAAGTGCAACCAACTTACCTAAAACCATACACTCACCTCAGTCCAAGTTCCCACATTGTCTTTTCACACTACTCCATTTTTAAAAATTCTCTAATTTTGATTAAAATGATCAAAAGCCAATAAGTTCATTTTCGAAAAAAAAATGTTAATATAACAAAAATGTATTTAAGGTTTTATGAATTTAACAAATAAAAAAAAATTAATGAATTAGAACAAGCAAAAAAAAAAAATGTAACAGTATAATGAGATTTTATACAACTAATCCATTGAAAAACAAAATAATTTAAATACTTAATCTACCTATGCGCATTTGTTTATATAAATAATATCTAATATAAAAAAATTAGTTAATTAGATAATTTAATGATAAAGAAAAACATCTTAAGTATACATATGTACATTCTCCTAAATAAATTTACAATTATAAAATTTAGAATTATTTATATAATTTTAGAGAAACAAAAAAAAATTTAATTTAAACATATGGTTGACTCACACAAATAAATATAACCGGCATGTTGAACGTTGGTAGCCATCACGTTGAATTTTGAATAATGCACTAACGTGCGAAACAGCAAGATTCATGAATGAAATTTTTTTTTCTCGAATCATTTGCAGACGAATTTATTATTTAATATTTATTGATTATAATGATTATAATTATCATAACGGTTTTAATTACATTAACATTTTATTAGAAACATATTATTTGGATTATTCTGTTAAATTTTCTTTTCAGCACTTATAGTTTTTCATTCATTTCTTATACATCACGATCATATAATCCGTTATTACAACGCCAATCATTTTAGTAAGAATTTACCAGCACAAAACAATAGTTTCTGTTTTTCACCAAGTTTACAATTTAGATTTTTATACACATTTTTAAATTTTAGTTTTTACAAAGTCAACACTATTCTTAATTTACAAAGTTTACTTTTTACAAAATTTATTTTTTTGTTTAAACTTAAATTTAACATTTACAATATACGGTATACATTACAATTTGCCCGTTTTAATTTGTTATACATATGTAGTTAACGTTTTTTTTTCTTTATTGAACTTAATGTTTGATCACTACATTACAATAAAACCGATTTAATCACATAGTAAATCGACAAAATTAACACAGAATTGAAATAGTTATTTCATATGTAACGTGAAATTAAAGTTTATGAATTTCTGTTATCAATAGATATTTTTTTTAAAACGTCACAACACTATGGCCTCACTAACTATCACAATAAATATAGATTCAACTTAGTCCCGATTATTTATACAACATATTGAGACATTTACTTTTAATAACTAACTCACATAACTTTTAATTCGGTTTATATCGAACCATAACACATCACAATTTATTTTTTTTTCAACCATTTTACAAGTTGTTTACATTTGGTTTTCTAAATATCGACTGATCACCTTAACAGTTCAATTACCAAAATCCTCTTCACCCTCACCAAACGTCGTTTTTATCAATTTCAACAACAATAGCTTACGCATACCAAATAACCATCCGAAATCCAAATTTATGTACCCAAATAAGTTTTACAAGTTAATTACCACTTGTACATAAAACTTTGGCAACATGTTAGCCACCAGGAATTCAAATGGAGGCCTTACAAAACACATTAAAATTAGAATCGAATAATTCAGAAGATGCAATAGAATCGTTCAACCACGTCTCTGTCAAGCATATTATTTCAAAGCCACTAGCCTGCACAGCAATGTTAAACGACTGCACCTTAGTCTTCAGTCCTCTGGTATTCTGATAGTACAATTCCGTAGACTTCACCATGACGCAAATCAATGAAACTTTAACAATAATATCTGAAAAACAAAGAAAAAAACGAAAAAATTAATTAACTAAACGACAAATCAACCCGAAAAGTATATTATAAATAGAAAATAATAGGTTGCTAATGTTGACGATTTTTTAAATCCGCATGAGTTGATAATATAGTTGTTGGTCTGACTCAAACTTTTTGCAGTATATATTGCCATGCGATGTCCAGATGTATTTATAATTAGATTCCCCTCCATTGTTTTGTCGCAGATTCTTAGCGTCATACAGTAATTTTTTCTTAAAAGGAGATAGATTTTCCACACCAAAAATTTTGGATCCCTCCGAAAAACCGACATCCGTAGCAGGAAAACTTTTTTTCAATTTAAAGCACCGTAGAACATAGTCCCTCTTAAATTTCGAAACAAATTCGACCGTTATAGGCCTATTATTAGACTTAGATCTCGTTCGATGTACGTATTTGATATCCCCTTCAGCCAAATCCACAGCATCCATGTGATGAAATAAATTAACAACACACTCCTTAAAGTTTACTTTTTTCGATTCAGAAACACCATAGAGTTGCAGGTTGGCGGAATAACAAAATCGTTCCAATTGGTCCGAACGCTTAATAACCTCTTCCACTTGCTTTTTAAGTAATAAGTTTTCGCTTAGTAGTGACTCATTAGCCCGGCTTAATTTGGACATGTCAGATTGCATAGCGTTGATATGCCGTTCGTTTTCATTGACTTTGCGCTCCAATTCAATGAGACAAACAAGCTTTTCACTAATAGAACACAACGAACTAGAAAAAGCGATTTGCTCGAGAATGAAATCAGTATGCTTGTTTGTTTTTTAGTGCATCGATATCAGCTGTCATAGAAAGCAGCGTAGCGTTAAGGTTCGATTTACTGGTTATAGGAGTGACATTAACATGAACACAATCCCCTCATTTCCACACTAATTTATCTGTATGTAGGTAATCATTTAAAACAGTTGGTGACAGTGGTATACAACTGTTGTGGTAAAAAGAGTTACACTGTGAACATAGAATGTTATCTGTTTTATTATTTCTTATAACTTTTTCACTACACACTTTACAGCTACTCATTGTGATTTTGAAAAAAAAAAGCAAAAAAAAAAAAAAAAAATGTTATGTGTTCACTGTATAAAATGTAGAAGAGTAGGTTGATTCAAAACTGAGTATTACACCATTCACAAATTTTCACAGAGCAAATTTCACAAAAAAGCTTGTTACGATGCGCTGCATCGCCCCAAAATTTTGTTAATTAAAATTATCCAACATTTTCCTTTAAATTTCAAATTTATTCTTGTTGTCATCATTAATTATTTTTTTTTATTTTTACTATATACATTGTTGTAGTTTCGTCATTCCACTGGTACCGATGAAACTATTATTATTTTTTTTTCACTGGAGTTTCACCCAGTTCCATGATTCTAACCTAAAAAGAAACAAGAACATCAACAAAGAATTTGGTCCCATAATTAAAATATACTTATCTGATTTGTCTTTTAATCCATTTTTCCATATTCTGGCAAGTCTAGAAAATAAACTAAAACCAAAAGAAATAATAAAGAAAAAAAAAAAACTTAGAAATTAAATATGCAAACTAAAGTAATAAGCAAAATTTCTTGTTTTTTTTTTCTCTTCCCATCTGTCACTCACAACGCACGTACAACAACAACATTGACCGTAATGTGCAAAATAACGACCACTAGATGGTGTTGTTTTTATTTTTGTTTTTTTTAGTTGTTTGTGTTGGTAGTGACCCAATTTTTTTTTGGTTGCGTACACGTTTTGTGGTACGGGATGGTGAGGGATAGAGGCGTTGTGAGCGATAGGGGGAACTTAAAAAGTATATAAAGAATGGCAAAATGTCATTCGAGAGAGAATTTTTTTTGTCTGGCTGAAAAAAAAAAAAAAAAAAAAAAAAAGTTAATTAAAAATAATAAAAATAGAATTTTGCTGTCTTGAATTATTGATTAATTCATTCTTTCATATAAATATATCAAACACCTAAAGAAACGGAAAAAAAAAAAAGAAAAACACATCGATCAAACGCCTAAAGGGAACGAAACAGATAATAAAATTGTATATAGGTACAAAATAATTTGTTTTCCTGGCGTTAATCACCACGAGGTGAAGCCATTTTTGTATTGCATTTGGTGTGGTGTATAGTGTCATTGGAGTTACTATCACTTGGAGTGTTTAAATCACAAAACAAGCCATAAAGCAAAAAGGAGCATCGTGATCATAAAAGAGAGCAGATTATACCAGACTATTAACAGCATCACTACTCACTAGCCACCGGAGGTCAGGACGATTACAGACGAAAGCCGAGGAGATTTCCTGCAACTAATTACTTACTGCAACCATAGTAATTTGGCGAACAGTGTAAGAGGCGTAAGTAAACGAATCAAGGTAAATTGGTAAGTATCGGCTAAATTTGCAGAGGCACGTGTAATTTTCTTTGTGTGGCGGATTTTTTTTTTTGGTTGTTTTGTTTTTTTTTATTGTAGTGATCTTCGGTGAACAGAGCTCTTTCCCCGCGGATCCACAATTACCCAGCATCGTGTACCACACAGGGCGTCTGTAGATTGGTTGATGTCATCCGGTCAAGCCACGTTTTCTTCGTCTGCACAGCACTGTTCACAAACAATTCAATTCTTTTTGTAATTTATAATTAATAAATATTTTTATTATAACGTAATGCAAACAAATATGTGTTATTAATCGGTTTATTTCAGGGAGTGGTTATATGGCGTCGTGAGGATGTATGTGTGTGTTTTAAAACTAGTGTACAATAAGGTGAGTGTTGTCGTGAAGTGATGGAAAAAGTGTAAGAAGTAACCTTGTTACAGCGGCTTAATTTAAGTTTCTGTCCGGCATCATACATCACCACCCCCATAACGACTGTGTTAGCAGAGCATAAAGCCGCAGTGATGTCGGCCGAAATATTCTGGCTACGGGAGGCACGGTTCTGTCTCTGGTTCGTCTATCACCCCTTCCAGGGTGCCATCCACGGTAACGTGTGGCACGAAGGGGTGATCAGATAGGGGTATCACGAGGACCTGGAGTAGGCTCGTTCTGAAGTTTCAGCTCCTTCCAGGAGTAGCCTGGGCAACTTGGCTACTGAGGGAGTTGGAAACTCAGTTCGAGTCTTAACCATGGTCCCCCCCAAACCATTTACAGAGCTGTGCCAAACGTAACAGTGGCGCCCAATTAATATAAGTAATTCACAGTGGACAACATCATAAAAGCAGCACCATTATCATCATTAGACACTTACAAGTAAGTAACTAAAAATTTTTTTTGATTAACGGGGATCGTTTTTTTTGTTGAATTTTTTTTTTTTGTCTTATTAATTAATTTTTTTTTGTAAATTTTTTTCTGTGTTCAATGACGTACTATGTCACGAGTTTCTCGTTTGAGTTGTTCGTTAATCGTGAACACCATTCAATTAAATAATTAGTTGTTTTTCAGTTGGGTGCTCTGCGGCGTTTCGTGCCATATTATCGGATTTACTCCTTGGATTATGATGGAATGACACGAGGCGGCCGTGGTAAGCAGTCAACGTTTGTTTTTCTCATTACGAATTTATGGCGGGGCAACACATCAATCTGTCCACCTTTGGTGTTTAGAGGATTGATGGCGGTATTGCTTCGTCATGGTTCTCGTCGAAACTTTTTGTACAACTACGAGGAAGTATATCCGGGACACTCCTGTTGATTTGAGTCCATTCGTAGTTTATTCATTCGTAAATTAAAGAAATCGATCGCTCCCCGTTATCACACACACACACACACACACACACACACACACATGTTTTCGCGCGCATTGAATCATTCCCTGATTCCTTTATGTATTTAATTAATTCAATTTTTTTTTCAGCAAATATTACTATATTATTATATTCTCTATTTCTATATTATTATATTTATTATATTTCTCGTATATTATTACGATATTATTACGTATATTTATTTCTTATTTATTAATATTTTCTATATATAATACTCTAAATTATTATCATATAAAATATATTTTCTTTAAACACCAAAATTTTGTTGGTATTTTCGTCTAATCTAAATTTTGGCATCTTTGTTATTCCGTCAGTAATTAACTGGTCTTATTATCATTTTTTTTGTGTATACTTGTTCTTTAAATCTTAAATACTTCATTTCATAATGAATGTCAATTTATTGGAGAAGGATGAATTCCAGGTGGAATTAGAAGTCCGTGATATTCCAGACACTCCACAATCGTTCCATATCTTGATTAGTAGATTGGAAGCCGAAACTAAATTCCCCATAATCACTCCTGATAAACCTCATAGGACGGCTATGCGTAACAGTGCTCATGAAATAAAAATGTGTACTTTAAAGCTCAACCGCATTCAATCAGCATTGGAGTTAGCAAATCTTACGCACGACGATCTCGAGACGTACCAATCACGAATCATTCACATTCAAAACCGTCTTAAAAGGTTATGTAATGCCAATTTGGACGTAGGCGAGGTTGGTGAATTGTTGTGTAGAATCACGCTAGTGAGAGCAAGCTTAACTGACGCTTTGTTTGGTGGAGGAATGTTTTATCGGGATAGCCAGATTCAGCCACTTCCGCCGACATCTACTAATTTCAATAATCCTCAATTCCCAAATATTTGGCAAAATACCGCTACAGACTATATTCAGAATAATACTTTATCTATGCCTAATTCCGACCCAGTGTCTGCACCAAAAATTGATAATGAATCAGTTAAACCAGGTCCCGTAGAAGCAATCGATAACAATAATTCCGCTGGTGATCCAACTCAAATTATGCAGCAGATGATGCGTAGTTTCAACACGCTGTTGAATAATTTCAATCAAAAATTAAACGTTGCACAGTCAAATCCAATTAATTCTATGGATGGCCGGAATCCACCACAACCGATTAACCGTCACGGTGAGAAAATTGACGATCGTACTTTAACTCGTACTGTTTCATCTTGGAACTTGAGATTCAAAGGAATACCGTCGGATGTACCAATCGGTAACTTTTTGTTTCGTGTAGAACATATGGCAAATTCATCCAATGTACCTCTTGATAGAGTGGTCGAGATAGCTTCGTGTTTTCTCGCTGAAAACGCGCTGGAATGGTATTGGACATTCCGTGAACGGAATGCGAATCGAATCATCGGATGGGAACTGTTAAAATATTATTTAATAGAGCGTTTCCAGACACCCTTTAATGAAAGGCATATCAAGCGAATGTTGGAACAAAGGAAACAAAAGTACCCCAGAGAATCGTTCGTCGAATTCATGGATGAAATACAGAAAATAGCATTACAATCACGAACTCCAATTCCCGAAGCCGAAATCGTGTCAATACTCGTGAATAATATGCGTCCACGACTTAGAGAGAAGTTCGTAGATAGAGATTTTCCCTCGATAAATCAGTTAGCGATAGAATGTCGTCGAGTGGAACAGCTATGGACGGAACTTGGTATAAATCCAGAGGGCAATCTATTTACCCAAGATACCCATGATCATCGATTAGAATCACACAAATCCAAAACTGCAAATAACACTGGTCATTTCGCATTTTCAGATAGAGTTCATAACTCTGTAGTTTCCGCAGTATCATATGATCCTTCTAATCGATTTAATAACCCAAACACTCAAAACTCGTATCAATCTATTGTTACTAGACCGAAGGTAGATATCTCAGCACCTGTATCAGACAATTCGATGATTGAGCATTCACGAGATTTATCCGGCTCTAACTCATTGCAATATTATGATCCGGAGCTATGTGCCATTAGTAATAATTACCCTCGTCATAATGTTAGTTTCAATCCGAACCTGAATCAAAAAGTAACATTCAATCCTCGAGTTTGTTGGAATTGTCAGTCTACAGATCACTCGTACAAATTTTGCCGACAGCCACGTAAGGTGTTTTGTTTCGGTTGTGGATTAAGCAACACGTACTTGCCGGATTGTGTTAATTGTCAACAATCTTACCCGGAAAACCAACGTCGGAAGGAAAATCAAGTTCGGGGATCTCACCTTCCATCAACATCGTACCCGACACAAACTACCAAGGAAGACGCGGCATCCAATACGGATCACGAGCTATACCAGCGTCAACAAAAACCGATATCCATTTTAAAAAAATAAGTCTTCCTACACCATACATGCGTCTGGTACCCCGGTTTAATCGAGCGTACCAATATTTCAAGCGACGAAAACAAATGAGGAAGGAGATTAGCGAGGCTTGCATACAAAATCACACGGATGGACGACCATTCGTCAAGGTGATTATCAATGGTAGTGAGAAATGGGGTTTGTTAGATTCAGGCGCTAACATTAGTGTTTTAGGGAAGGGTTGTGAGTCATTTATTAAAAATCTAGGTCAGTCATTTCATAGTTTTCCGTCCAAATTAATTACAGCCAACGGCGCTGCCGAAACCATATTAGGTTACATACTCGCCAACGTTAAATTCAATAATCAATTCCATCAAATACACATGTATTTGGCTCCGAATCTATCACAGGAACTTTATTTAGGCATGGATTTTTTTCACACATTTGGTATCGAAATAAAAATTTCTGAGATAATCTCCAATGTTCCGAAAATAATGAACACCGATTCAGACAATGCATCGATGATACACGACCTGTCCGAGGAGCAGAGAAGTGCTTTATCGGACGTAATTTGTCTATTCCCTTCTTTTACCAAGATGGGATTGGGCCGCACGAACGTAATATCCCATAAAATTGACACAGGGACGGTCACTCCAATCAAACAGCGACATTATGCGGTTTCACCCGCAATTCAGAAACAGCTCTATGCTGAGTTGGATCGCATGATCGAGCTCGGCGTGATTGAGGAGAGTGAAAGTCCCTGGTGTTCACCGGTTACACTGGTGAAAAAGTCAAATGGGAAAGTTCGGTTGTGCCTAGACGCCCGAAGGGTCAACGACGCGACTGTGAAGGATGCCTATCCGCTACCATTGATTAACGGCCTTCTGAGTCGTTTGGAAAACACAACTTTCATATCGAGCTTGGATTTGAAAGATGCCTTTTGGCAAATTCCACTCGACAGTGATGCTAAAAGCAAAACAGCGTTCACGGTACCGGGTAGGCCGCTGTATCAGTTCGTCGTCATGCCCTTTGGGTTGTGTAACGCTCCGCAAAGCATGTGTCGGTTGATGGACAGGGTAATTCCTCACCAGTACCACGACAGGGTTTTCGTATATTTGGACGATTTACTGGTTACGTCTAAAACATTTGAGGAACACCTTGCACTTCTCCGGCTCGTTGCTGATCGGTTGCGGTGGGCCAACTTGACTATTAACGTTGAGAAAAGCCACTTTGTTCTTCGGCAGGTCAAATATCTGGGATATCTTATCGGTGAAGGATGTATTAAAGTCAATCCGGACAAAATTGATGCAATCACGAGCTTTCCAACGCCTACTACTACTCGTCAACTTCGTCGGTTCTTAGGCATGTGTGGCTGGTATCAACGGTTCATTGGCGGATATTCAACAGTAGCAGCTCCCTTGACGGACTTACTCAAAAAGAAAGCGAAACTTGCGTGGAATCCACAGGCTGAACTCGCGTTCCAACAACTAAAAACGGCACTAACCACAGCACCAGTTCTAGTTCACGCAGACTACACTCAACCGTTTTTTATTCAGGTAGACGCATCAACAACAGGAGTCGGAGGTGTATTATATCAAATTAGAGACGGGGAAGAACATCCAATCGCATTTTACTCACACAAATTGAATCCGGCCCAACGAAAATACAGTATTACGGAACTAGAATGTTACGCGGCGGTGTTGTGCGTTAAGCGGTTCAGAGCTTACGTAGAAGGCTTTGAATTCTCGATCATCACTGACCATGCGAGCCTCCAATGGCTCATGAATTTGAGTGATTTATCGGGACGCTTAGCAAGATGGAGCTTGAAACTCCAAGGTTTCAAGTTTCATATTATTCATCGGAAAGGGAGCCTTAATGTTGTGCCGGATGCACTATCACGCATGCATTGCGATGCACTAGAAAATCAAATTCCCAACGTAAATATGGATGATACGTTATGCGTAGATTTAACGTCACCTGAGTTCCTTGAACCAGAATATTTAGCACGGATTCAGCATGTAATGAATAATCCCACTCGTTCTCCAGGTGTTAAAATCAAAGATGGGAAATTATTGGTCCGACCATCTTATGGACATCGTTACGAAAATACGGACTTATCGCCATGGAAATTATTTATACCTTCTGGATTAACGGCTTCATTAATTCAATTAGCTCATTCACCACCATCATCGAGTCACATGGGTATGACCAAAACATTGGAACGACTGCAACGTCACTTTTACTGGCCGGGGATAGCGAAGGATGTTCGCATATTTGTACGAAATTGTGCCACATGTAAAATGATAAAATCACCCAACATAGCATTACGACCACCAATGGGACAGGCAGTTGAGACGATAAGGCCTTTCCAATATTTATATTTGGATTTTCTTGGGCCATTTCCACGATCCAAAAAGCACAATACTCATATACTAGTAGTATTAGACCACTATTCAAAGTTTGTATTTTTAAAGCCATTCAAGGAAGCATCTACAGCCTCAATGTGTTCTTTCGTAGAGAAAGAAATTTTTCAGACATATTCTGTTCCGGAAACTGTACGTACGGACAATGGACAACAATTTTTATCATTGACTTTTCGTCACCTATTATCCAAATATGCAGTTCAACATTGTCGTACACCGTATCATTCGCCGCAGAGCAATGCCGCCGAACGAGTTAATCGAACCGTCTTATCCTCAATTAGGGCTTATGTAGGAGAGAATCATACTGACTGGGATGGTCATTTGTCGGAAGTTGAAGCGACCATGAGGAACGTGATTCACTCAGCAACATCATATTCCCCACATTTCCTAGTTTTCGGTCAGCATCACATTGGTCATGGTTCCGAGTACGAATTACGGAAATTATTGGGTTGTGACGAAAATAGCGAAGCCAGTATACTAAATCGATCAATACGTCAAGACAACATAAGAGAGGCCGTATTACGTCACCTCCGAGAAGCTCATCTAAAAGGAGAAAGGCATTATAATATTAGCAGCAATCCGCGAGAATTTGATATTGGTCAAAATGTTTTCGTACGTACCTATGTACAAAGCAACGCTGTGCGTAAATTTTCCGCAAAATTGGCACCAAAATTTATTCCAGCCAAAATCATTGAGCGCATTGGTGAAGTAGCATACCGCCTAGAGGATCCGTCTGGTAAAATGTTAGGTATCTATCATGCTCACGATATTCGAGAATAGGAATTCCCATCAACTAGCACTATTCTTAACTAATCAATATTTCAGATTCGACACATATTAATTTAATTCTCATTAATTCTTATAGGAATTGGTGTTACAAATCAGATAATGCCCGGCTGTGAGACTAATCAGGGCGTGGGGCGTCTCCACGTTGGGTTATTAGCAGCACAGTATGCCTGTGAAATCAGAGATCCATAATTGTTTAAGTTTTGTTCATTATATTTTTGTTTTGTTTGTTTTAATCCGGAATTAGAACCAAGACATTGGGTATTTTCACGTTACATTCGAAATCAAACTCGGTAGGCCACATTGTAATATAGCCGGCTTGATGAGACTCTCAGGGTATGGGTTTTCCCCACGGTGTTACGATGCGCTGCATCGCCCCAAAATTTTGTTAATTAAAATTATCCAACATTTTCCTTTAAATTTCAAATTTATTCTTGTTGTCATCATTAATTATTTTTTTTTATTTTTACTATATACATTGTTGTAGTTTCGTCATTCCACTGGTACCGATGAAACTATTATTATTTTTTTTTCACTGGAGTTTCACCCAGTTCCATGATTCTAACCTAAAAAGAAACAAGAACATCAACAAAGAATTTGGTCCCATAATTAAAATATACTTATCTGATTTGTCTTTTAATCCATTTTTCCATATTCTGGCAAGTCTAGAAAATAAACTAAAACCAAAAGAAATAATAAAGAAAAAAAAAAAACTTAGAAATTAAATATGCAAACTAAAGTAATAAGCAAAATTTCTTGTTTTTTTTTTCTCTTCCCATCTGTCACTCACAACGCACGTACAACAACAACATTGACCGTAATGTGCAAAATAACGACCACTAGATGGTGTTGTTTTTATTTTTGTTTTTTTTAGTTGTTTGTGTTGGTAGTGACCCAATTTTTTTTTGGTTGCGTACACGTTTTGTGGTACGGGATGGTGAGGGATAGAGGCGTTGTGAGCGATAGGGGGAACTTAAAAAGTATATAAAGAATGGCAAAATGTCATTCGAGAGAGAATTTTTTTTGTCTGGCTGAAAAAAAAAAAAAAAAAAAAAAAAAGTTAATTAAAAATAATAAAAATAGAATTTTGCTGTCTTGAATTATTGATTAATTCATTCTTTCATATAAATATATCAAACACCTAAAGAAACGGAAAAAAAAAAAAGAAAAACACATCGATCAAACGCCTAAAGGGAACGAAACAGATAATAAAATTGTATATAGGTACAAAATAATTTGTTTTCCTGGCGTTAATCACCACGAGGTGAAGCCATTTTTGTATTGCATTTGGTGTGGTGTATAGTGTCATTGGAGTTACTATCACTTGGAGTGTTTAAATCACAAAACAAGCCATAAAGCAAAAAGGAGCATCGTGATCATAAAAGAGAGCAGATTATACCAGACTATTAACAGCATCACTACTCACTAGCCACCGGAGGTCAGGACGATTACAGACGAAAGCCGAGGAGATTTCCTGCAACTAATTACTTACTGCAACCATAGTAATTTGGCGAACAGTGTAAGAGGCGTAAGTAAACGAATCAAGGTAAATTGGTAAGTATCGGCTAAATTTGCAGAGGCACGTGTAATTTTCTTTGTGTGGCGGATTTTTTTTTTTGGTTGTTTTGTTTTTTTTTATTGTAGTGATCTTCGGTGAACAGAGCTCTTTCCCCGCGGATCCACAATTACCCAGCATCGTGTACCACACAGGGCGTCTGTAGATTGGTTGATGTCATCCGGTCAAGCCACGTTTTCTTCGTCTGCACAGCACTGTTCACAAACAATTCAATTCTTTTTGTAATTTATAATTAATAAATATTTTTATTATAACGTAATGCAAACAAATATGTGTTATTAATCGGTTTATTTCAGGGAGTGGTTATATGGCGTCGTGAGGATGTATGTGTGTGTTTTAAAACTAGTGTACAATAAGGTGAGTGTTGTCGTGAAGTGATGGAAAAAGTGTAAGAAGTAACCTTGTTACAGCGGCTTAATTTAAGTTTCTGTCCGGCATCATACATCACCACCCCCATAACGACTGTGTTAGCAGAGCATAAAGCCGCAGTGATGTCGGCCGAAATATTCTGGCTACGGGAGGCACGGTTCTGTCTCTGGTTCGTCTATCACCCCTTCCAGGGTGCCATCCACGGTAACGTGTGGCACGAAGGGGTGATCAGATAGGGGTATCACGAGGACCTGGAGTAGGCTCGTTCTGAAGTTTCAGCTCCTTCCAGGAGTAGCCTGGGCAACTTGGCTACTGAGGGAGTTGGAAACTCAGTTCGAGTCTTAACCATGGTCCCCCCCAAACCATTTACAGAGCTGTGCCAAACGTAACAGTGGCGCCCAATTAATATAAGTAATTCACAGTGGACAACATCATAAAAGCAGCACCATTATCATCATTAGACACTTACAAGTAAGTAACTAAAAATTTTTTTTGATTAACGGGGATCGTTTTTTTTGTTGAATTTTTTTTTTTTGTCTTATTAATTAATTTTTTTTTGTAAATTTTTTTCTGTGTTCAATGACGTACTATGTCACGAGTTTCTCGTTTGAGTTGTTCGTTAATCGTGAACACCATTCAATTAAATAATTAGTTGTTTTTCAGTTGGGTGCTCTGCGGCGTTTCGTGCCATATTATCGGATTTACTCCTTGGATTATGATGGAATGACACGAGGCGGCCGTGGTAAGCAGTCAACGTTTGTTTTTCTCATTACGAATTTATGGCGGGGCAACACATCAATCTGTCCACCTTTGGTGTTTAGAGGATTGATGGCGGTATTGCTTCGTCATGGTTCTCGTCGAAACTTTTTGTACAACTACGAGGAAGTATATCCGGGACACTCCTGTTGATTTGAGTCCATTCGTAGTTTATTCATTCGTAAATTAAAGAAATCGATCGCTCCCCGTTATCACACACACACACACACACACACACACACACACATGTTTTCGCGCGCATTGAATCATTCCCTGATTCCTTTATGTATTTAATTAATTCAATTTTTTTTTCAGCAAATATTACTATATTATTATATTCTCTATTTCTATATTATTATATTTATTATATTTCTCGTATATTATTACGATATTATTACGTATATTTATTTCTTATTTATTAATATTTTCTATATATAATACTCTAAATTATTATCATATAAAATATATTTTCTTTAAACACCAAAATTTTGTTGGTATTTTCGTCTAATCTAAATTTTGGCATCTTTGTTATTCCGTCAGTAATTAACTGGTCTTATTATCATTTTTTTTGTGTATACTTGTTCTTTAAATCTTAAATACTTCATTTCATAATGAATGTCAATTTATTGGAGAAGGATGAATTCCAGGTGGAATTAGAAGTCCGTGATATTCCAGACACTCCACAATCGTTCCATATCTTGATTAGTAGATTGGAAGCCGAAACTAAATTCCCCATAATCACTCCTGATAAACCTCATAGGACGGCTATGCGTAACAGTGCTCATGAAATAAAAATGTGTACTTTAAAGCTCAACCGCATTCAATCAGCATTGGAGTTAGCAAATCTTACGCACGACGATCTCGAGACGTACCAATCACGAATCATTCACATTCAAAACCGTCTTAAAAGGTTATGTAATGCCAATTTGGACGTAGGCGAGGTTGGTGAATTGTTGTGTAGAATCACGCTAGTGAGAGCAAGCTTAACTGACGCTTTGTTTGGTGGAGGAATGTTTTATCGGGATAGCCAGATTCAGCCACTTCCGCCGACATCTACTAATTTCAATAATCCTCAATTCCCAAATATTTGGCAAAATACCGCTACAGACTATATTCAGAATAATACTTTATCTATGCCTAATTCCGACCCAGTGTCTGCACCAAAAATTGATAATGAATCAGTTAAACCAGGTCCCGTAGAAGCAATCGATAACAATAATTCCGCTGGTGATCCAACTCAAATTATGCAGCAGATGATGCGTAGTTTCAACACGCTGTTGAATAATTTCAATCAAAAATTAAACGTTGCACAGTCAAATCCAATTAATTCTATGGATGGCCGGAATCCACCACAACCGATTAACCGTCACGGTGAGAAAATTGACGATCGTACTTTAACTCGTACTGTTTCATCTTGGAACTTGAGATTCAAAGGAATACCGTCGGATGTACCAATCGGTAACTTTTTGTTTCGTGTAGAACATATGGCAAATTCATCCAATGTACCTCTTGATAGAGTGGTCGAGATAGCTTCGTGTTTTCTCGCTGAAAACGCGCTGGAATGGTATTGGACATTCCGTGAACGGAATGCGAATCGAATCATCGGATGGGAACTGTTAAAATATTATTTAATAGAGCGTTTCCAGACACCCTTTAATGAAAGGCATATCAAGCGAATGTTGGAACAAAGGAAACAAAAGTACCCCAGAGAATCGTTCGTCGAATTCATGGATGAAATACAGAAAATAGCATTACAATCACGAACTCCAATTCCCGAAGCCGAAATCGTGTCAATACTCGTGAATAATATGCGTCCACGACTTAGAGAGAAGTTCGTAGATAGAGATTTTCCCTCGATAAATCAGTTAGCGATAGAATGTCGTCGAGTGGAACAGCTATGGACGGAACTTGGTATAAATCCAGAGGGCAATCTATTTACCCAAGATACCCATGATCATCGATTAGAATCACACAAATCCAAAACTGCAAATAACACTGGTCATTTCGCATTTTCAGATAGAGTTCATAACTCTGTAGTTTCCGCAGTATCATATGATCCTTCTAATCGATTTAATAACCCAAACACTCAAAACTCGTATCAATCTATTGTTACTAGACCGAAGGTAGATATCTCAGCACCTGTATCAGACAATTCGATGATTGAGCATTCACGAGATTTATCCGGCTCTAACTCATTGCAATATTATGATCCGGAGCTATGTGCCATTAGTAATAATTACCCTCGTCATAATGTTAGTTTCAATCCGAACCTGAATCAAAAAGTAACATTCAATCCTCGAGTTTGTTGGAATTGTCAGTCTACAGATCACTCGTACAAATTTTGCCGACAGCCACGTAAGGTGTTTTGTTTCGGTTGTGGATTAAGCAACACGTACTTGCCGGATTGTGTTAATTGTCAACAATCTTACCCGGAAAACCAACGTCGGAAGGAAAATCAAGTTCGGGGATCTCACCTTCCATCAACATCGTACCCGACACAAACTACCAAGGAAGACGCGGCATCCAATACGGATCACGAGCTATACCAGCGTCAACAAAAACCGATATCCATTTTAAAAAAATAAGTCTTCCTACACCATACATGCGTCTGGTACCCCGGTTTAATCGAGCGTACCAATATTTCAAGCGACGAAAACAAATGAGGAAGGAGATTAGCGAGGCTTGCATACAAAATCACACGGATGGACGACCATTCGTCAAGGTGATTATCAATGGTAGTGAGAAATGGGGTTTGTTAGATTCAGGCGCTAACATTAGTGTTTTAGGGAAGGGTTGTGAGTCATTTATTAAAAATCTAGGTCAGTCATTTCATAGTTTTCCGTCCAAATTAATTACAGCCAACGGCGCTGCCGAAACCATATTAGGTTACATACTCGCCAACGTTAAATTCAATAATCAATTCCATCAAATACACATGTATTTGGCTCCGAATCTATCACAGGAACTTTATTTAGGCATGGATTTTTTTCACACATTTGGTATCGAAATAAAAATTTCTGAGATAATCTCCAATGTTCCGAAAATAATGAACACCGATTCAGACAATGCATCGATGATACACGACCTGTCCGAGGAGCAGAGAAGTGCTTTATCGGACGTAATTTGTCTATTCCCTTCTTTTACCAAGATGGGATTGGGCCGCACGAACGTAATATCCCATAAAATTGACACAGGGACGGTCACTCCAATCAAACAGCGACATTATGCGGTTTCACCCGCAATTCAGAAACAGCTCTATGCTGAGTTGGATCGCATGATCGAGCTCGGCGTGATTGAGGAGAGTGAAAGTCCCTGGTGTTCACCGGTTACACTGGTGAAAAAGTCAAATGGGAAAGTTCGGTTGTGCCTAGACGCCCGAAGGGTCAACGACGCGACTGTGAAGGATGCCTATCCGCTACCATTGATTAACGGCCTTCTGAGTCGTTTGGAAAACACAACTTTCATATCGAGCTTGGATTTGAAAGATGCCTTTTGGCAAATTCCACTCGACAGTGATGCTAAAAGCAAAACAGCGTTCACGGTACCGGGTAGGCCGCTGTATCAGTTCGTCGTCATGCCCTTTGGGTTGTGTAACGCTCCGCAAAGCATGTGTCGGTTGATGGACAGGGTAATTCCTCACCAGTACCACGACAGGGTTTTCGTATATTTGGACGATTTACTGGTTACGTCTAAAACATTTGAGGAACACCTTGCACTTCTCCGGCTCGTTGCTGATCGGTTGCGGTGGGCCAACTTGACTATTAACGTTGAGAAAAGCCACTTTGTTCTTCGGCAGGTCAAATATCTGGGATATCTTATCGGTGAAGGATGTATTAAAGTCAATCCGGACAAAATTGATGCAATCACGAGCTTTCCAACGCCTACTACTACTCGTCAACTTCGTCGGTTCTTAGGCATGTGTGGCTGGTATCAACGGTTCATTGGCGGATATTCAACAGTAGCAGCTCCCTTGACGGACTTACTCAAAAAGAAAGCGAAACTTGCGTGGAATCCACAGGCTGAACTCGCGTTCCAACAACTAAAAACGGCACTAACCACAGCACCAGTTCTAGTTCACGCAGACTACACTCAACCGTTTTTTATTCAGGTAGACGCATCAACAACAGGAGTCGGAGGTGTATTATATCAAATTAGAGACGGGGAAGAACATCCAATCGCATTTTACTCACACAAATTGAATCCGGCCCAACGAAAATACAGTATTACGGAACTAGAATGTTACGCGGCGGTGTTGTGCGTTAAGCGGTTCAGAGCTTACGTAGAAGGCTTTGAATTCTCGATCATCACTGACCATGCGAGCCTCCAATGGCTCATGAATTTGAGTGATTTATCGGGACGCTTAGCAAGATGGAGCTTGAAACTCCAAGGTTTCAAGTTTCATATTATTCATCGGAAAGGGAGCCTTAATGTTGTGCCGGATGCACTATCACGCATGCATTGCGATGCACTAGAAAATCAAATTCCCAACGTAAATATGGATGATACGTTATGCGTAGATTTAACGTCACCTGAGTTCCTTGAACCAGAATATTTAGCACGGATTCAGCATGTAATGAATAATCCCACTCGTTCTCCAGGTGTTAAAATCAAAGATGGGAAATTATTGGTCCGACCATCTTATGGACATCGTTACGAAAATACGGACTTATCGCCATGGAAATTATTTATACCTTCTGGATTAACGGCTTCATTAATTCAATTAGCTCATTCACCACCATCATCGAGTCACATGGGTATGACCAAAACATTGGAACGACTGCAACGTCACTTTTACTGGCCGGGGATAGCGAAGGATGTTCGCATATTTGTACGAAATTGTGCCACATGTAAAATGATAAAATCACCCAACATAGCATTACGACCACCAATGGGACAGGCAGTTGAGACGATAAGGCCTTTCCAATATTTATATTTGGATTTTCTTGGGCCATTTCCACGATCCAAAAAGCACAATACTCATATACTAGTAGTATTAGACCACTATTCAAAGTTTGTATTTTTAAAGCCATTCAAGGAAGCATCTACAGCCTCAATGTGTTCTTTCGTAGAGAAAGAAATTTTTCAGACATATTCTGTTCCGGAAACTGTACGTACGGACAATGGACAACAATTTTTATCATTGACTTTTCGTCACCTATTATCCAAATATGCAGTTCAACATTGTCGTACACCGTATCATTCGCCGCAGAGCAATGCCGCCGAACGAGTTAATCGAACCGTCTTATCCTCAATTAGGGCTTATGTAGGAGAGAATCATACTGACTGGGATGGTCATTTGTCGGAAGTTGAAGCGACCATGAGGAACGTGATTCACTCAGCAACATCATATTCCCCACATTTCCTAGTTTTCGGTCAGCATCACATTGGTCATGGTTCCGAGTACGAATTACGGAAATTATTGGGTTGTGACGAAAATAGCGAAGCCAGTATACTAAATCGATCAATACGTCAAGACAACATAAGAGAGGCCGTATTACGTCACCTCCGAGAAGCTCATCTAAAAGGAGAAAGGCATTATAATATTAGCAGCAATCCGCGAGAATTTGATATTGGTCAAAATGTTTTCGTACGTACCTATGTACAAAGCAACGCTGTGCGTAAATTTTCCGCAAAATTGGCACCAAAATTTATTCCAGCCAAAATCATTGAGCGCATTGGTGAAGTAGCATACCGCCTAGAGGATCCGTCTGGTAAAATGTTAGGTATCTATCATGCTCACGATATTCGAGAATAGGAATTCCCATCAACTAGCACTATTCTTAACTAATCAATATTTCAGATTCGACACATATTAATTTAATTCTCATTAATTCTTATAGGAATTGGTGTTACAAATCAGATAATGCCCGGCTGTGAGACTAATCAGGGCGTGGGGCGTCTCCACGTTGGGTTATTAGCAGCACAGTATGCCTGTGAAATCAGAGATCCATAATTGTTTAAGTTTTGTTCATTATATTTTTGTTTTGTTTGTTTTAATCCGGAATTAGAACCAAGACATTGGGTATTTTCACGTTACATTCGAAATCAAACTCGGTAGGCCACATTGTAATATAGCCGGCTTGATGAGACTCTCAGGGTATGGGTTTTCCCCACGGTGTTACGATGCGCTGCATCGCCCCAAAATTTTGTTAATTAAAATTATCCAACATTTTCCTTTAAATTTCAAATTTATTCTTGTTGTCATCATTAATTATTTTTTTTTATTTTTACTATATACATTGTTGTAGTTTCGTCATTCCACTGGTACCGATGAAACTATTATTATTTTTTTTTCACTGGAGTTTCACCCAGTTCCATGATTCTAACCTAAAAAGAAACAAGAACATCAACAAAGAATTTGGTCCCATAATTAAAATATACTTATCTGATTTGTCTTTTAATCCATTTTTCCATATTCTGGCAAGTCTAGAAAATAAACTAAAACCAAAAGAAATAATAAAGAAAAAAAAAAAACTTAGAAATTAAATATGCAAACTAAAGTAATAAGCAAAATTTCTTGTTTTTTTTTTCTCTTCCCATCTGTCACTCACAACGCACGTACAACAACAACATTGACCGTAATGTGCAAAATAACGACCACTAGATGGTGTTGTTTTTATTTTTGTTTTTTTTAGTTGTTTGTGTTGGTAGTGACCCAATTTTTTTTTGGTTGCGTACACGTTTTGTGGTACGGGATGGTGAGGGATAGAGGCGTTGTGAGCGATAGGGGGAACTTAAAAAGTATATAAAGAATGGCAAAATGTCATTCGAGAGAGAATTTTTTTTGTCTGGCTGAAAAAAAAAAAAAAAAAAAAAAAAAGTTAATTAAAAATAATAAAAATAGAATTTTGCTGTCTTGAATTATTGATTAATTCATTCTTTCATATAAATATATCAAACACCTAAAGAAACGGAAAAAAAAAAAAGAAAAACACATCGATCAAACGCCTAAAGGGAACGAAACAGATAATAAAATTGTATATAGGTACAAAATAATTTGTTTTCCTGGCGTTAATCACCACGAGGTGAAGCCATTTTTGTATTGCATTTGGTGTGGTGTATAGTGTCATTGGAGTTACTATCACTTGGAGTGTTTAAATCACAAAACAAGCCATAAAGCAAAAAGGAGCATCGTGATCATAAAAGAGAGCAGATTATACCAGACTATTAACAGCATCACTACTCACTAGCCACCGGAGGTCAGGACGATTACAGACGAAAGCCGAGGAGATTTCCTGCAACTAATTACTTACTGCAACCATAGTAATTTGGCGAACAGTGTAAGAGGCGTAAGTAAACGAATCAAGGTAAATTGGTAAGTATCGGCTAAATTTGCAGAGGCACGTGTAATTTTCTTTGTGTGGCGGATTTTTTTTTTTGGTTGTTTTGTTTTTTTTTATTGTAGTGATCTTCGGTGAACAGAGCTCTTTCCCCGCGGATCCACAATTACCCAGCATCGTGTACCACACAGGGCGTCTGTAGATTGGTTGATGTCATCCGGTCAAGCCACGTTTTCTTCGTCTGCACAGCACTGTTCACAAACAATTCAATTCTTTTTGTAATTTATAATTAATAAATATTTTTATTATAACGTAATGCAAACAAATATGTGTTATTAATCGGTTTATTTCAGGGAGTGGTTATATGGCGTCGTGAGGATGTATGTGTGTGTTTTAAAACTAGTGTACAATAAGGTGAGTGTTGTCGTGAAGTGATGGAAAAAGTGTAAGAAGTAACCTTGTTACAGCGGCTTAATTTAAGTTTCTGTCCGGCATCATACATCACCACCCCCATAACGACTGTGTTAGCAGAGCATAAAGCCGCAGTGATGTCGGCCGAAATATTCTGGCTACGGGAGGCACGGTTCTGTCTCTGGTTCGTCTATCACCCCTTCCAGGGTGCCATCCACGGTAACGTGTGGCACGAAGGGGTGATCAGATAGGGGTATCACGAGGACCTGGAGTAGGCTCGTTCTGAAGTTTCAGCTCCTTCCAGGAGTAGCCTGGGCAACTTGGCTACTGAGGGAGTTGGAAACTCAGTTCGAGTCTTAACCATGGTCCCCCCCAAACCATTTACAGAGCTGTGCCAAACGTAACAAGCTTTCTAAATATGAACAAATAGTTTATATATTCACTTAATAGTTTGTAACACAAGATTAAAGTTTCTATACAGATACACGTTATATAGTCACCAAACTCAAAGCGGATTTAATTTTACAGTTTATGGATTCATAATTTCACAAATATAAAAATACTTAAATACACTTAACACAAACGGTAATACAACTAGGTAACGTTGAATGAGTATTATGTCCGGAGCTCAATCACTAGATCACATGTATAATTGATACATTTGATATACAGAACTGAACACTATTAGAATTAACAAGTAGCAAGTATGTCGACCTTAAATAATAATTAATAGATTGAATAAAAAATGATATAATATTGGCTACAATAAATCTTCTTGTTAAAAATTCAATTGTCTGAATGCTGATTACAATGATGTTACCACTTTGAAAATGAATGAACGAATAAAATAAAAATCTTTCTACCGTTAATTTATGCATTATGCGTAATTGCTTCTAACAACTACATAAGCATTTGATCGTGAGTAGTTGCGAGTAGATACAACGTAGTGTTGGAGAAATATCGATAGTTTTCGATAGTATCACTCGCAATTGTTTTTATTAAAATTGAATAAAACATTTTTGTCCACGACTAACGTATAATATGTTCATTATACGTTTGTTTCATCACTTATAATGATATCCATTATTCACTGCTAGTTTATCTAGTAGTATCTGCTTTCATTATTCAATATTTCCAAGTAAATTATTTGATTTTTGAAATTTTATCTAGTAGTCTCTTGCCATTTTCATTATTATTAAACTGTGACGTCAAAATGTCGTCGAAAATTATTTGAAGAGTATTTAAAGGATTTGATTATAAAACATAATAATATTTGTCAGTCGTGGACAAAGTATCGTATTCTACTCGCATATAATGGATGTTATTCACTCAGATGATTTACGACACTCGCCTATCGGCTCGTGTCGGCAAACTTCATCTTCGTGAATAACAGCTATCATTATTATGCTCGTTGAATAATATACTATTCTTTAAGTTGTATTTGCTTTTTATAATATTTGATATTACCAATATCAATATCGACAGTTTGTTATTTTAGCCCGATGGTGATACTGCCTAACGCAACTATTTCAATATACCGAAACTATCGATAGTTTTTCATCACTATACAAGTAATTTTGAGTAGTTTGCTCACGCCAATAGAAATCGCTTAATAGCATTAACTGCCAGTGATAATACGCAAATCAAAATAAAAATTAATTTCCTTTTTTTGCTGTTTTTTGCTGTCGATTTTTGATGTGGCAATCAATGATGGTGAAAAATAAATAGATGCTGCTTTATTTATTGATGATTATAAACGAACGAAATACATTTATTTTTTTATTTATTTATTTATTTAGCTTTTGAAGCTATTTAGTTTTCAATATTTGCTTTACATAATTATAATAAATTTAACAATTAATATTTAACTAAGAAAATTTAATCTACATTTTCTTTTATAAATTTGACTAACAACCTCTTAAATACATTTATATTAGGGCAAACTTTAACATCACTTGGAATTTTATTAAATAAGTCAATTCCCTTATAAAACAAAGAATTTTGATTTTCAGTTCTCTTAAAAAATGGTAACAAAAATTGATCTCTATTTCTTAAATTATAATCAGTTTTATCTTTCACATAAGAAATAAAATTTGTTAAATAACTAGGAACCAAATTATTTTTAACTCTATAAATAATTATTAATACATTGTATACTATTCTTTGATTTACACTCATAAAACATAATGTTTCCAACATATTTCGAATACTTGTTGTTTTTGGGACGTTTAGCAGGACTCGCATCGCTTTATTCTGAAGTTTTTGGAGGTACTCCTTATCTTCTCTACTGCATGTAAATAGCACTGATGGACAATACTCAAAATGAGGAGCAATTATTGCGTTATATATACTATTTTTGCTTAAATAGCTCAAATTTCTATGGCATCTCTTTAGTACACCAATCTTCTGATTTATTTTGCTTCCTATATAAGACACATGATCACTGAATTTCAACCTCTTATCAATTATTACCCCTAAATATTTGATAGTGTCTACCTGCTCAATGTTACTCTGATTAATTCTGATGTCACAATTATGATCTGCTTTACCAATAACCATACACTTTGTCTTGTTAACATTTAACTTTAATTTGTTTCCATTTAGCCATTTTTGTACTCGTTCCAAATCACCGTTAATATTATCAACAACTTCTTCAATGTTATTTCCACTATAATAAATCAAGGTGTTCTCCGCAAATAAATTTATGTGACAATTTTTAAGACTTTTTACTATATCATTGATATAAACTATAAATGGTATGGCACCCAAAACGGATCCTTGAGGAACACCAAGCTCATTAGTACATCTATCGGATGTTTCATGCACTACTTTCGTTCTTTGACTCCTATGACTCAACTAACTTTTAAACCAATTCCATTCGTTATTTGTAATTCCTATCTCTGTTAACTTTTTCAACAATATTGTTCGATCAATTGTTTCGAATGCCCTTTGGAAATCCAAAAATACTATAATTGTATATTCACCCCTGTCTCTCGATTCCTTCCATTTACTCAATACTAAGTTTAATGCAAATTCACATGAATATCCCTTACGATATCCCGATTGTTGTTCTATTAATATTCCTTCCACGTTTAAAAATTCGATTAGTTGTATCTTTACGACAGTTTCTAAGATTTTCTCACAGCAGTCCAGCATATTAATTGGTCTAAAATCCTCTGGATATTTTGCGTTTTTTATTTTTGGAATAGGAATAATATTCGCTTCTTTCATACATTTAGGGAATTGACCCGCCATTAAAGAAGTATTGAACATTGATAACAATTTTTCGCCAATAACATCCATAGCTTTCAAAACCATACTTGGCTTCAATCCGTGTACGTCTCGCTTATCACACATTTTTGTGATTATATCCTTTAATTCTACTAATGTAATCTGGTTCAAAGCGAATTTCCTTTTCGCTGATGCCCTTATCTCGACTAAATCATCTTGTACGCTTGGAATTTGTCCATTTAAGATCTTGATATTATCGACATAAAATTTGTTTAGAACATTTGCAATTTCCTTGTGGTTACAGTATTCATGGTTATCAACTATGATGCGATCTATGCTACTATCTCGTTTTCCTTTCATTATTTCCTTTAAAACGCTCCATACTCGTTGCAAATTATACGAAGCAGTTTCTATTTTTCTAATGAAATAGTTTCTCTTACTTTTTCTTATTGATGAAAGATACCGATTTCGTGTTGCTCTATATTCATTCCAATGTTCCTCATTTCCAGTTTGCTTTGCTAATTTATTCGCTGCAATCTTTTTTGATTTTAAAAGGCGCAGATTATAATTTTTGTGAAACCATTCATTTGACTTTGGTTTTATCTCTGCTTTCTTGTAAAATACATTTAGGGCCTTATAAATATTTTCATACATATTTTCGCATACTTCATCAATATCACCAGTCGTATCCCACTTTGAATCTTGTAACAGCTTATTGAATATATCTTGATTAAAATTAAATATCCCCTCAATATATTTTTTTGGTGTTCGGCTGCTTTTACTAATTTCCATTAAATTTACTTGAATCGTCTCATGATCACTAATTTTCTCTTGCTCTAATGTGTCGATACGTATATTTGCAGTTGTTGTATTACCAATAACCCAATCAATTAAGGTATTCGTGTCTGCTGTTATTCTGGTACATTTCTCCATTAGTTGGTTCAGATTCAATCTTGTCATTATTCTATCCAACTTCAGTTTGTTCGTCGTCTGACGTAGGTAGTCAATATTAAAATCACCGCATATTAAATTTAACTCCTCTCTAGAAATATTTTCTTCACTCCATTGATCGAAATAGTTGATGAATGATATTATACTTGAACTTGGGGATCGATACAACACCGATAATGCTACATTTTTATTCAATTGATCTGATTTTCTTATCAAGACTTTACTAATCCATAAATAATTATTCTCAATCGAGCAATTTTTTACTTCAAAATTTAAATTTTTGGATATATAAATCACTACACCCCCAGTAAACCGTGAATGTGAATCACATCGAATACATGAGTAGCCCTGACATGTAATTTCAAAATCGCTTATGTCACATGTAACACATGTTTCACTAGCACATATAACATGTGGTTGCCTCCTGTTTGCTAGATCTCTAATTTCATCTATATGGGCTAATAAACTACTGATATTCAAATAAATGATTCGAAATGGGACATCTTGAGATTTTGATTGCTATTCGTAACAAATTCTCCTCTTCATTAAATTTAATGTTCTTAGGTAACTAGGACATGCCTTATCAGTTGCTTCATGATTCACATCGATGTTCAACTTATTATTTTCCACAACTTTTTTACAATTGACACATGATTTAATTTGCTCCGCACATTCGTTTGACACATGATCACTTTTACCACATTGCCTACAAATGGCTTTAGCTTCAGTGCATTTCTTACTAGTATGGTTGTATCCTAAGCATTTGAAACATTGTACTAACATAAAATCCTCAATTACTCTACATCTATCCCACCCAATATAAATTCTTTCCATTTCCAATATACTGGTAAATCCGCTTGTATCCAACTCGAGAATGACATTTAAAGCCCCTCTTGATGTTTTATATTTGCGTATCACTTTAATTTGACAATCTTTTAATCGTTCATTCTGTTTTTTCAATGTTTCAACAAATTGAACGTCTTCATATTCTTCTGTTACTCCAATCACTTTCACTTTCGGCGAGAATGTTTTACTGGTTTTAATGTCATATTTATCACTGAGCCTTGCTTGGATACTTCTTTCAACTTCCTCTCTGTTGTCTTTGTCACCACATTCCAGCGCAATGCCTCCATTTCTGATATTTGATACTCTATTTATGTGTACTGGAACAACTTTTAGAGATTCCTTTAAATCCTCCTTAGTAATTTTACTCTCCTGCACGGTTTTTGGTATTACAACAATAGCTGGTTCGCTTTTCCTTATACCCTTAACTTTATCAGCAAAAGAAATATTCCCACTGACTACACTTTTCGACATCTTGCTACAACTCTCATTTATATTTCCAATTTTATTATCAATGTCTTTTACCAATTGATTGCGAGCTCGATACATCAACTTTTAATACACTCATCTCGGTATCAACTTTCTCTAATACTTCAGCTTGTCGTCTGTATCTCTCATCGACAATATTGATCATACTCACAAGCTTCTCTAATTGGGTTTTGATCGCTTTTAGCGAATTTTTACCACACTCTTTGCACGAAAAAGTTAATTCATTGCTATCAACCCAATTTTTATACGTCGTCTTGGTGAAACCAGGTCCCGCACAAAATATATGAAATACCCGTCCGCACAAACCATCGCACTTAAAAAACTCGCTTCCCTTTGTAATTGCACTTTTGCATTTATCACAATCCATAATTCACTTTATTCAACATAAAAATCAAAACAAAAGGTTTCACTTCGCTGAATTTAATTTAAATTTAAGAATAAAATGCAAGTCTTGCAAAAAATAAATTATAAACCGCTTTACGTATTTATATTAATTTGACACTTCTAGTTCACCCGTTTTTATTTAGTATCTATTTGTCATCAATTCCTTTATTATTTATCACTTTTATATACAAGATTAGTGTTCTTTAGCACTTCACACAGATTATTCTATATTTTTGTAAATATCACACACCATTTACTATTTTTATTTATTATTTTCATATCACACAATTTAGTTTCACGTTTCTGATATAATCAGAGTTTGCAAAAAAATACATGATAAAGTGACATAATTAAAATGTGGGCTTTTAGGAAATCTATTCGTATCACCATATATTTGGGCGTTATAATTATTCATCTGTCAGTCGAAGAATTAAGATGATCTTGGAATACAACAAACTTTAGATCTAGATTTTCACTAAAACCAAGTTCAAACACAAATTTTAGCAGCACCCAATATTTTCATGAAATGTAGGTACATATCAAAGTTTACTCTGTTTGAATTTAACCTTTTCAAATTATTTAAATTATTAATATTTATCACTTTTGAAATACATTTTTAAATCTAATTTTCCAATCATTCACAAAATTGGTCAAAATCAAACAAAAAGTTGTAAAAATTTAAAAAGTAAACTTTTTTTGTACCCTTCCAATAAATTAATTAAGATTTAAAAATTTTCGTAATTTTGTTATGCCTTTTGATGTTGTGTATGAATGTTCAAATTTATTTAAATAAAGTTAGCAGAAGTTGTGACAAGGGTTCATCGTAACAAGTAACATTGAATTTTGTTATTTTTCTATTTTTACCTCAAATATTTTTTATTTTTTAATTTACCTTATCTAAAAAATAAATTAATTAGGAAATTTATTTTTCCTCATATCAGACATCTTTTGCTGTCGAATCCTTTTCCCTGTAAACATTTTCTTTTGTTTACGTAAACAAAAATATAATTTTAATTGATTTTTATTTTATGATTTGTAATAATATTCGGATGATCGGTATTCAAAATTAAATATAATTAATTACGTATAGGTATTTGAAAAAATTAATTGATTTAAAAACCAAAAAAAAAATCGAATATTCCATCGAGTATTGTTATATTTTTGAATACCTTCAAAATTAATTTATTTTTCCATAAAATTTTTTGTTATCTGAACTCAATCATTAATAAAATAATATTTTGGAAAATATTGTAAAATTGAAATATGAAATCAAAACATAATACAATTTTAAATCAATTCAAATGTAAAATCTCTGTATACATATATGTGTGTGTACAAATCTCTTCGTTTCGCAAACAGTGAAGGAATATTATTCGAATTGTTATAATGTATAGAGATAAATTTTATAAAAATATTTCGTTCACTGTCCCGTAAAATCGAATTGGTATATTTTTCCCCGAGTTTGATAATAAACAAATCGGAAATAAAAATAAAAACTAACTAAATAAACAATGTTATTATTATAATAACTAAACGAAAATTGGGAATTTAGCTTGGATAATTCCAAACTTTTTATTGTTATTCAATTTTATTGTTGTTTTTATTATTATTGAATATTGGAAATTTATTTAAATTTAAATTTTTGATTTATAATGATATTTCAATTTTTTATAATAAAAAAAAAGAAATTGGAAAAATTGGTTTACACTTTTGTACTCTAACATTTAAATCAAAATTTAGAAAAAGAAAACATTTCATTTGTATTTTATGGATTTCCTTTTATGTGTCGAAAACTGAGAATAGGTCAATAAGCTTTTTAAACCTGGTAGTTGTTTTTTTATAGAGGGGCATTAAACAAGGGATTGGGAACAATAATAATTGTCAAATTGTGAATTGATTAAAGTTTTTTATTTTTAAATTTTTGTCCCTATTTCCGGTTAGAATGCACCCGAAAAATATTTAGACAAATAAAGGAATTTTTTAAATGTATAATATCATTTCAAAAATTCCTTTATTTGTCTAAATATTTTTCGAGTGCATTCTAACCGGAAATAGGGACAAAAATTTAAAAATAAAAAAAATCAATATTTCTTCTCCCAACAAGATATCATTAGAACGAGGTAAACTGAAAGCCTTTGGAAATTTCAAATTCCGTCAATAGCAAACGACACTTGCTTTATTCGAACCGATGTTGTCGTTTAGGTCACGTTTAGGACTTCACAGAATTCCATTTCTGAAATAGGAATTCTACTCAGGAGGAATATTAGTCAACATTTCGACTTCTCTACGCTATAATCTAACATTTGTTTCTCCAAGACCTCCACTTTTAACTCTTTAGTAGAACTCTTTGGTAGACTCGGTAGCGAGCTGATACTAAGATATGATATTTTTCAAATATTGTATTGGCAATTTTGTTGATAGAAGATTTCTATGTTTCAAGGCTAGAAGCCATCAAGCAAGTAAAATAAAGGAATATGGGAACCGAACGGGCTGCAATTGCAAGTAGTTGATGTGTGGCGGCATAAATAAACACAAAACATAGCATGCACGAGCAATGAAATTAAAACCGGTTCACAGCTCTAAAAATTCACGTAAACTAAAACCGGTGCACGGCTCTCGTGTCATTTTGGAATAACTTATAGCAATCGCCACTCGAAAATTTTTCCACAAAGTAACAAAGGAAAAAAACGTTTTTTCAATACACATATACTACAGTACAGTTTTTAGCCAGCGTCATGATCGACAAGTCGTAATAAAAACGTAAAGTAAAAAAAATAATTTGTAATTTTGTACAAGCAATTTAAAAGTAGTTTTCATATAAATTTGGTGGCAATAAAAAACATCCAAGTGGAATACTTACCTAATAAATAAATTCGACTAATGTAGGGAATATCAAGTGAATTAAATAAAATTTGAAAACATAAAATTATTTCCACGCATTTTATTTCTGTCCGCCATCACATCGACCCATAATTTCGTTCGGAGGCGCGGAGCGCTAAAATAAAACATTGGGGATATACGATAAGTAGAGATATCACGCCAGCCCCGGCGCTGCTCTACATATTCACACACCCACCCCATAATTGGTGACCCCGACGTGATAGAATCTGCAGTACTTCTGATATAAATTAAACGGAATTATTCGAAATAAAAAGTTTGAAAAATTTATACTTCCAATTCGACTACTCAAAACACGTGGAAATAAATATATAGTACAACGGTATACGCAAGCACACAGTACAACGATACAAAATCAACGGTTCAAAATCAACGTACAAAATCAACAATACGAAACGGTACACGTAATACGTACTTCAACGAGGCAAAACCAACGGTAATATATATTGCAATTTGCAACATAATTCAACGGCTGTTATCATTATTGGTTTGCAACGATATTTCAATGGTATTACAATAATATTGCTGCAATTTCAACACGCATTTAAATATTAAGAAGCATAAATTCATCCAGGGCGACAAAAGCAGAGATCATTCGTAAGTGTCCACATTTTTTATTGTCACAATTAAAATTAATTTTTTTGTTTTATCTTGGAAATAAATTTTTATGTAGCTCTTAATATTTTTATAAAATTATATTCAAACACATATATATATATATATATATATATATATATATATATATATATATATATATGTATATATATATATATATATATATATATATATATATATATATATATATATATATATATATATATATATATATATATATATATATATATATAAATATATTGTAACGTGATCTTGGCAAAACTGTACCAGACCGCATTTAAGTATTCCGTCGTAATTTATACGCGTACGCGCACACTAAGTTAAAATATTCCAAATTCGCGAGAGTGGTTTACAAGTTTTAGTGTAGTTTAAGGTGGAAATTGTTGCATGCATTGTTTATTTTGTAATAAAATGTCCGACGACGAACAAAATTCAAAATCAACGTTTAGAGTTGCAGTTAAAGCTCCTCCATTCAATAGGGATGATCCTGAAATATGGTTTCATCAACTAGAGGCACAGTTTAATATTTCAAATATAACCACGGACCAAAGGAAATACAGCTATCTAATAGCAGCACTCGACGCCGATTCAGTAAAATGCGTCAGGGAAAAAATAAAGCAACCTCCGGCAAAAGACAGATACAACGACCTTAAACAAACTATCATAGATAGATTAAGCGACTCGGCGAAAATTAAATTTGATAGGTTACTTAAGTGACTTCAATTAGGTGACCGAAAACCATCGCAATTGTTAAGGGAAATGCAGAATTTGGCAGGAGCACAGATGCAGGACGAAGTCTTAAAAAATCTGTGGCTTCAACGTTTGCCGTCCCACGCTCAATCCATATTAACTAGCTTAGAAGAAGGTAGCTTGGACAAATTAGCGTCCACGGCAGATAAAATTGCCGAAGTTCAATCCGTAACGGAAGTTTGTTCAATTTCCCCAAACAATTCTTCCGCATTGGATAACCTAACAACGCAAGTTAATTTACTTTATAACCAGCTAAATAACCTCATGAAGGTTCAGCATAGAAGTAGAAGTCGTTCGTCAGGGCGACCATCGAATCCTTGTCATTGCAATAACGCCCAAGTAGGGCAAGATAATAACGGAAAACAGAAGTACCCAACGTGCTGGTACCACTTCAAATTCGGTGATAAGGCTCATAGGTGCACGACACCTTGCAATTTTAAGTCGCAAGCATTGAATAGCAATGAACCAAAAAACCAGTAGGCTCGTCGTTGATGACGACCAATGACGCTTGCCATAATAATTGTCGTCTTATAGTTATTGACTTTGCTAGTAAAGTACAATTCCTAGTCGATACTGGGGCAGATGTGTCCGTCATTCCCCCTAACATTTACGAAAAAAATAACAAAAGCGATTTTAAACTATTTGCCGCTAATTCCACTCAAATTAATACTAGTTGTTTTTTTTATTTTCAGAACTTTTAACGCATCTGTGGTGAATCCAGGAGAGCCATTTGTGTGAGAAAACCATGCGCTTATTGTACTTGGAGCTGGAAGATTGGTCTTATATAAAGTACGAACATACTGATACGCTCGAGGACTGTAAAAATGGAACGATAATGCGAATGTTCGTAGCTCCGCTGGATATTGACCATGAACTTTGCCACGATTAATATGATAACTTCCAACAGATTATTTTCGTTGTGAGATATTGTCTATTTAATAAATTGTAAAATACCTATACAATTATTATTTAAATAATAATTAAAATACATGAGATTTTTATTAAAATTTGTTCGAGATGCAATTCCATTTTGATCTGGTAAGGAATCCGAACAAAAAATCCGGTAACTATTTATCTCAAGCGACTGGAATTCCTTCATGGGATGTAGCGCCAGTGGAAGGAAGGGAGGACTGGAATTGCTTCTCTTATAGAAAATAAAGAATTAATTTTGGCCTACGTGTAATATTTCCTCTGCATTTTCAGATATCAATTTTTTTTTCTTGTAAATTCTTAATTACGTCCACCAGTTTCTTTATTCGACGTTTTTGGCGAGTGACAGTATTCTGTAGTCGTTTAACCACTCTCGTTTTATTTTTCACATGTTTCTTCAAAACTCCGACATACTTAATTAGGATTTTTGGTGACGCCTTTTGAAAATGGTCAGGTACATCACCGGGGTAGCGAAGATGACGTTTTGGTGTTGCTGATAAGTTTTCTTGGGGCCTAGGGATATAGTTTTATTTGGATTTATTATACATACTAAGAAGACGTGTACACGGTAATAAATACTTTGAAGAAGTGCTTGGCATTGGTTCGCTCGGATGTGTGTTACCTGGAAGTACATTAACATCTAATGTGGTTAAAGGAAACCGTGATTCATCAATAATATAACTAATATCAGGCCTGAAATATAAATTTCCTCATACATTTAGACATTTTTCGAACATATCTTGGCGGTGGCAGGATGATTAAAAATGCTTGGTTGATTATTTAATATACTTATAGCCGAAATTCATTCCTGATATAAAAACTGTTCTCGATCGCTCACTTTTAAGCTGAAAATTAATTTTTAACCATTAAACATTAAATATTTGAAATTATAAGCATTTGCAAGCACTGAATATTAAAATAAACATTTATTTTTGTACTCACAGATGCAAAGAAACAGTCTTATCTTTCAATGGCAAACTGGTATCACTACCAACTACGACACACTTTCTCCCCATTTTCAGTAAAAATAAAAGAAACCGAGGAAAAGTTTTGTGCAAAAATGACAATTATGTTATCTCAAATCAAATTAAATTGAATTTAAAACTAAAAACCGGTGACAATAAGTCAAGCGGTTGACCAAAATTGAATTCGAATTATTTTTTGTTTATTTGTTTCCCAAGAACATAGCTAATTTGATTTAATTGGAAAAAGCCAACTTTTCGAAATAAAATATAAATTTAATATGTAATATGACCTGGTGGCAGGTATCATAACCAAAAATTAGATTTGAGTTTAATTTAACCCAATATTTTTTTGGGTTAATGTTATTCTTGCGAGGGTTTATCCTATGCAATTGGTGTTTAAATTTATCAAGGAAATAGAAAACTTTAAACACAAGTGGTTAATACACGAAAAGGCGCCAAAAAATTCAATAAAAATATATTGATGTTGTTTTCGATGATGTAACTCTTTTGTTTTCGTGTTTGCTGCAGTTTGCCTCTTGACCGCTAGCTGTATGTTGGCATAATCATTTATTTGAAAATTATATTGAACTATCATTGGATTAGCGCTCCATTCTAATTCTATATTCAAATCATAGTTTAGACATAATATATTTACAAGCAGTTTGTAAGAAAACAACTAATAATTTTATATTTTTAATAGAAACATTTCAATTAAAAGAAAATGTATTGAATGCAGTGGGTTTTGCCGTCGCATCACCAGGTTCCACAACCAGCAGCAAAAAACGAATACTCTTTGCTGCTAAACATAACCTCAATAAATATGACGTATTGTTTGATGTCGATAAATATTGTTTACAAGTCAAGTTGAACTCAAACTTGTAATGAACATGACCAAGCCAGTGATAATGAAATCTTTTCTATATTATAATTAGGTAGGTAGCTGATTGAAATTAGAAAACTGTTATTTTTATTTTAAAAATGATTATTTTTAATAACAAATTTATATTTATTTATTTTCATAAGCCGCCATCAAAAATTCGATAAGCTGCAAAACCAGCGTATTCAAAATTCCATATACAGTAGATACATCCCAGCCACACAACACATCTCATTCGTTGTATTGACTTTATTATTGATTTTATGTCAAATTTTATCGATAAATTTATATGGTGTGGTTGTCACGATTCCGCCAATTTATTTTTGGCTGCAGGATTTAAGATAAGAAGTTTTTGCGTTTTACTGTAATTGACCAAAAAATGCATGGTACGATAACGAGTATGCAAACAATTAAACCGAAAAATATTACAGTTTGCTTTGGTAGCCGGATGACAATTTTATGTTAGAAAAATCCATTTTTTTCAATATTGCAACACTTTGGTTATTAAAAGTTAAAAGAAAAATTTAGCAGACAAAGCTTAATTGATTAAAATACAATTTTTGATATTGTAATATCCCATTTCTGATTCTTTATAATTATCGAAATGTTATAATTAGTTGAAGCAACAACACGACTATTTTTAATTGATCAATTACTAGAGGATTACCCGGTGTTATTAAAACTCACAAAAGTAATACATATAACATAAAATTGTAAATTGGATTATAATTGATTTTTCACTTTATCAATTACAATTACGATTACCAATAGCATTACCATTACCATTAAGTGTTTTGGCGTCCATTAGAGGGGGGACCAAAGTTAAGTAGATTAATCTACCAGCTCCGTAACCTTCCAGTACCTGATCACAATTCGCAAGTGTACGAGCTGCCTTCCCGTGGCAACCACTGGTAACTGATATCATTAGGTAGAATATGGACTTTTGGCACATGCTAAAGTATGGCGTTAAAGGAGAAACCCTTGACAAAAAACCCTAATCTAAGGTGGAACAGCATATGCCGAACAGCCGAAGAATGAATGGCTGATAGGTTAATCAGTTCATAGTATGCGGATTCTGGTTACCAGGCACTCTCCAGTTTTATTTAGCCTTCCTGTAGTAAAGCTGGGTGATCTACAGGCGACTTTCCATTCCCAACAACTCTTAAGAGTAAAATCAAAACGGATGTCGGAGCAGGGCTAGGAATATACGAAGTGGCTGAACGCCCACATGGCCCTACGACAATAATAATAATTATAATAATTCGATTACCATTACCATTACTTTACCATTACCATTACCATTACTTTACCATTACCATTACCATTACAATTACAATTACCATTACCATCAAGACTACTATTATCATTACCATTACGATTATCATTACCATTACCAACTCTTTCCTGATAAACAGTGAAATTAAGGTAGTGACTACTTATTGTAGTGACTTAAGGTAGTGACTACTTATTCTACAATTATTGTAAAGTGGATTCTGATAACTTAAAAAAAATATTCAAGCTGAGAAGTTATCCATTTTGACGGATGTCACGTAGTGGAGACAATAGGGGTATCAAGATGTTTTAATTGTAATGGTTATGGCCATCATAGTAATAAATGTACCGGTAAACTTTATTGTCCAAATTGTGGAGATGATCATCTACTAAAGGAGTGTAAAAGTTAGGAGACAAAGTGTTGCAAATGCATTGCAGTAAATGCCAAACTGATTATGAACATTGCCACTAATCACTCGGCTTGGGATAGTTCTTGTACGGTGTACCAACGAAAGATGAAAACATTGAAAAACCTAATCAACTACCAATAGCAATTCATAAAAAGAGACATGCTGTACACTAACATTCGGAGATTACCCTCGAATTTCTTGGAATTGAAGTAAATGTTTAAAATATATGAACCAGAGATAGTGTTTCTCAGCGAAATACGAACTACAGAAGATATGTATGACTCAGAATTTTATATTGAAAATTACCAATGCGAACGATGCGATTCGGATAGTCGCCATACATGAGGAGTTATTATGTACATAAATAATAATCAATAAGATTCTTTCGGCTTTTTATAGACACAATAGATTAATAATAATGGCATTCACAACATTTTCGACTTGTCAATCAGAAAAATGAAGAGGCCAGTCATTTATAATATATCTATGATACCAAAAAAGTAGAAATATCAAAATCCCCCCCGTACTTTAACCCGAGAGTTAATACAAAATGTATTTTGACTCTTAAAATGAAAACCTTTCCTTGCGTTTTCTGTGGGTAGTTTGGTTTCGTACTGATAATCTCAAAACAAAAAGTTCGATCTACTCATCAGGTAGCTACGACCAAACTACAAAAATACAATTCCAACTCCATACTTTAAGTATGAAGCAAGAGTGTAGTTGACTTAGCGAATTATAAATAAATTCACCAAATCAAATAACACAAGGAAAACTTTTCATTTCTGTGTGTTTTATGCCAACACGAATAATAGAAAGAGAAGTTTAGTTGTCTGTATTAAATCAATAAGATTCTTTCGGCTTTTTATAGACACAATATATTAATAATAATGGCATTCACAGAATCTTATTGATTTAATACAGACAACTAAACTTCTCTTTCTATAAATAATAATATAAGTTTCAAAATAATATCTAACTGCAAAAGGGACCGCGCTTGGTTTTTAGCGATTCAGATTATAAAAGGATATCATACGACTGGAATCTTTGGTGTAGTTTATAGATCATTAGAGAGAATCAGAGAATACACTTTAATGTGCTAAAACTGTTTTATTTACTCGAAAAGGGGGATCTTCCTAAATATTTAGATACTTTGTTTGCTAAATATTTAGATACTTTGCTGTGATATTTAGACAGCTGTGTATGTCTACAGAGAAGTCTATAATTATAATACCAGAATATTCATTTTAGATTACCAAGGTACTGAAAATCATTTTCTCAACGATCGCTAGGGTATAATGGTGTGAAGTTATATAATTCGTTCAGCAACTATTGCAATCTTATTGACCTTCAAGAGCTAGAGTACGGGCAGTTTATTCAACTATTTCACATATTCATTAAATAAAAAAATAATATTTAGTTATTTAGTGAGATATACAAATGGATTTTATTAATTAATTAATTTAGATAAAAATAGGTTTTATAAAAATGTAAAAAATTATAAATAAATAAATACCATTACCATTACCATCACCAGTATCATTACCATTACCATTACCATTACCTACTCAATAGCTCTTTAGTAGTGTATGCCAAACCCAACACAAGAGGCTGAAAGTGACTCAACTACAACTTTTCACCGCCCAGGGAATACGGAGACGATACCTGACATCAGCTTCGCTTCCGAAGCCTTGGCGCCACGCATCCAGGAGTGGAGAGTTATGGAGGACAATAACCGGCGGTTTGGTTGTTAACAAGTTCAGGAAAGAGCTGAGGAAAGGTGGGCAGCAAACGGCGAGGAGAACGGAAATGGACGGGCGATCTGCTATTGAGGCACTGGTATATTCACAATGGGTATCATCATTTTGGATTGCGATGCATCCATGCCAAGGAGAAAATACCGCTGTCTTAGAAAACCGTCTGGGTATTGGTGGAATCTTTTTGGCTCTATTCTTCAGTTTCCAAATATGTTTCTTTTACTTTTTAAGAGCAGAGTTTCAAAAGGGTCTATTCCCAATCTTTTGTTTTGTAATAAGTGGCCACGAATTTTTAAAAGCCGTCAAAAATACTCTTACCAGCTTGAAAGCTTGTAACTTGATGTCTTTAGCCGAGCGAATATATGTATATGGATTAGGGAAGTAAGTTCGAGATCCCAATTGATTAAATTTCGATTATGGTATGGTTTAAAAAGTGGTATTTTATTCATGATATTTAAAGAGATGCACCTGTGGTCAGACATGAGAATATAATTTGTTACCCGCCAATTTAAAATTAAGTTAACAATATAGACAACGAACACAGTCTAATATCAATGACTTCCCGCCGCTCATAGCTTTTATTGAGTATTTCTAGCTCAGATGATCTTATACAATTTAACAGAGCGAAACCCCTGTGTTCAAGGTCATGATCTCATATTTCGACAAGGAGCTCGGAGATTGACCCTATCGAATTCATAGATATCTAGAATGTAGAATGAGATGAGATGATACCTGAAAAACAAAGATTATACAGAAAAAAACATAAGATGTAGGTAAAGAGTGGCAAACAAAATAAAAAAAATGTTAAAATAAAGTTAGAAAATTTAAAAAACCAAAATAAAATATTTTACAGTACAAAAAACAAACAAATTAGTTGGAAAAAGTGGGTAAGTATTCATAACTAATAAAATACAATATAAAGCTAAACACAATAATGTAATTATTTATTATTTCGAGCAGTGACCTGCACTATTCACTTTGATTTCTAAAATATCGTGTTACACTGAATATCCTTAGAAATACTAAATACTTTATAAATTTTAGGCATCAACTTCAGTGATATGGAATCCTTAGATAAATGGCCGTAGTTTGTGCAAGATAAATCATAAATAGGTAATGGTAATGGGGTTTACGAGGTGCCCATTAATCTATTTCATAAGTGTTAAGCCAACACCAAAATACCTAGGACCAACATTTCTTGTTTGTGCAAAATTTCACTAATATCTAAAAGTCCCAGAGGATGGGCAAACCATAGAGTTAAACACCACTCAAATCTAAGATCTCTCGCAATTTAATCCATTCATAAATCGCTAAAAAAAGAAAACGCCTGTCAGAATTTATTTAGATTTAAATAATTCATGCTCAAGTTAACTTATGGGAAACATTAAAAATCGAAGCAACCCAATAGTGTTATTTTATAGACATTTTTTTTACTTTCAGCAGCAGCACCACAGACAATATTATTGATTCGTACATATTAAACCCAAAAAATAAAAAACTAATCAAAATCACACCGCACATTTCCATTATATTCTATTGTGCGTAAAGCATTAACATTCCCACCGCCAAGAAGACAAAGAACCAAACATTTTTTATCCAAATTTTCATGAAAATCTCTTATTTATTGTACTGTTTTCCCGATGATTAAATTCTATTGTTCTTGAGAAATCGTTACATTATTCATATACGATGTGCGTTTTTGTTTATTTTCTTACTTTTGCACAAAAAGTTCTACATTTGAATTTGAATGAAAAATTGTAAATAAATAAAAACCGATTATTTATTTATTTTTTATTTTTTTGTGAAAAATAATCATCACACAGTACATACATACACACACACATACAGGCTCAAAGTACTTTAACTTATCGATTTTATTTAAATTAGCACTCTCATGAGAAAATCCTTTTTTCATTTTTTATTTGCCAAGCTTTGTACATATACGTATCTTTGTACGTATTACGAGTAACAAAAAAAAAAAAACTTTTCCGTGTTAGTTATTTACGTTATTTATTTAGCCTTATTTTTATTTAAATAAGAAAATTGTAGAATAATGAAAAATATAAAACTGAAGCGTGTTATGCGGTATCATAAAATGCAGAAAAAATATGGAAAACCTACAAATCGATAGTAAGTGGGTCAAAGAGGGTAATTTTCAAATCAACTTTCTGTTTTTTTTTTTTGGTTTCGTAAAAAGAGGGTAATGGGTAAGGGTTGAGACTTTGTAGAAATTTAAAAAGAAATCTTATTTATTTATATTATAATCGTATATATCTCACCATCGTTCTTTTTCATATTCTTTGTGCGCTTTACTTACAGTTGAACGAGGAAAAAAAAAATTAAATACGAAGACAGAAAGCAAAGGGAAACAAAAAAAAATAATTTTTTAAAAATATAAAAAATAGAAATTCGATAAAGAAAAGAAGTTTATTTATTCAACACCAATTACTTTGAGGTATTTTTATTTTTCTTGTGTTGCTAAGAAAAAAAAAATCCCAACGCAAGAATATTCATTTTGATCTTGGCGCACACAAGATATAAAAAAAATAAAAAAAATTGTTTGATGTAATCAAATAAAAAAATTAATTTAATTTACATGTATTTACATTTCCTTGTATCTCCGAACGATACAAAAATCTACATTTTATGTGTATCACTTTTGCACGAAACATAAAAAAATATATAATAACGGTAATAATAATAATAATACGTTACAATATACAACAAAAGCATCAGACAACATAAAAAAGCTTTGAACTTTTTAACTTTTATAAAAATGAAAATTAAATTAAATAACTTAATTCTAGAGAAGATGGAGTTAATCGTGTTGTTACTTTATTAACTTGGGTGATTTTATGTTGTTAACATAAATTTTTTTGTTATGTTTTTGAGGGGTAATTTTATGTGATTCTATTATATTTGAATAATTTTTGTAATTTGGTGATATGTGAGATTTGCGAGCTTTTTATTTTAAATGTCGTTGATGTGCTTGTATAAAACCCTTATTTTTTAAGTTTTTTTTTAAGATTTACTATAAATCAGCACTGACTCTATTTTGAATAAACATAAATAAAATATGTCAAGTGAATTCATCGAAAATGGCACTATTCAATAATGCAGAAAAGAAGCCGCAGGAAATAGGGAAGAAATTTAGCAAATGTACCTCTAAATATTGCGGAACCCTCTGAAGGAATGTAACTCAGTCATTAATCAATATCTGAGTTAACTTCTTTAAGAGCAATCTTTAGAATTTAATTCATTTCAAATAGTTTTGCCGAGAAGGTTTGCTACTTATCTTCGAAAGTGTAATTTAATTTTATTAAATATCTTACCAACGATAGGGATAGCTCGAAAAAAATTACCCCAAAATTCTTCAATTCACAAGAAAATGTTTTTACTTATTGGAGAGAGTGGAATGGACATTTATGCGATGTATAACCTATTGATTGTCCGAGCTTCAAATATGCCTTAATTGGTTCTCGTATTCTTGGTATCGGGTACCCGGCTATCGAGTATCGCGAAAAATTCATAAGTACCCAGCAAATTTTCCGTTATTTATCTGCAATATATACTATATATAATATCAGAGCCCGCTAAATTAGCCGTTAGAAAAATATATTTTGTCAAAACACGTAAAAATGCGCGAAAGCAAAGATGCACAGCTTCTAAATAGATTGCTAGACACGGTGGAACACGCTTATTTTGACAATCAATCGATTTATAAAATTTAAATATTGTATCACTACTGCACACAGTGAATTAGGCGCTACTACCAACTATCAACAATAAGTGAAGACTACGGTATATAAAAAGCCAAAGAAATTAATACACTTCATTTCAAGCAGAGTTTATAAGGTTTGGAAGTGTTTTCATTATTACTATATTTGCATAAACTTTCTAAAAAAACAGTTTGGTAGTCAGATTTTATTACGCTTAGTCTCGAGACAAAACAACATTAAAAATGGCCGATAAAAGGTCAAGTTCTTCTAACATAGAACTTTAAAAAATAATTGGATATAATGAGCCACATTGCTGCGCAATATCGGATCTAAATTTGAATAATTTACACGAAGGACTACTTATGGTTTATGAACGGCCGTTTTCAGAAGCGGGACATATAATTACAAAAATTCCATGTTACTTAGCCATTTCTATACTTTCTACACTTCATGGCTTCTTATTACTTTTCCCACTATACCGAATGTGTAAACCAGCGAGTCAGTAATAACTTTATGTAAGAATGCAAAATACACAAAGTGCGTGTTACTGACCAGCGAATGAAAAAAATTAAATAAAATAACAATTTTTTTCGATTTTTGACATGTTTACTATAGATTTAGAACTAGTACTAAAAATAAATCCCACAAGGAGAACTAGAATACAAATTTGTAAAACGAAATTATTCAGCAAGAAAACGAAATCATTTCACAAAACCGGAATCTACATACTGGACCCCGAAACACCGATCAGAAAAGTGTCGTGTACGTCCTTCCATCCTAAATATTGATAGTTTTGGTCGAAATTTTGTAAAAAGATAGATTTTAGTAATAAGTAGTTTGTATTAACTTTTAGGTCCATTCGAGTATAGAATAGAGGGGTTGCAGTGGAAGAGAAAACTGCCAAACAGATTTTCTCAAAAACGAGACAAACGATTTTTTTTGTTATGTTGATGATAAATTTGACAATTCATCATCTACTTGTTCACAAAATTTGAAGTCGATTGAACGTCAAGGCCGGTCTCCATTTGATTTTTCTCTTGACAATTTTTAGTACATTTTGCAAAATACGTACACAAAAATGGTTTTGAGCATGCGCATTGAAATTTTGTCAAGAGAGGAAAAGATTAGAATATTCACTATTTTTGTCATGACGTTGTGCCAATTGAGCATAATTTGTATTTTATGCTCAATTTCTTGTCATTTTTGTTTAATATTTTGACAATTAAAATGAAATTTTTCTGGTTTTTGGGTAAGTTTTAGGTGAAATTAAAACAAAATAAAAATTGTGGAATATAAATATAATGTGCCAAAAATTCTATTAATCGAAAAAGGAACAAAATTCAATTTTTTCTTTTATTCTCAAAGAGAGCAATTTGTTTTATACTTTATGTTAGTAGTTGTACAAAATTGTCATGAGCCGAATATCATTTAGTTTTTGTCAAGAGAAAAATATGCAAGTGAAGACCAGCCATGAGGGTCCTTTTAACAAAAAGGAGTGATATACATTTGTTTATCTATTTGCCTAGGTAATGTCCAACTTTCCGAAGAAATATTTTCCTACAGTTAATACGCCTTGCAAATTCCTAGGTGTCTTTAAGATAAAATTCGAAATTTACGAAATTTAGCGAGCTTTAATGGCGTGTTTTTTTATTACATGGGAGAGACCAGAGAGATATAAAAAAACATTTAGCGTTTTTTTATTTTCTCGGATCGATCCGATAATTTTTTTAGCGTTTTTTTATTAAATCCGAAAAATCACAGATTGCTGTTTTTCGATCTGAAATTTATTTCAGATAGTACAGAGAATTACATATTTTGACGTTCAAAATAGTTAACACTATAGCCTGAGATAACAACAATGGAAAATTAATTTTTTAAAGTCTATTGTAAATAATTTTAACGGTTTCTTGTTCATTAATATTTAATTTTCTTTTTATGTATTGGGCATGTTTTTTTTATGTCGAAGTAATCTGAGAAATAATTTAAGTGTCAAAATACAGATACGCGTTTTTTTTTAGTATCCGAGGAAAAATGTATTTCTCTGAGTCGTTTTTTTTTACGCTCGGATAATTTTAAAATTGAATCTTTTTTCTCTGAAAAAAAGTTCAGATTGTTGTTTGACAGAGATTTATTTTAAATAAAAACAACACGATAATATTTATTTGGTAATCTTAAACTGACGTTTAATTTCTTCGACGCTAACAAAATTATCATTTATTTTTCACGGATACATCAGCGAAAATATTTATCGGATTTATCCGATATATTATCTATCTGTTCTGTCTTATTTCTCCGACATTAAAAAAAACACGCCTATTAATTATGCGTAGGAAAAAAATTTTCTTGGCCATAATGTGTTACAAAACAGTGGTTAGCCAATTTAAATAGTTAAGCAATCTAAATATAGTCTGATCTCTCTGGTCTCTCCGATGTAATAAAAAAACTCGCCATAAATATAGCAATGTAATTTCCGTTTCTATGACATTGATATTTCTGACATTGACATTTCTATGACGTTTTTTATTGACATTTTATGGTATTTTAATGATTTAAATTTCAACAACATGTTGCTCGACACATTATTCGTAAAATGCTTTCAGAAAATTGCCTTTAAAGGTATTATTTCTGAGTAATAAATTCTCTTGGTATTCAAAGTCGTATGTAACTTTTAATAGCAAATTACTATGGGACGCTTAAAAATAATATTCCGCCATTGGGGTGGAACAGGTTCAGGAGAGCTGGAAGATATATAAAATGGAATGCTTTATGACAAGAAGGCGAGATTTGGTAACAAATCTTAATTAAAGTTAATTCTGATTTTGTATTGTTTGTGTTTTATTATTTTGAATTTTCGAATGGTCCACAGCGATGCACCGTTCAGACTGAAGCACTGAGTAAAGAATTATTTCAACCAATTCTCACGTTGCTCTCATAATATTGTGATCTGAACAAACGGCACAAATTTTCAGAAAATAAATTTTTCAACATTATGGATGCTCTCTGAATGGAGTAAATTAAATTTTTAAGGATTTACAATAGTATACTAGAGATGTATAGCATAACTGATCAAATTATTAAAGTTCGAAGATGAAAAATGGCGAATGTGACTTTACTGCTCAACACGTGTTAGTTCTAAATAATGTAACATTATTTGTGAGTCTGTGATTTGGTGGTATGAAGGTAGAAGATTTATATTGTCGTGACCAATTATCATATTGAGGAAGAGGTCTCCAAATTTAACAAAATCCGTGACATATTTTATTCAGTTTTTTAAGATCCAGTTTCTGCCCCCAACATATCTCCGTTACCCCAGCCTATGGACCAGCAGGTAATTTTTAACTCCAAGAAGCTCTACACTAAAGCACTCTTTGGCGTTGAGTGTAACTGAATAGACCAATCTCTCAGAAAGTTTTGGAAAGATCACTTACACGTCTTTACTTGTCTGAAGATGGTTGAAAAGCGTGGAAAAGTATTACCAAGTAAACCCTCACTTCCTCTTGGAAGAAGCTTTGACCGAAGGGTGTGCTCGAATGTGGTGTTGATTAGTTTTAGACAGTACCTGCGACACCTATAACCAACGAGAGTGTTTCTTTGGCCAAGACTATGGAACTGGAGGTGGATAACAATGATATCAATAAGCTTGTGAAAGAGCTTAGGCAGGAGCTGACTACCAAAGAGCTTATAGAGTTTTCTAGTGTATCCCAGCAAGAGGATGCATTGGAGAATTCATTAGAGGGTGATGGCGAAGTAACCTACTAAGCAACAATCTCTTATACATACAATTTTTTGAGTATTTTTCCCGGCATGGAAGGATTATTGAATTCTATATTTATTTATTTATATTTATTTATTGTAGTGCAATATATTTTTTATATTTATTTTCTCAATTTTGTTTGTTCATATTATTTATATAAGAAAAAGGACGTGGTTACCGCCCATTTTTATATATTAAAAAAATCGAAAACACCGAAATAGAAAATAAGAAAAGGTTGGTCACCAACTAGTATGTGTGTAAAAATGAAATTTTTACGGACATACAATGAGGTCAAAAAATTTATATAATATTGAGGGAATGAGGAGTTCCTTGTATATTTCCAGTTCTTCTAATCTGTTTATTAGTGTTCCTTTTCGTATTCTGTGAGTTTGTGTTGATGTCAGTGAATTTTTGCAAGTGTTGTGCATATTTCGAGTCGCTTTTTCGTTTTCCGCTTTCCTTTATATGTTCTGTAAATCTGATTTCGAAACGTCTACCAGGTAGCCCGATATAGATTTTGGGGCAATAATTACTTGCATTCTTTCAGATTAAAATATCTATGGGTATCTTTTGTAACAACATATTATGTGGATTCCCTATTTAGTGATTGATCTTCTGTGATTCTGATGCACCAATCTTATTGATCTCGCTATATAGGTGCATGGGGACTGGTGAATATTAATAATTTGAGCATTTTCGATAAAAATGGAATTAATTCGCACCCGAATGAACTAATTTTTAAAAATTCAAGTCTTGAATTTTTTAACCAAACATTACGTAAGACTCTAACACAAAATAATATTTCAACATTTCAAAATTGTGGTACAAATTCAAACCCAACGATATTTTAAAAATTATACCTACCACATGATCCAAATAATATATTATACTGTCTAATAGATTCTGGCGCGAATTTGAGCTTAATAAAAATTGCAAATTTACATCCTGATTTTGTGTATTAACCTGACGCTAAGTGCATGATTACAGGAGTATCAAATGATACTTTTCAAATAATTGGTTTATCTATTGTAGAATTGTTTTTTCCAGATTGTATTTCATTCAAGCAAAATTTTCAGAAAATTCCAAATTCATTCCCAATCCAATATTCCGGCATTTTGGGTAAAGACTTTGTAAATTTCTATAATTGTAAATTAGATTTTACTTCACATTCAATTAATTTTTAATAATAACTTAGTTAAATATACAGTTTCGCCAAATTCAATACAGTCTTCTCAAATAACAATTCCTGCACGTAGGTACAGAATTTTTTTTTAAAATTAGACCTTCGTTCCCTAATGGGGCAGAACTAGTTTGTTACTCAGAAGATGTACTTTCTGGAGTTTACATCGCAAACTATATTTTGAAAATTGAAAATGGGTCTACAGTCGTAAGTCTGGTACATTCCAATGATTACGATGTTGAAGTAAACTTTGATCTAAAATTCTTCTACTCTGTCATTGCTGCTATAGAAAGATAATAAAATACCGGTATATGACGTAATCACTACTGCAACACCGGGTACCTGTTTATTGATTCTTTACTAAATAAAAAAGTAAAACAATCTGTATGGTTTAACAAATATTCAACATTTAGGCGTAATTTTATCGCAACCGCTGCACAGTGCGGTGGATTCCAAAAAAGTTGACCAAAAGTGAAAAACACAAGTAAAGTGTCTAAAAATTTGCACCCAGGGGTTGTTTGGGTAGTGGATTACGGTAGGTTTATATGTGATTAACTTAATTGAATTTTTCTCATGTTCAATTAATGTCAGTAGTGTTCGTCCTCCAAATTCAAAATAGGACGATATAACTTACTGACTTTTTGAACCAAAAATGTAACTTAGTTTAAATACTGAGCGAACAACATCCGTCTTTATGGAGGGGTTTCTGAGACTTATCGAAATGGGTTGAAATGATTCAATAGACATTTATATAAAAAAGTGTTCACTTAAATCTTTTGCGAGTTGAGGGTGAACTCGCTCGTTGTTTTTTTTATTCAAATCAAAGAAATTTGTTAACAATTCAATTTATAAATTTGATTCTGGGATCGTGAAACAAAATTAATAAACCTAGTAACAACCAAATTGTTACAGTATTTCTAAAAGAAATGAAAATGTGTCGTTAAACTCAAGGGGGATAAAAAAAACGTTTAATCTAATTTTTTTCTAATATATTGTAACAAGGGATAAGACATATTAAATAGAAACAAAGACTCTATGATTTCTGCGCATTTTCATCATGTATACAGCTTTCCTTATCGGATTATTTAAATTACATTCATATGCATCAAATTAAGTCGCATCGTTAGCACTCTTAAAAATTTAACGACTTTTATATTTTTAATACTCAAAAATTTTTTTTGTATTTTTGTGTGTGATTTGTGGTAATTTACAAAACTTTTAAGAACATAAGACCTAAGTAATAATTGTATGATAATAAACCAAATTTTTATGTTGTCTGTTTCAAAAAAATCTCATAACTTTAAAATCTACGAAAAAAAAAAACATTTTATGTGTTTCTCGTTATTTTGATTTCGTTATTTCGGTTGTTGGAAAAAAATGCCATATCAGCTATAAAATCACTGGAAATAAAACAACGGCAACAACAGCAAAACGATAATTTCCTTTGGGAAATCCAAATACATAAAATATTAATATATTTTCATTCGTATATTATTATTTATATTTTTATTGGTGTTGTTGTTTGTTTGTTAGTAATGTTCCATATATACTTATTGGGATTTACAAACAGAATATTTAGGATCAAGATATACATTTATATGATTTTAAATTTAAAATGTAAGTATACAACAATACGAATATATTTGAATACATAACATTTTTATTGCTTAGAAAAATTTGTTTTGTTTCAGGAAGTAACTTTACGTATTAAAAGAATGTAATAGCGGAGTATATAAATTTCCTAAACCCCAAAGAGATTCGCTTTGAAATATTATTTTCACTTTCCAAAAGTTTATTTTATTTAAATTAATAAAAGCTGTAATGTATATAACTAATAATTTTATTTGTTCCCAGGTATGCCAAAATCAAATGAAACATCGCAAATTTCAAATAGCTAAAACCCAAAATTACAAAAGATAAAATCCCGCTTTGCAGAAAAACTTTGCAAAGTTAATGTGATAAGCGAAATTTTGCGTTTACCTCTTACACACTGCATTTGTCGCTCTCAGTGGTACGTTTCCCGTATTTATTGGGAAATCGTTTAATTTCTCAAGTAACTTAAACTTAAAATGTGCCTCCTTCGTAAGCCTTCTCAATTATACTTAAACCGATCTTTAAATCGAGACATTTTTAAGATAAGGTAATCATCAGCATTGTTTGTAAATCAATCAGTTGTCTTAGCGTTCTCGTGTTTAATAAATAAAATTGAGGCAAAGAAACATATGATCATAAAATTTTTTTAGTATTCAGGATTAAAGTTCTCGGAATGCGTCAATTTTAAGTAGAAGGAAAAGCTTTACGTCCTTAGTTCGGAATTTCACAATTTATATTTTATTTAACAGTATTAGGCCGATACTAAGCGTATAACAGTTGAGGATAATTGTTTGACAAATATTATTCGAAACTATTATCGCTTTTATCGGCCGTATATTGTTTACTATTTTTCGTCAAAACCAAAAAATGGTTCATGTTAATAATAGAAACTCAAAAATACAATTTCTAGAAACTAATTAGGCAGTCTAATTTCTTACCATAGAAGCAGTTGGTCTATAACAACAAATGTTAAATAACGTCCACGGCTGATATAATAATGGCTGTGGCTGTTCTCGATGGAATAACAATCATGGAAACACTATGGATATGATCAAATAACAGCCTGGTATGACGAAAATCAATTTACCCGTTTAGCTGGATAACATGAGAATAAAAAGTGAGATTAACTGATAATGAAGAATGATCATTGAAATGAAGAAGTAAGTTTGTGTAGCGAAAATCTCAACTTTGCAAAATTAAATGTAAAATGTAAAAAATAGAATTAATAGAATTAAATGTAAAAAATCAGCTGGTACAGTCCATGAGGTAAGAGAGGGGATTTTTGTGGGGACGACGCGAACTCGGATGTCTTGGATTTACGTTTGATTCAAATAGGATTTTAACGTGTTGATGTTACTGATTTTAGTTGAAATATTTTAAGCATAAAGTTGAGTTGATCTTACATTGCCTGCACCGTATCGCGTATGATGTAGTATTTGGTTTGAATTCTAATGCGGAAACACTTATTTTGTAGTTATAATCAATTTTTTTAATTTTCCATTTGGTAGCAAATAAAGTGGTAAACTTCACTGAACCGAATGCGTTGTGTTGCATTTGGAAATAACCCATATGCATATTAGATTCCCAGAAATAGGAACCATAAGCCGGAACTATACAGAAAAAAATAACTCAGTAAAATTGATAACATATTAGTAATATTGATACAAAACGCAACCCATAAGTAAAATTGACACAATTGATAAATTATTTTATCAGTTTCAGGGGGAAAAAGCAATGTGATTAAGAAGTACTATGTTGTAATATGTATAAAAAAATTATCAGTTTGATAATTTATTTGTATAAAACTTCGTTTTAATGTTTTATCAGTTTGATGAAATCTTTTATATCAACATTACACATTTTTTCAAAATTGTATAATACACTTTCTTCTTGATGATTCAAAATGAATAATTAACAAACAATCCTGTGTCGATATGATAACTTAATTTTAAGAAAAACACACGAATTTTTATTAATTTTATAATAAATTTATTATTAACAAACAATGTTTGTTTAATATACATAGAGTCCCCTCTCCATTTGATAAATCAATTTTAAGGAATTGAAACAATTATTTTTGAATAGGTATAATATCAATTTATTATTAACAAAACCGATTTTATCTTTCCTGCATACGTATTGCATATAAATATATTATATTTATTTATTATACATAAAATCTTCAATATAAAATACTTAACTTAAAATAATAATTACATATTTAATATAAATAATTCAATTTAATAAACAAAAATCACTTTAATAAAATTAAGAATTCATATTAATATTTATGTACATATACTATACATCATACTATACTACGTATTATTATTAAGTCACAATTAAATTTTAAATAAACTAAAATTATAATATGTACTAGTTTTAACAATTCAAGATTGTTTATAGGACAATTTATATAATATTACATAATTTTGCTACTACTCCATTTTCATATTAAAATTATATTCCTTAATTCAAAAATAATAAATATAAAATATTTTTTTTAATATTTAATTAATTCAATTTTTATTTGTAAGATCGCCGATCAATTGCAATACAGCAGCTGATTTTATGTCATATTTCGTTTTTAAATTATAAAAAAAAATTTGGATAAAATTCCAGAGAACTTCAGTTTCGTCTGGATATTTAATATTAAACACTTGAAAAATTTTAAAAGTGACGTCGATAGCTTCTAAAAAATTGTTAAATTTATATTTCACATTATCTATGTACAAAAAATAATATTATTTATATTAAACATATCTTCCTCAATTAAAATTAAAGGCTGAATTGGCTTTTTTGAGTTCTTCTTTAATTGGATGAATGACTTAATGCCGATGAGATTGGGTGCTATGGCTAATAAGGATTCCTGGGAATCCTTAATTGAAAATTTTTTTACACGCTGTTCTCCAGAGGTTTGCCTAGAAACTTTTCTGGTAGTTGGTATGATGACAGAAGGCAGCAAGTAAAATATTATACATGTTCGACTGTCTGTAAATAAAATATATATTTTGAAATAGCTACCCATTGAAAATTAATTTTAACGTATTTAATGTATTGCATGAATATTTGCTATAAAATTAATAATGTGACACATACTTTCACTTATCATGTCCCAATTATCTCTCAATTGAATTGTATTCATAACTTGAATTGTATTCTGTTGAAAATATCTATTAGAGCTACAGACTGCGGGCATAGGTATGAGTAATCTATATTAATCTGAAAAAGTTATAATTAAATAATGTCTAACTTCATGAATAATTTGTTTAAAAAAAAAACACCAATTTGAATCCTAGTTTTTCTTTGTAATGAGGCCACCGTGTGAATGCATTTTCCGTAGACAATTCCTTAAATTGTTTTATTCGCATTGCACATGTTGCCCGCCAATGACCTTCAATATCCGACCATGTTTGTTGAGTTGTTCCATTGGGCGAATTTAAATGTTGTTCGACATCCTGACTCCCAGTCACGCCACCACTTACAGCGTCATCTGGTGAATTATACAATACATTTAAATCGTCTGTTGTAATAATAATAGTAATAATTGGTTTTAACGATCCATTGTCAACAAATTTTTTTCTAAAATGTTGACCGTGCAAATGAGAGCTACACTACTTTTTAATTTACCTGGAATTTGAACGACCTCGTTTTGATTCTTGCTACCATTCATGTTGCTATTGTTCGAAAGAACCAAATTCCTTTTAAAGTTGTAAAAATTGTGAAACAAGATTCCACCAACTTTGTTATTAATTTTGTTGTAGTAGACCCAGGGCCACGCCAAGCTTACTTGGCGCCCGGATTCAACTTTAAATTTAGCGCCCCCCCCCCCCCTCCCGTTTTTCTTTCTACTTGGTCTAATTAATTCACCTGGCAAAAATGTAGATTCACAATAAATTGCCTCGGCCATTTGCCTTGCTTCTGCTTTCATCGTATTAAACCCATCGTCGGATCTGAACACTGAACAGGATTATTATTATTTTTTTGGTGAGGGCGAGATCTGTTATTTGGTATTATTATCATCTTCTAATGTGAATGTTCTTAATTGTACATAAAATAAAACTGTGATGCTTTAATTTATTTATTTATCATTATTGACATTCTTTTAAAACCTATTTTTATCTAAATTAATTAATTAATTAAATACATTTGTATATCTTACTAAATATTTTTTTTTCTTTAATGAATATGTGTAATAGTTGAATAAACTGGCCGTACTCTAGCTCTTGAACGTCATTAAGATTGCAATAGTTGCTGAAAGAATTATATAACTTCACACCATTATATCCTATAGCGATCGTTGAGAAAATGATTTACAGTACCTTGGTAATCTAAAATGAGTATTACTGGTATTATAACTATGGACTTCTCTGTTTGTAGACAGCAAACTATCTAAATATTTAGGAAGATCCCTCTTTTTGAGTAAATAAAACAGTTTTAGCACATTAAAGTGTATTCTCTGGCTGATTGATTTCCAGCTTAGTTTTTCTAGCATGTCTTTAATATGTGTTCTATTATCCGCGTTTAAAATGCTTCTCATAAATTGATTCTGTATTTTTTGCAGACGTGTTAATTGTGTATGATTCATGATAAATAGAACAGGTGAGCAATAATCTACATGGAGAGCTCCAATTGATTTATAAAATATTGTGTTGGTCTCCATTGGTAGCTTGTCTTTAATTCTGTTGAAAAGTCCTAATTTTTTATTCATCTTTTTAGCTAAGTAATCCAAATGCTGGTTAAAACTTAAGTTTTCATCAATGACGACACCGAGATATTTGTATTCTTTAACTCGTTCAATGATTTGGTTCGCAATTACAATATCTAAGATACCCTCGTACTTGGTTTTGATTGACAAGAACATATACTTCGTTTTCGAAATGTTCAATGACAATTTATGAAACATCAACCATCCCCATAAATTCTCAAGATCTTCGTTCACTTTTTGTACTGCTTTTTTATGAGTTGGTACCGAAATAGTAAATAATGTGTCGTCCGCAAACATATTAATTTGACAGTTCTTTATAACATCTACTATGTCATTTATATACAAGATAAATAACAATGGTCCAAGTTTTTGGAGTAAACTTTACTTTACTGAGTAATTATTTTCATATCAAATTATTGCATAAAATAAGGCGTTTGTTTTAGTTTAATGAGTAATAATTATTATTTATTATATCAAATGGTCCATGGAACTCGAAAAAGAAAATCCAAAAATATGCGAAAATGCCGCCCGTGTCGATTTGCCGCCTGGATCCCGTGCTCCCTCGCACCCGTGGATGGCGCGGCCCTGAGTAGACCTCCTTTAATACAATGTATTTAATAAACATGTAAAATCATGTTCTGCGTAATACTTTTGTATATTTCTCCTCAAAAATGAAAGCTTTAAAATGTCCTGCAAATCTATAATATTTGATTGAAGCGGATCTATAGTTAATATTAAACTAGGCTCGGTCGGGTCAATTGAAATGGCTGATGTTTTTTGTTTGTAAGATTCAAGTTTATGCTGGAATTTTATTCGATATCCTAAAGGCACATGTCTTAGCATATTTGCTACTTCCGACGGAGACAAAATCTTTAACGCTTCAATGTCGATACATTTCCCTGTAAAATTAATGAATTAGTAATCATATGTCGCAGGATTTCTCACAAACAACTTACTTAATAAAATTGGCGTTAAAAAGGTCATACTCCACTCAGCCATAAGTTCTCTTATACCATCCTTTTGATCTTCCGATAGATTTGGGTAATTTACCATAGGAGGTATTGTCACCTAATTCATATAGAGAATTCCCTGCTCAACATCCAAGTTCTGGAGCACGGTACTCTGGAAGTGAGTTACTTGGTCCGAAAACTGATTGGTTTGAAAATCAGAATTTATATTTTCAGACATGTTAGTTGTGTTTTCTAAAAAGTATTAATTATAAAACATTAATTAGTATTAATAAATTAGTTTAATTAATTTCTGGAAATTAGTACATATAAAACCAAAATATTATATTGGAACGAAATAAAAGAATAGATACATTGTCGATACGATGAAATTAAAAAAGGTGCAAAATAGATGATGTTTTTACTGATGAGTTAATTATTAATTTATATGAAAGATATTGCTTAAATAAATTATTATTTAGATACGAATATTATTTTATACAATGACAATATGATATATGTACATAATTATGATAAAAAATTAGAAAATGCTTTGTTTAGTTTTCGAATTTAAAGTAATCTTTTAAGCGAAACATTGTTTGATTTTTTCCGTTTGTCATTAAATTGAAAGGAGGACCACTAAAATGTTTAATGTTGTTAACCGAAATTTCTATGCAGTCATAACTATTGACTAAATAAGCATCGTAGTGTTCCAAATATGAATATACATTTCTTTCCTCCGAAACAATTATGATCTCTTCATTATCGTTAATAACGAATATTTCTAATATTTTGTGGAGACATAGTACGTCTTTAAATGTGGTTAAATAAAATCCGCTTTGATAAGATTTTCCTTTAAAAGTTATTTGAATAAGACTTCAGCATTTTATCTCAAAATAAGTTTTGTATGAACTGTTCTTTTTATGAATATTTTTATATTCTAATTGATGTTGAATCTTTTCTAAAGCATATTCTGCAAATTTATATTGATATTTTTTTATTTTGCTCTTTATATTTTGCTTCCATGCGCATACACCAAATGAAAGGTAGTGGTCCTGATTCTTGAATAATGTGCAGATAGTGTACAAGATGATGATTTTAGATTATCGTGGAAAAGTCTTATGTAATCTAGATTGTGTTCTTTTATTAAAATTTTAAATATTTTATGTTTTCTTTGTCAAATTTTGGTGACAATATTGCATCAACTAAATGTAATAATGTAATCATAAATTTCCATACTACTTCTCCCTCTGGTACTAAATCTCCAATTATTATTGGCAAACAATATACTAAACTCATCATCTCACGTGCAGAAGTTTTAAGATGAAAATTCTTTAAATGGTTCATTTGAATAGGTGGCGATGTATTAGCCATCTCAATAGATCCATAATTAAAGCAGTTTTAACGGCAATTTAGCATGTCAAGGGTGAAATATTTCCTTTTTTCAATTAAGTGTAAAAGAATATGGCAAATATCATAATGACATATCCCTTCAAATATATCGTGCATTATATCTACTGAACAATTGTTAACAACATGAAGAGAATGCAAGGTATTAAAGATTGAATCCCTGGAAATACTTGTTGCACTGAAATTCTGTAACGAAACATCATTTGAATAGTTCTCTTTCGTCCTCATTTGGTCTGCATCTTCTTGACATTGTGTTTGTGTTACAATTTTCAGACATTTGCAAAATCGGCAAAAATTGTTGGCAGAAAATGATCGACTAAAATCACAAACCCTATTTACAGCTAAGTTATCACCTAGAATCAATCCTAAGATCAAAAATGGGTGCATTGGTCCAGTGTCTGTTCTTATCGTGATCGCATTTTCTGCTAAATTGTACATTTCCTGAATTAAGGTTTTAAGGCACTTTTCATTGCCGAATTCTTTAAAATCGGTACTTTTTATAAATCCAGCGATAAAATATTTTGAAGTTTTGATGAATTTAAATCTAATGGAAAGCTATAGTAGATCCCACAAGCCGACTGCAGAGCTGCATTTGATCCTAACGGATTGTTAATTTCCAGATCATCTAAATATAGAAAATAAGGTATGACTATTTTGTTTTCTTTACTCGCTACTTTCGTTTTCCATAAATTTCCTTGAACAAATTGGGATATGGTATTGTTAGGCGACTTTAATTTTTGCAATTTATTTAATGTACATAACAAGCTTTCCTTTTTTCGAAATGTTTTTGGAATTGAAACGTTAAGGGTAACATAACCCCTTTTAAGTCCCTCTCTTTGTAAAAACTTTCACCATTTTTATACTGAACGTCAATTTGTCTGTTAATAATAAATTCTTTAATATTTTGCGTTCAAGTTTTTTCTTTTAACCAATTCACCATTTTATATTCTGAGTTAAAATTGTGAAACATTATGCTTACATTTCTCTGCAATTATTTCTAGTTTGCTTTGAGTTATAGAGTTTTCGTTGATGTTGAAGCGGTGTTAGAATGGCGTCTTTCATAATTGTTTGAATGAAAATTACATCAGATCGGGCAAAGTTATTGTTTCCATACAACTTTATGATGAATTGTGCTATATAGTTATCAAATTCATTTAAAATTTGTAAGAAATTTGGGTGCTGTGGATCATAATTTTTGGCTGGTAATGTTAGTTCCGGTTCTTTATCGCTATTTAAATCGCAATCATTGTGCGAGTAGCAATCGTTTAAAAATTGAGTTTCTTAATTAAAATGTTTTTTTGCATGCCGTTTGAAGGTTGCAAGTCTAGAAAATAAAGCTTTACAATCGACTGACGTACATCTATACGTGCTAAATCTGTTAAGATTGTGAAAAATTTTGTAGTGTAACACTAAATCATTTAAATTTGCATATCTATTAATGGAAGTACACATAAAGCAATTCATTTTAATAGTTGAGGTTAGATAAAATATTCGTTATTATAATTCGTTTACAGATTGCTTTCTATAACAAGAAAAAATAAAAAGAAAACATTTTCACAAACCACTCAATTTAACCTTAAAACCGTGTTTGGGAAATACAGTTCCTCTTCTAATCAAATCAAATAAATCGAACTCTCCATTACATTTAGAAGCATTTAAAAATATTTATTTTTATATAAATTGTTAACTTGTGATTCAGTTAATTATTTTATAAATAAACCAAGTACACAAAACTAGAATCATTTAAAAAATGCTATTATCCCTACATTTAATGAAAATTAATTCTGCGGGGAATTTTATTCTCCATAACAAGGATTTGAATTGTAAAACATACACACGAGTTTAAGGTTAAAGCATGATTTTTCGGCTATGCTAATTTAACACTACGATCTTCTCACTTTAATGGAGCCCCAGTTTTTATTGTTACATAATTATGCACTTAAAAAATACTTACTTAATGAACAAAACTGTTTATTATAAAGAAAATATCACTTAATAACACTATAGCTTATTATTATTCACATGTAATTAATCATTTTCAATTAATTATTTAAACAAAATCACATTTAAAATTTAACACAACCATTTTTTGTGAAATCACGGACTAAATAAAATTAACAAAAACGTGCTGCTGCAACACACCAAATTTCCCGTTATTTCTTTTTACAAACTGTATCAATATGATAATTCATTTGTCAAAAAACGATTTGAGAAAATAATGTTATAAATTCGTTAATTCTGTACCGAATCAAAAAGTCGATTTTATTATTTATATATTTATTTACAAACGATTTGTCAAAAGGTTAATTAATTTTAAATAAATGATAGATATAACACTGATGAAAAAAAAAATTAAATGAGTCGTAATCATGTCCACAGGTTTTTGCAAAATTGAATTGCCATGATACGTACGAGTTTCCCGTATAGCTTTACTTTAGAGCGATGCTTGTCTCTTATACCTTTTGGGCAAACCGGTCAAATGAAAAAAGGTGTTTTTTTTCGCAAACGTAAATGCTTCTACAATTTCAATGTCCGGATTATAAAATTGAATAGAAGCCAATAGAGCGGAATTTCTAAATATTTTAATTATTTTAAGCATAATTGATGCCATTAACAGAAAATCTTAAAGATACTAGATTGCCTCCACGGCTTCGCTAAGTGGCGCGGCGCGGTTATTTGGTCAAATGTTCGATGACATTTTGGTAAAAATGAGGCTCTACAGGTATAATTTCCCGTCTTATATTGTTTTTTAGCTCCGAAATTATTCTTGGCTTATGGGTGTAGAACAGGACCTTGTCATATGCCCCCAGAAAATGTCTAAAGGTGCCAAATCACATGATTCGACGGCAAAATAATGTAAGCTTTTTAAGCAATAGATGTTTCAACAATATTGTTTCGACACTTGTTTGTTACGTAGCGCCATTTTGTTGAAAACTTACCATGGAGGTCCATATCAGGGAAATCCGGCCACTGAAAATTAGTAATCTCCGCCCGATACTTCTCTCTACTGACGTTTAATGCTCCTTCTTTATCGTTCTCGAAGTAGTAGAGTCCGACTACCAACTCACAATCAGCCCTTGTATGAGAATTCTTTTACTTACCTAGTTGATAATGGTGGCCAAAACTTTCGCGTAATGAGCGATACGTATAAGATTTACAGAAGGCGAAATCCCGTAATAGCGTTGAAAAATTTCTAGCCGTTGTTGAACGGAGAAGGAGAATATTTATGCCACTTCAAATTGTAGAGATTCCGTTCCGTTTTTTTATTCAATTTTAAAATCCATTGAAAATGGAAAATGCTTTCATAAGTTTTTTTTCTAATGGTTCGGTTGCCCTAAAATTGAAAATACATTATGTTTTGATTTTAAATTTTAGTAAGTATGGTTAATTTTTTTAAACGATTCTTACTACACAATTTGTCCAAATCGATTACGTGGAAGAGATTTGAGGCAGAAAATTGCTTATACATATTATGTTCTTTCGATTCAATTTTCTGAAATGTGTACCAGAACTGTAAAATTATTTATGATTATTATTTGAATTCATCGCATTTCATAATCGAGAATGAAGAATAATTTTGAAAATTAAGTAAGCTCTTAGCCACATCAAGAAAATCGTTATTAATTTTAAATTTACAAAATATTTATGGGAAAAATGAACATAATATTTAATGTTAAGATAAATTTCGTAAATAAAGTAATAATTATAACATATTTAAGAAATTGATAAATTGTCTATCAAAGAAGTAAGATAGTTTTAAAATCAATTCTTAAAAGATTTATACATTCTTTATTTAAAAATAAATTTAAATAATTCTTGGTGCGGTTAGATCGGTTTATCTATAATTTTAGAATAATGTACAGAGCTTATCGAGCTTTTATGTTGCGGAAACACAAAAAAACATTAAACTATGTTTAATATAAACTTTTATAATAATAATCTAGTTTCAGATACAAACGTACAGAGCTTTTCGAGCTTTTATATTTAGAAAACTTAAAACCAAAAAAAAATTAACCTATGTTTAACACAAACCTTTGTAATACACATTTGGTTTCAGATAAAAACATATTTTAAATTCCCAATTTACATCAAATATTTAATATGGCTGTTCAATATTTTGTTGTTGTCAAAATCAAAAATTAAACGTTGTTGTTGTCAATACTATTAAATACTCAAATACTTGTAATTTTGGAGGTTCAACATCATTTTTGTGACATATTTGGTGTTAACAATATTATTAGTTTAATTTAAGAATATTGCACAGATTTTTTCGTGCTTTTATGCTAAAACCGAATAAACAATAAATACTTACCTTTATGATAATACATTGGCTTCATTTAAGGAAATTGATAAATATTTTGTTGTTGTTAAAATCCTAATTTAAATGTTGTTGGTGTCAAATCTGTTAATTACTCAAATACTTGTGATTTTAGAAGTACAACGTTATTTTTGAATCATATTTGGTGTTAACAATACGGCGTATCCGAGAATCTTGCTGAGGCTTGGTCGTACATCCGTATCAATCAATCAATCAAAAACAATATTTGGTGTTAACAATAACAACGGTTAAGTTTTGAAATTTTTTACATTGTTTTATGAGGTTCTACCCCTTAAAAATAACTAATTAATTTCAATTTAATTTTAATTTTTAGAGATATTAGGTTTTCAGAACATTGTTGTGTTTTCTTTGGATTACTGATACTTTGAATTGTTCCAGGTTTTAAAATATTTAAAATTTTTAAATTATTAAAATTAAATTTGAATTAAGTTCAGTTATGGGGTGAGGGAAAGGACGAAAGGTTCTGGCATAAGTCCTGTGGAACCTGCCTCACTTTCCATAATCTTTAGACATAAATAAAATATGCAAAGCAAATATGTGCTAGCTTTGATCTTCAATCTGCCCATTGTTTCGTTTTTTTTTCGAAATGCTCGTTGACAATTTTTGAACTTATAGAATCTCTAGGTTTTCGTCTTCAAGTGTTTTTAATTTCTCTAATTTTAGAGTACTGACTTTGCTCTTTGACAAACCTCTTAACAATATTATTTTAGATTTTTCAATACTAAGCTTATATGTAAAATATGAAGCTGTTGCTTGATTTAATACCTCTTTAGCTTTTGAGAATGACTCGATTGATTTACTCGTAATTAAATATTAATTTGTCCAAGTATGTAACCCGTAGACAGATCAACAATCCGATTATAATAGAGTATTCCATCTGTTTATCGCCTTTAAAAATACCTCCATACCAAACCAAACCTAGCTGCGATTATTGATGTGTTTGTGAAATAATCGAATTGTCGGATGAACTCATTTAATTATCCATTAATTTTACGCTGGGTTGAATAAAAAGTAAAAATTATTTATATAAAAAATGAAACGTTCGAAAATCCCAAATTTATTTTCTATTTCCTAATATTATTTCAATTTATCATCAATTTTTATTTGATTTGATTTTTCCACGTAATAAAGCACTAATCAATAATCAAAGAAAAGTGAGAAATTAGATAAATCGATATACAGTAAGCGACAAATAATATACATTATTCAATTTTTTGTTTGTTAACCCAAATGATGTATTTAAACGATTTAAACAGTTTGAAAACCAGCAGTTGAGGCTTCCAACATAGCCACAGAACTTTTTTTTGTTGTTACAAATGTCGTGTAGTGTAAATTGGAAAATATAAATCACAATGAAAATGTATACAAAAAATTGGCATTGATTTTCCGTGATAAGGAGTGTGGCGCAGCGGTTAGGCTTATATAAACTTAAATTTCTTGGGTTAGTCTTTATTTTTTGAAAAATTCTACAGTATGTTAGTTAAATATATCAAAAATTAAAATTTGGTTTCAATTTTGTAGGCGGATGTACGTATGTAAACAAAAAATCTTAAATATAAAAAGTAAATAAAAACGAAAAACGAAAATTATGCAGATTCCCTTTCTACAATAAATCTAAAACTAATCAACAGATTTTTTTTCTACAAATGAACTGATAAAATAAGTTGAAAGCAAAATGATTAGAAAAGTGATTAGATTAATGTCTGATGTGTTTTCCATTCATTTTTCTTCTATTGATAAATAAATCAAATAAAAAATCGAAAATAGAATAAAAAATGAAATCTGGAAAGCACAAAAAAACGTATACATACAAACACACACATCGACGCACATTAAATAAATCTTTAATATATTGGAAATACGTTAGTATTAAAGATATTAAGTTTATTTATATAATACATTGAATACCCATGAAATTTGGGGGTGTCAAATTAGGAAGTGTTTTTATAGTGATTTTATGGGCTTAGCAGGAATTTAATGAAAAACAATATCGTATTAATCTCTAATTTATTAGAAAGTAATTAAATATTGAAAAGCTGTAGGTGGATTGGGAAACGTAAAAATGTCCGTTTTTTATAAAAAATATTAATTTGAGTCATTTTTTTTATTTTGTAATTATGTATGATATATATTATTAGTAATTGGATCGGTGTACAATGACAAACAGACTGAAGTTTATTTATTTCGTTTGATGTTTGTTTTCACATAATATAGATACAAATTATTTTTTTTTTCTAGTTCAAATTTAATTTATTTATTTCTTCACTACAGCATTTATTGACTAGGCCGAATGAAAGATATGTGGTTTTTCCATTCCTGGATTAAGTTTACCGCAACTAAACGATTTGCCTTTTGGATTAATCGCAAAGCAATTGATAAACTTAAATGTTACCACAGCATGAGTTGCAAAAACTTTCTAGGCTTGAGAAGTAATTATGATATAATCTTAAGTTTATTTATTTTTTTTTTTTTTTTTACTTTTTATAGATAAACATTGTGTATATCATACTTAAAACTACATAAGATATGTAGAAATTTGATTAAAAACAACAATTTATTTATGTTATTGTTGTTATTTTAATTCAGGTACAGCACACTTGTATGAGGTTAAAATTTATATAATGAATTTAAAATATTATTTAAATTTTAACCTCAGATAAGTGCAGCTCGTTGAATTTTCAGCGCGGTTTTAATTCGTAGAAAATTATCGATAATAATTGAGCACTAGTTGTATTACGAGTGAAAATATTATACGATAGGTAACGTTAAATTTTTGTAGAAATTGGTGTCGTAAGCAGCACCAACATTTTAATATGAAACCACCAATCCCAAGGAAGAACCTAATAATAAGCCTATGCAAATAAGTAAAATATTATGGACAAGTAATTTAACGGGCACAATACTTGATGGATGGTAATAAACCTTTTGTTATTCTGAAAATTGATTTAACGAAATATTTCATGTAAATACGGTTACAAGAAATCATGATTTTTACTATTTAACTGCCACGTACGAGTGTTCCTTCAAACCCTTCATACAAGTTTTATTTATTTCTGGTTTGATTTTATAGCCCATATATAAATAATAGCATTAAACGAATGAAACCAAACCAAAAAAAAAAAAAAAAAAAAAAAACTTAAAAAGTCATAACAGTTTTTCTTTCATTTTCATTTCAAATGATTTATTTCCTTTTTGTTGTTTATATGATTTTCTTCATTTGGGTTGTTTATTTTTATTCGAGTACATACATACATATTTTATTTATAGTCCATAATATATTTTTGTATGAAGCCCAAAAAAATAAAAAATAAAATCCTACAATAAACTGAGCATATTTCTGTTTGGGTACATACATATTTTGCTCGTGCTCAACACTCAGTGTTATTTTCATTTAGATGCGGTAATACGACATTGAAATTCTCCGGCATGTGTTCACAAAACAGAACAAATGGAAAATATCTTTAGAGACAAGTTGTGAACCAAACAGTTGGTTGTCTTGTTTTCTGGTTCTGCGAAATGGTAAATTTGTTATGTTTTTATAAAATGATGTCTAACATGTTTGTGGGTTTGTTTTTCATTTTGTTGAAAGGCATTATGACATTAGCAAATTTGCCGAATTTAATTTTGTTTTTCGTTGTCTACGTATATTTTATTACCGTTTGATAAATATTAAAAATGTTATATTGATCCAGTAAGATTAGATAACTGTTGTTTGTATATAAATAAACTGAGATGATTTTTTGTTAACCGATATATTTTATAATCATCAAAGAGTAGATGTAAATTTTTTTCTTTTATAAAATTTGTAATTAAAAACAGGAAACATTGGTATCACAAAATAATAAAAGTGGGTAACAACAAAAAAAAAAAAAATTAAAATTAAAATAAATAATTCCTGAACAACAGAAAAAGTTTCAAGCTTTCGTAACAATATAATTTTATTCTGTTATAATTACCTTTAATTGAACCGAATAAAGCGATTTCGTTGTAACAGAAATGAAAAAGGAGTAAAAGCTTGTAAAATAAAAGCTTTTTTTATGAATATTAATTTCATTTGTTTGTTGTTGTTTGTTTGTTTTATTTCCATTGTTCTTATACTTATATAAAAGTGTATTATAACAAAAATAAATAAAATAAAACTTTGTTAATTAGTAATTTCGTTTTTGTTATAGCAATGTTTGAAAACGAAGTGGATATAGAAGAGAATGAACTATGTAGCATTAATTTCACAAAAGGAAGATCTCCAAATAACGCTTGTTATTTTCCATCTCGCTTTGATCTTTTTGTTATATACACCTGCTCTGCTAAAGTTTTCAATATAATTATATTTAAGTAGAAATTCTTGTGATACATTAAAAATTCAGATTGTTTGAAAGTGATTTTAATTTTTTACAAGCTTTACAAAAAAAAACCATGTTCAACAAAAGTGAGAAGATTTTGTGCTTCAAGTACTGTTTGCTGGTGAATTAGAACTTGAGGAAAATGTTTTACATCGGATTTTGTTTGTTCTAAAACTTCCTGTTAGAGAATTTGTGGATTTCACTTTCGCCCTAAATTATTGAATCTTCACCGAAATTCTTTCACTAAAATTTTTCAGTTAGGTACATGTGTATTAAAATAAATCAATACTTAATAATAAAACACTAAAATTGTTAAAAAAAATTGTATTCCATCAAATTTTCAAATTTGCAAATTTTTCTAAGTTCGATGATATTTAGAATGGATGTTTCACGACTACTGAAAATTTGCAGTTAAATATTAATCAATTATCAAATATAAAGTATTTTGAACTTTACGAAGTGATCAGAACTTACAATTCACTTTTTTCATTCAATTTACATTTCAAACATAACCATAACTCAACCCTTAAACTATAAAAGTAAAAAACAAAATGTCGGTTCAAATACCTTAACCTATAACTTTAAATAATTCCCCAACTTGACCCAGACGCATGCTAATTGTTATAACATTCTTTATTTTAATTTTTACTAATACAAGTACTTAAATATTTATAAAATTAGGGGTTTTCCAATATGTTATGTTAATACATTATAAACCTCAATACAAATTCATTTTAACTTAGCTCAAACCAAATCTCAACCCTCCACTGAACTCTACACTCAACAGCTAATTCAATCCCGAAATCAACTCAAACTAAAAGCGGGAATGAACTCAACTCTTACCAGCTCAACATTAAGTCTCACTAGACCCTCAACTCGACTTTTTTAACCCCTAACCGAATCTTCCCGTAACTCAACCCTCAAATTAACCCCAAACTCAACATTCAACTCTCACCTTAAATCAAAACAATTCGAAAACTTCATGCGTACAAGAACTAAACTTAATCCAATTTCTACAGTTCATTGCTCGTATCGCATACATGAACTTAATTCTGGCTTATTTTCAATTCAACTCACAGCTCTGTCCCATATAAATACACAAATGAATCAATCGCCGAACTTCAACTCAAGCTTCTAATTCCACTCCCAACTAGACCCCTATCTCAATACTACATATGTACATTCTCAATTTAACCGCTGACTCCTACTCAACTCAGCCATAGTCCAATTCCAACTAAGCCTAAACTCGGCCTGCAACCTAGCCTAAAAGGTGAACACTAAACTAACGAACAACGAAACTTCCAAATCGGCACCTCGGTCTTAGAAAGTACATGTGTATATGAGCTCAACTCAAGCTAACTCTTGTTCAACCGTCAAATCAATACGCAAATAAATCCCCAGCTGAACTGTTTATTAAACCTCAACCCAACCATAACTAAACTCCAACTCAACTACAACCCAACTCGAAAATGGAACCCAAATCAACCGCCAACTCAACCGCAAACTAAACGATCAACTTAATCCTCAAAACAGCAAATAGAAAAAATTATTGAACTGGTTACTACACTCTAATTCAACTTCAACACAATTCACTGAAACTAAACTCTCATTCAACCCGTACATGGAACCTAAACCAATCCTCAACCAAACAACATACTCAACGCCCACCTAGCATAGAGAAAAAATTTGTCAACGTGGTAATATCATGCTTTTCAATTTTTTTCCTTTGCTTGTTCAACAAAAACTGATTGGTGAAAACCATTCCAAATCACACAAAATACCATGGGTTCGCAAAATACCATGGGTACAGACATACATCCAGAAAGACGGACCCGAATTTCTTTGTTTTGCTTTTCTAGACTAAGGGACTTTGACAACGTCGAGAAGAATGGTTTTGAACCAACAAAAATTTTTACTTTTTATTTTTTAATTTTACTTTATACTTTTTTATTTTTACTTTTTAATTTTTACTTTTTACTTTTTACTTTTTACTTTTTACTTTTTACTTTTTACTTTTTACTTTTTACTTTTTACTTTTTACTTTTTACTTTTTACTTTTTACTTTTTACTTTTTACTTTTTACTTTTTACTTTTTACTTTTTACTTTTTACTTTTTACTTTTTACTTTTTACTTTTTACTTTTTACTTTTTACTTTTAACTTTTTACTTTTTACTTTTTACTTTTTACTTTTTACTTTTTACTTTTTACTTTTTACTTTTTACTTTTTACTTTTTACTTTTTACTTTTTACTTTTTACTTTTTACTTTTTACTTTTTACTTTTTACTTTTTACTTTTTACTTTTTACTTTTTACTTTTTACTTTTTACTTTTTACTTTTTACTTTTTACTTTTTACTTTTTACTTTTTACTTTTTACTTTTTACTTTTTACTTTTTACTTTTTACTTTTTACTTTTTACTTTTTACTTTTTACTTTTTACTTTTTACTTTTTACTTTTTACTTTTTACTTTTTACTTTTTACTTTTTACTTTTTACTTTTTACTTTTTACTTTTTACTTTTTACTAATCAGATTTTTTTGTTTTACTGCTATAAAATGATGCGATGAGTCTCTTGGACTCATATATTTATAAATTGCAATAACAAAAATAAAATTCATTTTCGCAATTATAACAGCTACGATAATTACTACAAAATTAAAATGAATCTGCGAGACTGATCCCATACTGATTACGGTTAAAATTAGCCTATTTTGGTTAGATATACAGTATACAAATGTTTAAGCTCGGTTTGAATATGTAACCTTTCTTAAACAATTTTAGTAGGAACAATATTTAAGAAAATAAAAAAAACACTTTTAAAAAACAAAATAAACATGGGTTATTTAGAATTCATACGAAAGTAATAGAATTCATAAGCAAGTAAATTAAAGGGAACTACAATCATTTTTTTGGTTAGTAAATACTAACATATTGACATTTTTAGGTTTGATACTAGATCCTCGCGTCGGTCGGAAATTATTTACCGTGTTTTGCTAAAGATTCTTTCGGAGCGCACTGATGTAGCAGGCGCACTGAGAATTATTTTCGAACATCTCTGAAGAGCATTCAACTCTAAACCATTTACCTTAAATATCAAAATTTTTATTATTGAATTAATTGGAGGAATTACAAAGTTTGACTATTTCACTTACCTTCCATAATAATAAAGAGTCAGTGTCAGCACTAGAATTTACACGTTCCAAATACTGTCCCATCATAATATTATTATCAACACCACATGTACGACGCCGAGTTTTTTCTGCGATTTGTTCCTCCATGAATCCAAACAAAGTTTTCACCTGGGTTGTCTACAGTACTGTTTCCTAATCTATTACAGAAATACAAGTTGACCTTACGCTTTCAGTTGAACAAAATCCTTCAATAATCCATTTTCCAATAAAAGTACAGCAGCTTTTGCATTTTCCTGTGATCAAATTGTTATACATTTTAGACACTCTGCAAATTTTTGTTCTTTGTCGCGACTAAAATAACTTCACACATTCGATATTTTTCGTTTATTCGGCTTGTTTATTTTTGATTCCACGTAAGCTTAAACCTTCGTTTGTTTAAATTTAAATTTTAAGCATACCAAAGAGAGACTATCAAAACTAAAACCATAAGCTAACCATAATAACCCATCCACAATTTATCCTGCTAATGTAAAATCTATTGCACTAATATTAATAATATTTGAAAAACGGTTCTAAAAATATCAAATAAATAAATTCTTACCACTGTAAAATATTTAACTTTTTAACCGATTGAAACACAACCTAAGTTTAAGCAAACATTTGTAATATTATTTTTAGGGATCAGAATTACCTTTGTTTTAATGTGTTATGTAAGTACAATAAGTAGTCCGTTCCGTTATTTAAATATTAATGTTTAAACTTTGAAGTTTTTTTTAATACCACTGAAATATTGCTATTTTGAGAGTTTTTGCGTTCTCCTCTTATAAATACTTAATTTCATAGAAAAATTTGTTGTACGTTTCTAGGTAACATGAGAAATCAAAATACTGTGTCATGTCAATTAAAAATCAATGAAGTTTGTAGCTTTCTTAAGATATTTTATTAGTTTTTCGTAAATACTTTTCACAGCAAGTGCTCAAAATGGCCACCTCTATTTTCAATGCATTTTAATAATCTTTTCAGAATTTCTATTGATACATTTTTGTTATTGAAAATCTCCCTTACTGTTATTGCACCCGCATCAATTCTTTCATTTATATCTTCTGCAGTTACAATTTCAGAGGAGCTCCCCATACCGAATTTGTTTCAGTCCGCGTATACAGATTATGGTAATTCGTAATACCGTCCCTCGTAAACTGTGATTCATCCATCCATAGAATATTGGAGAAAAGTTTTCGTCGTCCATTCTAAAAGTAAGTTGCAAAACTCCCTCCGTTTCTCAAAATAAGCGGGCAAAAGACCCTGGGCGGGAGTATAATAGTATGGGCGAAGAATATTGTCATGAAGAATACTTCAAATTTTAAAGAGTTTGACATAGTGAACCGTAAAGACAAAGGTCTGATAGCTGATACTGATTAAAGTTCATTTCTAGCCACTCGTAGCTTTGTATCATCGATGTAAACAGAAAAAGATGGTACCGAATTAGTATCCACCCGATAATTAACCACACTTCCAGTTTCACGCAATCTTCTAAACGTCATGATAAATGTTTTAGTAAAAAGTATTTACGAGAAAGGAAAAAAAAAATATCATAAAAAGGCTACAAAATTGATTGATTTTTAATTAGCATGACACATTTTTATTCGAATTTTCATGTTATCTACATAGAAACGTAGATCAAATATTTCTGAGATTTGTGTGGGTATTTGTATGAAGAAAAGGCAAAAGTTGTTATTATTTTAATATTTTTTGAGTAAATAACTAAAATAAAAACTTAAATATAATTCAAAGTTTAAACTATAATAATTAAATAACGAAATTTGCTACCTATTTACATAATACATTAAATCAAACGTAATCCTGATGCCTAAAAATAATATTACAAATGCTTGGCTTTTGAAAGAAAGTATGCGTGAAGGTACCATCTCAAACTAATTTTCTTGAACGCACTGTACCTCAGTAAATATTGAAAATAACCCCCCCCCCCCCCCCTAACAAAGGATTTTTCTGTTTCAAATTAATCAAGGAATCCTACCTCAAAATATTTACTCTCAAGTAGAAAACATCCTGAATGCACAAAAGAGACTGTTTGTATGTGTAATTGGTACACAAATCCACACACATTGACCGATTTGAACCAAACTGCACGCAATTATTGTCTAAGACCTAAGAACGGTTCAATATCTCACCCTTCATAGGTTTTATGTTAAGATGGTGTGACTGTATGATGGCATGATGCTATGATGGACGAATGTATGCTTGTATGATGGTATGATATTATGATGAAAGAATGGTATGATGGTAAGATGGTATGATGGTACGGTGGTACAATGTTACGATAATATGATGGTAGGTGGTGCGATGGTATGATATATAATTATATGATGGTATGATGGTGGGATGGTATGATATTAGGTTAGGTTTAGGTGGCGGTCAACTAGGACAGGCATAAACACAAGAAGGTCCGTAGCCATAATGGTATAATTATATGGTGGTGTGGTTGTATGGTGTTATTATTGTGTGATTTTGAAGGAATGATGGTGATGGTATGAAGGAAATGATGGTAAATGGTATAATTGTATGATAGTATGATGGTATGAAGGTAAGTCGTATAAAGGTAAATGGATTGACTTTATGTTAGTATAAAGGTATGATGGTAGGTTAGGTTAGGTTAGGTTTGGGTGGCGGTCCACCAGGACCAGGCATAGACACAAAAAGGTCCGTAGCCATACCACAAATTAAAAATTTTTCCTCCAACTCATTGAAACCACTTTGAGCTTGCTATGAAGCGCTGGATACTCCTGACGTCCTTCTCACTGAGCTCCGCCAGGTCGTTGAAAAGAGGTGCCCCTAGAAAATTCAGTCTGTTTCATGCCAGACGAGGACAAGTGCAAAGAAGATGAAGTACTGTCTCTTCCTCCTCTTCGTCCTCGCAACTACGACAGTAGTCATGTGAGAAGAAACCAAGTCTACTCGCATGTCTGCCTATGAGACAGTGCCCCGTAATCACTCCAACAACCACGCTGATCTGACTCCGCTGAAGTGAGATCAGCTGTTTGGATCTCGCCAAGTTCAACTTTGGCCAGATCTGCCGAGTTATTACGCATGAGGTACTATTTAACCATCTGTCATTCGTCAACTTACTGGCTTCCTCCTGAAGCAGCAGTTTACATACCGCAAGAGGCATTTCAATATCCTTTTTGCTAGGTATGATGGTAACATATTACACAATTGTGAGATGGTTTGATGGTATGCTGGTATGCCGGTATGATGTTACCATTGTTTGTGATATGATGGTGGTGTAATGGTATGACTACGTTATTGTATGTAAGTCTTGTGGTGTTATAGTATAATGATATGATGGAATCGATGACGGAATTATGATTATTATTAATAACGGTACCATTAGTAAATCAGCCTTTCGAAGCATGTCATGCTTATTTCAATAACGACACAGGAGTTCTATGCAAATCTATTCCTCATCGAAAAAGTTTTACGCCGACTTCTTCCACAATGAAAAGCAAGAAAGTAAAGTCAAAGAATTTTAGAGAAACATTTTTATAAATATATAACTCAATTACATGGCAATTTTCTTTCACAAGCTCACATACAATATTTACTTCTTGGAAACCCAAACGAGATACTTGTTAATAAAAGAACCACTATGCATATTCGCTTTCTTTAGAGTTTTGCACATAATTTCGAATGCTCTAAATTCACGACTATGGCGATGAAATTTCTCGGTTTTGTTTAAAATTCAAATAAAGCCATCTTAATTTTTCAGAAATACAATCAGCCAATAACATGTTATCAGATAATTCGAAAAGGTTGTACACGCTTGGTTAGATATCGCGGTGAAAACGTTTTTCTGAAAATTAAGATTCATGTACCGACGCTCTTCATAAATGGTTCACCATATAACAATGCTATAGTGATCTTTAACACGATAAGAGCTACCAGGGACCAGGCGAAATACGTGTCAATGCAGAGAGTTTTGAACTCTGTAGTATTACATAATTTAATAATTTTTGTAATACGTATATATGCCGGACAGATTTCGTGAGATCAATTCAATAAGCTGCAACTAGCGCCATACCTGAAGAAAGAGATCTGTCTCTTTTATACTCTTCATAGGGGCGACAAATTTAAAATTCTAATTCAAAGAACGTCGCTATTGCTTTGATGGGATCCCGAGAGTGACCGTTCAATTAAAAAGAAACTCAACTCAGCCTATAACATCCAACAATAAATTAAACTGCCGTAGAGTTTCTAATGTCGTTTTTTGTTGTGTAAATTGCCCATTTAGTTAGTTCACTTCGCGACCACCTTTATCACTCAGTTTGCTTAAACAAAAGATCTTCGGCAAACTAGAAGGCAGTTGTTGATAAACAGCCACTATACGAATGTTTGGTTAGCTCGATTTTATAATCAAAATTTCATTTTCCAGATACTCTTCGAACTCCAGCATAGAGAACTCTAAACTTCTATTTTATATAAGAAATTTTCAATATCGTTCATTAAATTTTTAATGCGGTTGATATTCAAATATAAAATGTTAAAATTTCCAGCATTACCAAATTTAACAAATTTTCGAAAATCTTTAAAACAATTAAAACATTTATTCGTCGATTCTATATCGTATAATCTTAATCTAAAATAAAGAAAATTAAAATTATTTTAAAATATAAGAAATGAAACTATAAAATCTTAAGATTACAATAATTATCCATCAAAAAAGCTCCCAGATTGTACAAAAAAGTTGTAAAATTAAAAATTAGGTCTTTTATTTTGTAATATACGACGTATGAACTTGTGTTGATCGGCAGCATCATTAATCATCTGATTTTTGTGTTTTAATATCCTGCCTTTTGGCACATTTTTAGCATTTTTGTGTGACCAACTATCCGCCATGACGTTTGATGATTTTATTTTGTTTAGTCCTCTCAGCAAATTGCTTTTGTATGATGTTAATCTTTCAACAATTTACTGTTATTTCTGAGATTATTTACAATTTTCTACACCAGTATAGGGCCGTGATCTTTGCAATTATAAAAGAAAACCGATTATCGATCACATGATTATCAGCCAAATGTTAACAGAATATATGGAACGCATTAAGAGCGTTTGACAATACTGTTACATAGTAAACCTTGGTCCACTAACTCGTGGAAAATTCGGAAAATCAGAAACATCCTAAAAAGATTTAAAATTGGAATAAAATCATTGACTTTAGTATGGAGATGAAAAGCACTTATTTGATTTATAAAAAGCTTTCACTGGAAAAAAATCAGTTCAAGTTTCCCGTGGGAAATCTGGGAAATTTTGATTTTCCAAAAATCACTAGAAATTTTGTAAAACTCAGCCTCTAAAGAGTTTTGTTTGGACTTGAAATTCAGTTCAACTTTTTCGTGGAAATCTGGGCAAACTCGATTTCCCAAATATTACTAGATAATTTGGAAAAAACTGGATTGTTATATCTGAAGTAGGATTGCATTGTTGTAAAAAGTTGATAATGAAAAATGTGTTATCCCAGCCTAAAGTTAGCCCTTATCAGCCGATATTATATAGCCGAAAATTACTATGCATGCATGGAGATCATTGAAGACTTTTGTCAATATTTGTACGTCCCAAGATCTCTCGCCCCAAATTCTCGTAGAAAATTATGGAAAATCTGTGGAACCCAAAAATATTTAAAATTGGGATAAAATCTACCCCTAATACATTTTGTCTGGAGATGGATTGCATTGATCTAATTTGTCAATACCTATCGTTGGAAAAATAAATCAGTTCAAAAGCTGGAAAAATTTGATTTTGCAAAAATCATTAGAAACTTTGTATAAGATGTCTCTCTATTTCTGGTAAATCGATTTTTCCAACATTTCTGACGGTAAAACTGAACTAAATTTTTTTCCAGCGAGCTATTTATAGTACAAATCGGTTTCCTGCTGAAACGACAATAGACAAAGTTGCACACTCATAAAATGGCACACTAACAAACTGATAAAACGACACGTCATGATTTATTTATTTTAAATTAATGGCGCGCAAAAATTAAATCATCATTGTTTAGAATTTTGTGGAAAAGGTAGATTTAGTTTCGAAATATGCTGGCAAATGGAAATTTACATTTTAATTTCAAAACTAAAATTTCCATTCCCAGTAAGAATATTTTATTAATTTCATCGCGTGCCGCATTTTAAACGTAGATTCAGTTTTAAAATATTCTGGAAAATAAAAGCTTTCATTCTGGCAGAATTTTTCATTAAAACTGATTTCTAGCACACCGTGTATCAGGTCGAATTTTCTTAGATCATTTGCTCTACAGTAAAACTTTGATATACAAAATCAGGATATAACGAAAGTCTTGTTATAAGGAACTTACATAGAATCCCAAACTACAATATATCAATCTATTATCTTAACGTGAATTCCCTATCCGTTTCAATTACAATTGAGCTACTCAAGTTGACATATTTTGACCAGAATAAAGACAAAAACAAAATGTTAATTAAAATGTTTAATTTAAATTGTACATAAAAATACTTAAATGGGGCTAATGAAAATGAATTTTTTTTTGCCTTCTCTATTCCAATTAAATTATATGACCTTACGTTACAGAACAACGAAGAAGCAAAAGCTCTACAACTGAAATTGAAATTTTCATTTTTCTATGTTATGTGTTAGGAAAATAAAATGCTAACTATAAGTTAAACACTTAAAATGGACTCTCAACGCTTTTCTCTCATATAAATAGTTATAGCTACCGATGATATTTGCTTCGTACACATAACCAGTTTAGTTGGCAAGCAAAACAGACTAAATATGTTAACAAAGAGGACATTATATTTTTAGAGATACTATCTTTCCTGTTATTAGTGTTGCTGGATACATTTTAATTTTTAATATTTTTTTTTATTGACCTTCCAAGCAAAACTTTTATAAAGGTTTGGTTATACATATCTACAGCATAAAAAAAAAAATTTTATTTTTAGATTTTTATAATTATAAAAAAAAATAAGTTTTCATTAGTGATGATATTAAACGTTGGTTTTAGAATATTTGTTTTTTGTGTTCGTACAATTTTCATTTATTTTTATCGTGTCATCATAGCATTGTCAGTAAAAAATGGAAATTATGATTATGGTTAATGTTATTTAAAATTGTAAAGTGGCTATATAAATGAGAGACTAGATATTATTTCACGGTACTGATTGTAGCAGCTGATGAAATTCTTACTTGATCTTTTTAAAATAAAAGAATTGTTGACTACTGTAACTACATTGACTACTTAGGTATATTATTTTATTCTTCATTCAAAAAGTTGTTCAATAATTTTTTAATAAGCTTATTACATGTCGAAATAGCTGGATAGTACTTGCTGGATAGTTAAAAATTTAATTATTGAACAATTCAATCAAACGAAATTTAAAAAAAAAAATCATGCGGAAATTCTGTGGAAGGAACCTTTTTAATTTTGAATGTTAGTCCATTGTGGCATTGACTTGTTCATCGTGATGGTACAAACTTTTTCAACAGCTTATACTAATGAAACCTTCAAGATGGCTTCCATAGGATGCAGTCGTTCTATAGTCCCCCGACTCCCACCTCAGATGGAACCCAAATGGGATCTCTATACATTTCTGAAGCTGCTTGATTGAGTTTACGACAGCAATGAAATAGGGCGGGCAACACATTTTAATCACATTTGCTTATCACCGTGGGAAACGCAAACGGTTCGTAATAACATTATAATATTATCTCTGAGAATATTTATATTCCTCCTTTATCTTTGAAATGCTATAAATTCTAAATTTTACCACAAATTAAATAAAAATTTTATCGATTATTAAATTCTAATTTCCATTACGCCATCAAGTGTTTTAAATCCTATTTATATTTTCATTTTTTTTTTTTTTTTGCTAATGTGTGTAAATTTGAAAAATAACTAAACCATAAATAATTACCAATTTAATGGACAATTGTGTATTCTGTAAATTGCATAAATAAAATCGAAAATTTATTTTCCGAATAATCCTACATAATTCGATTAAAATATAGGTCATCGACGTAATAATTTATTTGAATTCATTGTAAATTCGATATACATATACATATGTATATGATACTAGAAGGTAGTATACATTAGTTTTTTGTTATGTGCAATAATAATTATTTTATCACAGTATCAACAATAATTACACCAATAATTTTAGATAAGAAAAATTATAAATTTCCATTTGGACCATAAACAAGAAATAATAAAATTAGTGAGGTGTTAGTTTATTTGGTTTGATAAAGTTTTCAAAATTGGAATTTTATAAGCGGGAATCAAAAATACCGCAGCCACCAGGGAAACCTAAAAGATACAAAAAAAATTATTAATCTCGACTTTTTTTAAAATATTTTGAAATACTAGTTTGGGGACAGATTGCCGATTGTTTAATCAAAAAGTTTAAGAATACGAATTTCTTTTGTCAAACTGCTGCTCTTCATAATTCAGCTACTCTTTATTCTAAAAAGTCCCATAAAGTCAATACGTTTTGTAAATAGCTATGAAAAAATTACCGAATATTACCGCTTTACAAAGAAATTTAAGATTCCAAATTTATTTTTTTATAATAGCGCATAAACTGTGTTAAGCGGTATTTGTTAACGGAAAACACTTTTCAATGCCAAAACATTTACGTTTAAATCACCTCGCATGTCTCAAATCAAATGGGGGTGTCGAGTATCATATGCGGGTGTCAAGAATTTAACATTCGCACAGGTTGTACGGCACGTCGGCCAAAAATTAATTTTTGCGGCGAAAGCAGTGTATTCCTAGTGGATTAAAATACAGTCCAGTTAGACTGCCCAGTTTATTTTATTTTATTTTTATTTTTGGAACTCCCGTTTTACGCACACTGTGTCTCTCGTAATATGTTGTAATAAAAGTTTTTTAAGTCAGTCACGTGAAGAGCTTCTTAAAAATAACTTCTGTTGTATCTTTAGCAGTTAACAAATTCTTAACCTTTACTTCAAATGAATCCAGAATAATTGTTAAATATTAATTTATTTAAAGTTAATATTTCCGAAAAATGTAAGAGAATTTAATCCAGTTTCGAACTGATGAGCCTATGATTGTATTCAACTTTGCTTGAATTGTTTTAATTATTCATCATTTGAATTAAATTAAAAGGATAGATTCTACCTAGCGAATTCAGCTGTGATGCTCCGCAGCAATCGCAACTTTTCATATACATTTTTTTGGTGCCGAAACCCGGGAACCACTCCCACTAAAATCAGATAAGTAGAATTTATCTTTATTATTTGTTGTATCAATATAAATCGAACCTTTCGGTAAATTTATTGCGTGATAATACAGTTAAGACATTTAAAGTGATAAATCTAGTGTTTCAAATATCAAAATATAAATTATCAAAGACAAGACAATTTAAAAGTGTTTTCTTAAATTGGCTGATAATTTTGCAAAATTAATTAAATTACGTGATCTAGCCTGTACTCAAATAAAATTTATTCTGCGATTTGCCAAAACAATAAATGCGGAAACAAATTTCGAGTCAATAACTGTTCGTCGCAATTTACTTGAAACTCGGTATCGTACATTTAGTGAATTAGAACACCAGCTATTTGATGACCCTAATTATGCCCCAATCAGTGAAGCGGTTGATGAAATTTACTGCGAAGCACAAGGATTATTAAAGCGGGCCTGCGCTGATTACGATCAAGAGGAACAAACCAATCCACATAATTTAAATGATACACTGGAGACATTTGTAGAACAATAGAAGCCGTTTTATGAGGGAGTAAATAATACCTCACACCACGTGCGCCTTCCAAAAGTTATTATTTAACACTTCTCCGGTGATTACAAGAATTGGGCATCGTTTCATGATCTGTATAGAACGACCGTGCATGATAATCAAAACATTACTGATGTCCATAAATTGCAGATCCTTAAAGGATTACTATCGGGTGAAGCAGCCGCACTAATACGACATATTCCTGTAACGGTAAATAATTATGCCGAAGCGTGGGATAAAATTTGTAAGCGGTATAATAAAATGGCTCCCATTGTGACCTCACTGATTCAAACATTCTTCGATCAAAAACCATGTTCCCAAGCTAACTCAAGAGAATTGCGTCGAGTTACCGAGTCATCTGACGAAATAATTCGTGGCCTTCGTGCGTTGGGGCCGGACGCTGAAACACGCGATCCATGGCTCATTCATATTGTGTTAAATAAAATAGATAGTGAAACTAAACAACTGTTGGCTAATGAGTCAGTTGGTAAAGATTTTTCTAAGTTTGCCACATTATATTAAATTTTTTAAATACAAGATGTGATGCTTTAGATATTTGCGATACAGCCAGTAAAAAAGGATCAACAAAATCTTTCTCGTCATTCATTGCCAAAAATTCTAACACCACAGTTGAGTGCATAGCCTGTAGATAACAACACCTGCTCTTCAGATGTCCAGAATTCAACAACAAAACTGTGGAGGCCAGAACAAAGTTTGTAAGTGAGAAGGATTTGTGTAGCAATTGTCTAAGGAGATGCCACACAACCACGAAATGCTTTCCAAGTCATCATGTCGCTTATGCAATGGAAGGCATCACACGTCATTACACACAGTTTTGCACTATTTCTGTACATCGCCAACCACGGTACTACCTACAGCCATCGTTTATGTGGAATCACGTACCGGAGAACTCTAGCCATACCGAGCGCTATAGATTCTGGCTCACAATCGTCATTAGTGACCGAATCATGCGCACAACGCCTAGACCTAAAGCCAAGTCAAGCGCCCACCACATTATACGGTCTAGCATCCAATTCAGCTGGAACAAGCAAGGAGAATATTTCCATGACAATCCACTCACATGTAGACAAGCGCTACATTTTCAACACATCATGTCATGTAATCAACAACATCACAACCATATTACCAACAAACCAAATTCATTACAACAAACAACAGACAGCGGGATTTGAACTGGCAGATCCACAATTTTTCATATCAAATAAGATAGACACACTTCTAGGAGCAGATGTATTTTTTAAAATATTAAATCCAGAAAGCCGGACGATTGAGGGGTTACCAACGTTACAATCGTCAAAACAGGCTGGTTAATTGTAGGAACATTGGACATCCCACAATCAAGCGTTTCTAACTTACACACCATTATTGAACCGAACATTGACGCAACTATTAAAGAAATTCATAAGCCGCTGCAGACGTGTTGGGAAGGTCAAGAAGAAGCAGAGCCAGTGAGACATTGTATAAGCATCAATCCCTCTGACATCCACGACGAGCAGACAACGATAAAGAATCCTCATGCTCGATTTGTTGTCAGCTTACCATTTGAGGAGTCGAAGTCATCACTAGGTAGTTCATGTGAAGCACAACAGAAATTGTTAGCAATGGAGAGCAAATATTCCCGAATTGCGGAATTCTCCGAGCCATACAAACCCGTTAAGATCGAATATAGTGTATTAAGCCTCATTATTTACTTACCTTTGCAAAAGATTCCAGATCAAGATAATGATAAATATTATCTACCACATCGTGTAGTTGACAAAGCCTGTAGCGTCAGAACCAGTATCACTTCCAATAAACTAAAAGCCGTTGATGATTCTTTATGTAAAACAAGTCCACAAGTGTCACTGAAAAATATTTTACAAATAGGTCCAAGTATCCAGACAGATTTAACCATGATCCTCGTAAAATTACGTCGGCATACAATTAATCTAGCCGTGAACGTGAAAATGATGTATCAACAAATTTACATAAATCATGTCGATACAAATTATCAATCGATTAATTGGCATGAAAATGAAGTGGATCAAGAAAAACCAACTAAAAGCGGGAAACGTTGTCGGAAAGGAAACATTATCACAAATACGGTTTACATTGATGAGTTACTCACTGGTTGTATTCAAATGACGGTTCTACACAAACAACACACATATGAAGCTTTAAATAAACCGCATCCAGTCATATATCCAAACAACAGTAGTCGAGATATTCACAGCATTGCTCAGAATCCAAATCACATCAGATCTTTTAGAAATTGGATTCTTTACCGATTCAACAAACCTAAGAAAAAACCGGCAAAGTTACCAGCAGTAAGATATATCCAGAGCAGACCATTTATAAAGGCAGAACATATTTTTGCGGATGATTCACTTTACAGTAAAGACAGCTTCGATACTGCGTCATTGATGACGGCGCTCATACGTTGTATATCAAGACGTAGAACTCCCGAAGAAATCTGGTGTGGCAATACGTCAAAACTTATTATTGCCAATAGAAAGCGCCAACGACTGAAAACACAAATTCCTAATCAGTCAAGAAACACACTAATATTTGTTTTTTCACATTGATATTTATAAGATGAATCACTCAAGCGATGTAGAAGTACCAACACCTGCATGTTTTACTGTCAGAAAACCAATAACTACGATTCCAGAGCCCAAGTTAGCAGAAGTGACACTAAGCCAAGTATCATATTGGCCAACCATCCAGCAGCGACTTCAAAGTTCAGCACAACAGACGTCGAGGAAAGCGACAATCAATGCAGTTATTGGCGTCCTTATACGACAATTTAATTTATATACTAGCCAATGGATGATGGGCAGAATCAAAAACATTCATTCCATAAGTGGTGGAGTTATCCGGATCACAATATTGAATTCAGCAAAGCGGAGTTTAACCATCTAGTAAATCAACTAACAATTACGACTTAAGGAATAAAATACCTTGAGGCGTGGGAGTATGTTTGGCAAAGGCAAATAAAGCTCATGATTTTTGTATACAATTATTTGCTGCTATTCCCATCACTGGATGTAGAGCTGCACAACTAAAAAATAAACAACACAAATTTTTTTTATCAAATTATTCATACTTACAAAAGCTGTGAATTAATTCCATTAGTAAATTTGATCTTATTTATCCTAAAAATTAGAATTATATATTTTATTAGAATTAATAATAGTTAGAATTATATACTTAGCTTTGTGCTCCAAATTACGTAAACACCATCATCTATGTCAACTCAAAACAAAACAAAAAATGTCAATCGCAATTTTTAATTGTAATAGGTTGGTAGTAAGAAGAGTGCGATCGATGTAAATTTAGTACCAATACCATAATTACGCAAAATTTGAATGTTGCCATACAAATTTCCTATACAAAATTTAGCAAAATTTAAATCTAGCTTAATTTGAAAAAAGCTAAAATCACTCTCTTCTTACTTTGGCGATTGGACAAGAAACATCAAAACTACAATTAATCGTAAAATTATAAATTAAAATAAAAATTGTATTCAACTTTGCTTGAATTGTTTTAATTATTCATCATTTGAATTAAATTAAAAGGATAGATTCTACCTGGCGAATTCAGCTGTAATGCTCCGAAGCAATCGCAACTTTTCATATACAGAATGTGTTGTGTGCAGGTTGTATTAGCGAATTATACTAATACAGCCAAATTCGCTTACTAATGTTTTCTTCATCACTTTCATCACCTTCACACAGCTATATTCCTGTGAAAGCAAATTTTAACAGCCAACAGTTTGTTTACTCTAATTTGAATTAATTAATTAGTGTAAAATATTTGCCTGTATTAGTATAATTCGCTAATACAACCGGCACACATCATATTCTGTATATATAGAATGTAAATTGTGGTAAAATCAGTTCAGTCACCGTGGCCTGACGAAAGGATTGATTTTTTCATAATCATAGGCTCATCAGCATTAAATTCTCTTACATTTTTCGGAAATATTAACTTCAAATAAATGAAAATTATTGCAACTTGTCTATCTATGGGGTATGGAATTATTGTTTTTAAATACTAATATACTTCTATATGTTATCTGTAGAACACATTGAAATGATATAGGATCGGTTGCATATTACAAATTACACGAGTAGTTTTTTAAATAGAGAATTTATTACCTGGGATAGCGTAAAAATTGCTATATGTGTTAAATTATTGTAGGCATATCAGACATTACCTGTTAATACCTTTTCTGTTTGAATGAGTATTTTGTAAATCGTTTGGATGCAAAATTTCGTTTGGTACTTATAATTAGCGAAGCCCGTAAGCTGTTCTCGTCAGAAGCCATCCTCAACAGTACTGAAAATTTTATTTGGCTTAAATAATATTGAAGCGCATATAGACGCTCCTTTACAACTGATAATTAACAGACATTTAAACAATGGTAAAAAGGAGATTTTGTGTATTTGAGTTTTGTAAATGAACAGCTCTTTCCCAAAGAGTCAAGTGACCAAATTAATTTTGTACAAAAACAAAGATTTCACTATAATTATACATTAAATTTGGTTGTAGGTCAGTTTTGTAAAAAATCGAAAACTCGACTATTTTTGTCTGATTTCAGAACGTTAATAATTTTTTTTTTTAAATTGATCGTTCGTTCACTCGTCATACAAAATGAGGCATTTCCTAGCTGGTTGCATAAGTCGCTATTTAACGAATTTTGTTTTTAATTGAATTCGGTGTAGAGTTAAAATTATTTAGGGGCACAATAATTAGTTTTTTGGTAATTTAGCTATTTTGCTTAGTACAGATTTCATTACGGTTACCCTTTAAAGGCCACCAAAATCGAAAGTTTTGTAAAAGTCATAAACTTAATCACACTTGACGGCTAGTCGAAGTCGTTTTAGAATCTTAGTAAATCATTTTTTTTTATTTTATGGAAACGAATGGTCCTTAAAACCTCTTCTAACTTTGTTTTGCTAATACCGAATGCACTTCATTTTAATATAATATATTCAAGGAGAATACTACATGGTGGTATAGTTACTATAAATTTACGATACCTAATAAAGACCAACAAAATAGCATTTAAATTTTTTTCGACAATTTTGTAAAGTGATATGGTTTATCAAAAATTCGCACGTAAACGTTCGGTTAACTGAAATTTGAAACCGAGAGCGAAAATCCGAATGAAACAGTTTTAAACTCTACTTGTAAATGACGGTATATTCAAATTTACACAGCCATCTTTCTCATATCCTCCCACTAGTAGTAAATATCACTACATAATTATACTACCGAAGCAATTTTTAACCAGCAACTGACTAAAAATAAAATTTTGCCGGCAAACTGGTAGTACAAACCACGAAATTCAATTTGTCATAAAAATTGTTTCATTGGCAAAACAAAATTATTAAAAGGTCGGTCGTTTACGCTCGGAGAAGAAGGACGTGTTTTTGTCGCCTTCTTCGAGAAAAATTTAATTTAATTCATTTTTAGTTTATTTTATTTTTTTAATGTAGTGTAAAGTGTTTTAAATATGTATATAATTTATTTCAATTTAATTTAATTTAATTTAATTGAGTGAAAAGACAATTTGTGCATAAAGTTAAACAATAGTGAAACTTTAAATATGGATAGAATGCAAATCATCGGGATGCATTAAACAGGCAATGTTTAAATGTACATATAGTGAAATAAATCAAATTTTTTGATTTCTCAATAATGTATGTCTAATTTGTGTAGTTAGCGCATAAAATTGAAATACATTCTCTCGTATTTAGATTTAATTAAAATCGAAAAAATAAATATACGCAGTTAAATTTCTATTTCTATACAATGAATAGATAAGTTTTTGGTTTCTCTCTTTACTCTTACGATCAATGCTGTCGAAGTGAGTACGATCGGAGTATTTGTACTACTTTCGCCACGTACTTGCTCCTGTACTCCGTTATTTCATTTTGTAATCTTCAGTTCTGATAACTGCTATACTAATAATATTTTTACACAATATTTTACTTATCAGCTTTTGCTTGCAATAATTACATATACCTAATATTCCGAGGGATGGCTGGTTTTTCCAAAAAGCATTTTTTCAAGGCTAATTTATAATAGTTTCTGCGATTTTTCGGTAAAACTCCACAAAACGGTTTTCTTGCAGTAATTTGTCAGCCATATAACAGAAAATATCAATTGAAACATGTCAAATTTGCGAACTAAATTATTTGTACTTCACAAAGCTTTTCTTTTTCAGAATCTCAAGATTTGTTGCTAAAACTTATAAAAAAATAATTCCGAGTATTTTACAACTTACAAAAACATCAATGCACTGGGATACCAGGTAAACTCAAATATGACAAAGATTTTTAACTTTAACAAAAATCTTGTATCTGCTTTGGCTAAATATTTAGTTTAGGACCTCCAGAATACAAAAATTACGCTACAAGACAAATTATGCGGTCATTTAGCCTTACCGCACAAAAACGATGCGTGAAACTCTGGATTTACAATACTCTCAAATCCTTCCTTAAGCATAGATCAGGAACTCTATATATAAATAATACTGGAAGATAATTTTTGCAGTCATTTAACCTTTACAGACTAGAAAGTTGTATGGAAGTCTGGATTTAAGCAGTCTGATATGGGCATTCATCCAATAAGCCTTCACAACAATATTCGCCAATCCTTTGTTTAACTTTGAATAAAATTCAGACTCTCATGCATCTTTCTTCTCTAGCAAGGTTAAATGCTGACATTGACATTCTAATTCTCGCTTAGGTAGGATCTAGGTAGGAACAGGATGACCAAACGTCCAGGTTTCTCTGAACATGTTCTGGGTTTTTAAACTTCTGTGGACATCCAAGAAAATGTCTTACATTGCCCTGGTATTTAGATAATATTCATTACATAAGTCTCTAAATATATTAGCGGAAATGCAAAATTCAGAAAGGACCACAAAAATAAAAAATTACAACAAAATTTTATTCGCGCTCCAGCCAAAATACTTCTTCAGGACGTGATTTAATACGTTTAAGGTTAGGAACTATTTATATAGAATCGGCTGAACATCTCTGAAATAAAATTTCAGTAAAATACATCGACAAATGGGTGTCTTCCATTCGGTGCACGAGGCGAAGAAAATTATCTGGGTTGACTGTGTATGGAAAACCAAAATTGGCCAATCTAATTATTTATTTATGGTATTGATCATAATACCAATAATACGAGAATGCGTTTCAAAATATTTCTTGCCGCCATGTATTATTTTAAAAGTTCTGATCCCAGCCCTACCTTTTGGCAGACAATTTTATCAGGCCATGAAATAATAGGTTTTGTAATATTTATAGAATTTACAAAAATATTGCAGATTATAAATTTTACTAAAATTCATTAACAAATGTGCTTGTTCCATCCATTTGATGCTGGAGACTGAGAATATGGTCTGGATTGCTAAGTATACACAAATAAATTTGGCGAATATCAATTTTGATTTAAAGTTTAAGGCTCTTTTCCAATTTCTTACTTATTTTGTGGAACCTAACTTATTTAATATAATTTATGTAATAATTTAGGTTCCACAGAATAAGAAAGTAATGAGAAAAGGGCCTCAACCCAAAAATATCCTGAATTTGAGCCATAGTTTAATTAAGAAATCCGACCCTAGATGATATGGCCGAAGAAATTTTCCAGAGCCGGAATTAATAAATTTTATATTAGGAACTCTACTTAAAGAATCGGCTTAACATCATAAATCTCTGATATAAATTCTATTAAAATACATCTACAAACGTACCACCTACTTCCATTTGAAACTGGAGACGTAGTACACTGCCTGGATTGGTTGTCAACAAAAGAAAAATTGGTGAAACAATGTTTCTGATAAATGGAATCAACCAAAATATCATTAGTGGTTTACCGCAATATTTCTTGAATGTGGCTCTTATTTGATTTAACAAATACGATCCCAAATGAAAATCCATTGACAAACGTGCTCCCTTTGGTTATGGAACCTGGAAATATAGTAAAGGCCTGAAGTGGTTATGAAAGTGAAAAACAAATTTTTCTTTTACAAATGTAATTTCCCAAAAAAAATTTCTAATAACCAAAGTGTCATTATAGCGTCTTGCAATATTTGTTGAATTCTGCTCAGGTTTTATTTAAGAAACTCCGTCCCTGCCCCAAATGGAACTGCATTGATTATGCACAAATTCCATTAAAATGTATTATCTGATTTAACCAAAATATTACATGATCAATGAATTAGTTGTAGTACCTCCAAATTATGAGTCAAGTAGCGGGGTAAAAACGTTTCTAGAAAGGATTTCACTTCATGCATGTTTTATGACCAGTCGTTGCCACAACAACATATTTCAAGACTTAATAACTATCCTGTTTCTTTTAAGTGCGACTTTTTCAGACTTCGTCCAGGATTAGCCATTTTTGACCTGGTCACCCTAGGTACTTAGCGACTAGTAATGACATTTCTTTAAATTGCACCAAAATCTCTTCCAATTCTCAAAAATTTGCCTTTTGAAAATGACGAACATGTTCGTATATTTGCCTTGTCTGAATTGGAATATCTGCCAAAATTACGCTTCTGAAAATGAAAAAGTTTCGAGTTGCTTTAAGATAAATATTCCATTTACCACGTAAAGTTTAGGTAAAACTAGCTAACAATTAAAAATATTGGTTACTTTTCGCTGATTGGTACTCTACGAGAAAAATTTAACAAGCTAAAAACGATAATCTAAAAATATTTGAGCTTTCGGGGAGAGTTATGGCCGCACTAAAAAACTGTTTAGCTTGAGCAGCATACAACGCTTTAATAGTAAAATAGATACATAAAGGGCTCTAAACCAATAAATAAAACAGTTTTCAATTTTAGTGTAATTTGCCCTTGTGTCAACACGACATACCCGGGTGGGTGTGTTTTTAATTTTTTGTAACTGAATGTAGTTTTTTTATAATAAAGGTAAATGACATTTTTCATTATGATATCGTTTCTATATTTAGTGTTTATCATTTATTGATGCAAAACTCTTGATTAAATTCAATCACACCAAGGGTTTATCGTATTGGTGAGAAGTCGTTTTATTCTCGTGTTGACACAAGTGTTTGCTAGATCGTGATTTTTTTTTAAACATAAAACACCAACAATTGTTTATGTCTAAGGTGTAACTATTGTATTTCGTATGTACTCTCTTCTGACTAGAAATACTCCCGTGAAAATTTGAAACGTACTCCATTTAAAGTTTTTAAAGCAATAGCGCTGCTTACGATATTATATGGTGTAGTTTTTATTTTATGTGTAAACGACACAAAAGCTTATATTCTTTATGTATGTATATGGAAAAGAATATATTTTATATCAATAAGATTCTTTCGGCTTTTTATAGACACAATATATTAATAATAATGGCATTCACAACATTTTCGACTTGTCAATCAGAAAAATGAAGAGGAGATTATCAGTACGAAACCAAACTACCCATGAAAACGCAAGGAAAGGTTTTCTTTTTTAGAGTCAAAATACATTTTGTATTAACTCTGGGGTTAAAGTACGGGGGGGATTTTGATATTTCTACTTTTTTTGGTAGATATATTATAAATGACTGGCCTCTTCATTTTTCTGATTGACAAGTCGAAAATGTTGTGAATGCCATTATTATTAATATATTGTGTCTATAAAAAGCCGAAAGAATCTTATTGATTTAATACAGACAACTAAACTTCTCTTTCTAATATATTTTATAGTATAAGATTGTTTATGTTTTTCTGGACTGCGATTTTGCACACAGCGAGTCGTCTTTTTGAGCGACTTTTAGCTAAAAGCGAGAAAAAGCGATTTTGCACTAAAACTCGCTCTCGCCTTTATTTTCAACCATGTACATATTATATTACTTTGTGAGAATTTTTTTTTTTTTTTTTTGTGGTAAACGTCAACAAATATTCATCATAGATTCATAGTGCATATGAATTTCTAGTCGGTATGATATCTCTTGTTATTTACATAATTATTACACATGAATATTTATTTATTTTATTTGAATTTATTAATTTTTGTAGATTTCATACTACCAAAATCAAAAAATGAGGTTCCAGTCTGCACAAGGTGTACAACTAGATAACACAGAGTGTATGGGAGGAGATATAGAAGCAGTTGAATGCGATTGGGCCATCAAAATGGATTGTTCAATGGAAAAAAAATAAGGGTGTAATTAAATTCTGTTGATTTAGTTTATAAATTTATTTATTAATATTTTTTAAGTGTTGGAAAGACCTGCGTCTCGGAGTTAAAACGAAAGTCTCGAAATTAAGGCAACATAGAAGTAGAACTGGCGGGGGCAAGCCCTCAAACATAAAATTGTCGCGACAGGAGGAACGTATAATGGGCATGGTTGGAATTGAATGATTCGACGGTATTCCGGATGTTCCAGAAGGAGGTCTAAATATGGTATTGCATTTAAATGCATTTTTGTATGTATTTGTTACTACCGTATTTTCCCAATTGATTATAGACTTCACCATTGAGGCCAGATTCACTAAATTCTACTATTTCATTTGGTCCAGAAGACTTTGACGTAAGTTTATTACACAAAATGTAAATACAAACTTATTTATCATTTAATAATATCCGTATATTTCAGATGGATGGACATTTATTTCCTCCTTCCTCAACTACATTTACAGCAACTCATACGCTCTCACCAGCTGTTACAATTACTGAAATCTGATCGCCCAATTCGATTACATCATCCACTCCGTCCGTAACATCCACGACAACAATAACTACGTCCGGACCTCTTGCCTCATTTTCTTCATCATCTTTATTTAATGTTACAACAAACGCGCAAATATCTAGGAAACATATAATTTCCTCCTCCTCAACAGTCCTAACGTCTACACCAATAATTACTTACAATTACCAATTTACACCAATTAATACAACGATCAATTCTATCACACCTGCCGAAGCATTCACAGCATTAAATACGTCGATCATCACATCTTCACCAATTGAGGCAACCACACAAATCCTGACATCAACACCAACGAGTGTAGCCACACCTAGCCATCGATCCGTTTCAACACCAGTTGCCACATCGGCACATGTTCATACGGGAAACGTAGGCATTTCTTCGGCTCGAAGAAGCCCTTATTTAGCGTCAGCCGTTGATAGATCAATGAACAATCAAATTGAAACAATCGAATTATGACGAAAAATATGTACAGCTTCAGAAGGAAATAACGCCTTATTATAAAAAATTTATGAAGGCATAAATCACAAATAAGTTTTAATTTTTTCATTGAAAATCAAATTTTTATTTTTTTATTTTATTTAAAATGAATTATTTATTTTTATGTATGTTTTAATTCTAATGAAATTTAATGGAAAATTACAAATTTGTTTTTATTGTAATATTTGGTTCATTAGCCAATTTCGGCTACGAGCACCCTTTTGATGCGTAGTCTCATCTCCTGGAGAGTCGTCAATGCTGAAATCAGCCACTGTTGGTCTCACCCCTCTGCTGCTGGAGTGGAATTTTGCACAAAAGCCGAGAAGCGAGTTTTCGTTTAATTTCTTGCCTTTCAATTTTGTCCGACAGTTTTTTTTTCGATTTTCCACAAATGGACAAAATAAAAGGCGAGAAACTTTGAGCAACTTTGATTTACTTGTCAAAAATACATTTTATTGACAAGTTTATTTAGATTTGTGTCGTTGCATCTGATAAAAATGTGTATTAACAAAAAAATCATGGTATTTAAAATAAATAAATAATGAATTTTGTGTCATAAAAAATTATAGTTCGTTCAATATTTAATTTTGGGTTGTCCGTTGTCCTATTTCAAGTTGATTTTATTTGTCGCTAAGCCAGGGAAATGTTGTAATGTTGTTTGTTAAATTATCAATTATGTAATTCTTTCCTCTTCCTCCTGTTTTGTGATATTTAGCGATCATGTTTACTATTCTAATAATCGTTAGTTAAATTTTCCTAATATAAGTACATAAATTGATTAAATTCAATCATTAGTTTTCCTTTTATAATTTGTACTATTTGGTTCAAGTGATAAAATTACATTATAAAACATTAATTTTACTTATACATATCATTCATAGATATGTGGCAGCAAAATTCAAAGCTTTTTAATTAAAACCTCAACCTAAATTCATTTTTCCTACTTCTCACCAAGAATACATGGTTTTCCAAACCATCGACATGCGAATTAATTATTTTTATTTGAAAATTCATAGAAGTTATTTAAAATAATCGTTGAAGGGATAAAACAACTGATAAAAATTCTAGTTTAATTAATTTTACTGAACTGCACGGAATTCTCTTATAACTTTAATTTTGGGTACTGGTGATATTAATTGTAATTCATTACAGAACAACCATCACAGGTCAAACTTCTACACTTTAAGTGGCAGGTTCACGGAAATACTTAATTTATAATAGTAGTTTTGTGTTAAACTGTAGTTATCGGATCGGATTGGAGACATTGGGATTCCAGGATGAAAAAAACCAGGAGTGGCACCCTATTTATTTTGTTCATCAGTTATTATTTATTAATATAAATTTAATTGTTAAAATTTGTAGACGTGTCACCTAGAGGACTTTTTAAATTATTTATTGAATTATTTAGGTAGCCTAGGATTGAGGAGGATGTAATTTTAAGTATACTTAGATTAATAAGATCATTGAGAAGGGTTTATCTTAAGTATACTGATAAATAATTTAATTTGTTTCAGAATCTAAGATTGTTCCAGAATTAATCATTCCTAAAGGGATTAAATTTAATCCTACTTTTCAGCAACAAAGTTTTAGCCGGACTCAACGCTCCAGGAACAACAAGCAGATAACAATCATGTAGTTTAGAAATTGTTTGTCTTGTGCTGTCTTATTTACTAACTATCAACCGCCATGGTGTCTGGAACCGGGTTAATTCTTTATTACTAACATACCTTTCCTTTTCCATTCAAATCTATAATTACTATTCTTATGTAGAATATGCAAAAATCAAATGCTTTTGATTTTTTTAATAAATCATGTTTATTGATCTATAACAATTAGGATGACATCCTCGCACAATTGCTCCTTTATTCCACCGATAAGCCTTATTATCTTATTCTTTAGCTCTTGAATTGTTGGCGTAGGCCCTAATTTGGAGATAAATGCAACCAAAGAAGCCCAATGGTGTGAAATCACACGATCTCGATTGCCAATTGATCTCGCGTTAGCAAGTTGTGTTTGCTCGTATATCGAATCGGCGAACGTGCGACTCTTGAAATGGTATAGGGGCAACAATTCCTTCGCTAACTGAATTTTGTAAATGTACATACTAAAACCTTTGACCCAGTTTGTTGAACGCCCATTTTAATAAAATAGACGATAATTTTAACCCGTTGCGTCACTGTGTATCTATGCATGACTAAAATTGTTAATGAATGTAATTGACAGATGTCACTCTCATGGTGGTTATAAATGGGCGTATGAAGAAAAATCGCTAATGATTATTAATTGGACATCTAATCATGGAATGATGGCGGGTATTAATAAATTATTTGGCAATATGAGAGCATGCATATCTTAGACAGTGAAAAGCGGCTTCATATATAGGCCAATCACCCAATTAAGCTAAATGGACTAGGTTTTGTAATTTTTATTCTATTAGTAGGAAGGGGGGAGGTTGGCTTAGTTCAATAAACAGTATAATCCTGAGGTACTTTACATATACTTTCATAAAACTAAAAAAGTTTTTTGAAGAAAAATAATTATTTGCAACCCAAGTGGCAGTTAATATTTTCCGTTTTAACCCTAGTTGTGGGGGGGGGGGGAGTGGAATGAGGCCAACAACTTAGTACGTATCGGACGGATCTAAACGCAAATATGTCAGTTACAACAGGTGTATGTGTGTGTGTGTGTATTCAAAAGAAACAACTGTTCATTCCAGCAGTATTATTTGGTGCGAAAACATCGAATTGAATGAAAATTAAAATTTGTTTTCTTTGTTTTTTGTCGTGTTTATGGAAATATCACTAATAATAGCGTGAACCATCTAGAACCATCGGATTTCTTCATTTTGTTCACATTTTTTTTCTTTTGTGTCATATGTCCAATAGTGAAAAGTTTGAATAAACTGGATATGGTGAGTATGTTGATGAATATAACGCCACGTTTTCGAAATTTACCAAACCGCAAAATAAATATGTGGAAAGAGTAACTGATTTTTTAAATTAAAACTAAAATTGAATGATGATGGTAATGAAGATGGGATTGTTGATCAACCGGAACTTGAAGATATTGATAAAGAAAACTTGGCTGTGAGCTGCAGCGAGGACAAATGAATTTTATAATTCCCAAAATGGAATGATTTGGTTCGTTGATCCACCAGTAACGATAGTGTGTCCATCATACAGCTCGTAGTGCTATTGGAAGACTTGCTGGACCTACTTCTGGCACATTTCGAAATTCATGCACTATCAGGGCAATAATCAGCTCAGAGATTGCCGTTATCATTGTGACATAAATGAATAGAAGGGATATTGATAAAATTCGAAAATGGAATGATGATAATCCAGAAGCGAAGGTAAAGGAATGGCAAAGCTCACTGTGAATAAATTATATGCTTATGTACATAGATGTGTTATTATTTTCAGGCATTTTCACAATCATCTGGTTTATAAACCACCACGGCGGAAACATCTTTTGCATATAAAAAATAAAATGGAAATTGAAAGACGAATAATATCACGATTGCAAAACGAAAATAACAAATTAGCGGAGAGTATAATAAACTATCAAAGAGAATATAAACTGTCAAAGTGTGAAATTTTCCAATTAAGTGTTTTTGTAGTGCGTTGCGTGATAATGCGGTTGAGTGCCCACCTTAAACAAAACCGCTTTAAGTTATTTAATTCAGACAGAGGTCATTGGTAACAAAGTAACGCAACTTTCAGTTTGGAGTATGCAACAAGGTTGTATAAGAGTAATAAAATATTATTAAAGCACAAGGAAGATGTTTAATTTTAATTTTGTTTTACTTCCACCCATGGAGACCGATTCTCCTAACTAAGACTTCAAGTTTCTCTTTACATAAAGTTCAAATAGACATCTCATAGTGAGAACTGCTCGCTATTTATTTTAAACTAATTCGGCTACCTATACTCAGATGAAGTAAACTGGTTTTAACAACCAATCACATTATTAAGAAAGTGCCTGAGAGACAGAATTTGTTAGACGCCAATGTAAAACGTTATAAGATTGTGGGCAATATTACAGTTTGATTAATGTTAAAATTATCTTTCACGAGCTGTAAATAAGAAATTGAATACCAGCTATACTAAAAATAGAGGAATCTATTTACTTCGTAATGATTTGATTTATTCAAAAAAATATCTTACTGTATAAAGCAAGCTCCTTATAATTTGAGACCAATCATCTTGATTTGCGTCTTTATTTATTTTATTGATTAGCTGGAGCAGCCAATTCATCAAAATGAATTTATTCAGTTTTTTTTTCTTATTTTTATGAGCTTTTTATATTTTAGAACAGCGCTGGGCAACCCGCGATGCACGCTGCTCCTTATAATAATTTTATTGAAGTTAAAACGTTGCACTTATGGATATACTAAGCATATTCTAAGCTAAGAGCCAGGTCTCACCAATTTTGATGAAGGAATTAAGGGTGGTATCCAAAAAAATATTCACCTGTAAACTACTTAGAAAATGAACATGGTAAGAATTATGCGACATTAAGCTTACATTTTCGTTTAATAACAAATTTTGTAAATATCACGGAAGACTTAGTGCAAGCGCATGGAGTTTATAGCAGTAGATGATTACCAGACCCCAAATTTGTATTTGATTATTTGCGTGATTTTATTGATTATGTATTCGGGCTGGATTTAACAACTTACCGAGATACGCAAATTGGGCTACACGACAGAATCAACAATGAACGAGCACAACTATAAAGTTTCATAGTTAATGAAATTGCCGTTGATACATCTAAATGGAACCGCAACTTAGCAATACTGGTTTCAGCAGTAAGCTTTTCAATGATAAAGCATGGCAATTACACATTCAGGCAAAACATTACATCCAATTTTCTAAGATGTATTGTTTATTGGTGCAAATGATATTGAAGAATTTTTGGAAACGGTATTTAGAAAAGCAACCGTGATTAAGTATAACGGTAATGATAAATTTGTTACGCAGCTTTTGTGTCGCGCAACATTGATCGATGTTTTTTTGTTTGCAGATCACGATTTGGTTGGTGCGTCATCCCTCTGTTACGTTGGGTTGACCAATTCTGAATCATTATTGATTTTTATTTCTCCTCAACGAATAACACCGATTGTGAATTGGTTTTGGTTTCTTGGTTGTGTGAGTTGAGGAAACGATTGGTTATTGTTATCAAATGAGTGGATAATTATCAAATGCTAAGCGTTGATTTGTTATACCGATTGCAAAAGCTGATCATTGGTGGAAAAAAACGGTGATATTAGCCGTGCGCTTTGGGGAGAACATGGTTTTACTTTCTTATTTATTTAAAACATTCCACGTCTTCCTCGCGTTTTATTTTTTAAAAATCAACTGAACAATAGCCCACAAATTCAGAGCTTTAAAAATCGAAAACCTGCAATTGTGCTCCGATTTCGTTGATTGATACCTCTTTCAATAGGAATTGAGACCTGTAATCGTCATGCCAACAGTCATTTGAACGCTCGAATATTTCTATACATTTCGCAGAAAATTCAATTTTATTGAAAATCACCTGAACTATAGCCCACAAATTCAGAGCCACAAAAATCTGCAATTGTGCTCCGATTTCGTTGATTGATACCTCTATCAATAGGTGTTAAAACCTGTTATTGTGATGCCAACGGGTATTTAGATCGCTTGAATATTTCTAGACATTTTGTGAAAAATTTAATTTTATTAAAAATCAACTGAACTATAGCCCACAAATTCAGAGCTTTAAAAATCGAAAATCTGAATTATGCTCCGATTTCGATGATTGATACCTCTATCAATAGGTGTTGAGACCTGTAATTGTAATGCCAACGGGTATTTAGATTGCTCGAATATTTCTAGACATTTTGTGGAAAATTTAATTTTATTAAAAATCAACTGAACAATAGCCCACAAATTCAGAGCTTTAAAAATCGAAAATCTGCAATTATGTTCCGATTTCGATGATTGATACCTCTATCAATAGGTGTTGGAACCTGTAATTGTGATGCCAATAGGTATATAGATTGCTCGAATATTTCTAGACATTTTGGGCAAAATTTAATTTTATTAAAAATCAACTGAACCCACAACTGAACAATCAGCCCACAAATTTAGAGCTTTAAAAATCGAAAATCTGAATTATGCTCCGATTTCGATGATTGATACCTCTATCAATAGGTGTTGAGACCTGTAATTGTAATGCCAACGGGTATTTAGATTGCTCGAATATTTCTAGACATTTTGTGGAAAATTTAATTTTATTAAAAATCAACTGAACAATAGCCCACAAATTCAGAGCTTTAAAAATCGAAAATCTGCAATTATGTTCCGATTTCGATGATTGATACCTCTATAAATAGGTGTTGGAACCTGTAATTGTGATGCCAATAGGTATATAGATTGCTTGAATATTTCTAGACATTTTGCGGAAAATTTAATTTAATTAAAAATCAACTGAACAATAGCCCACAAATTTAGAGCTTTAAAAATCGAAAATCTGAATTATGCTCCGATTTCGATGATTGATACCTCTATCAATAGGTGTTGGAACCTGTAATTGTGATGCCAATAGGTATATAGATTGCTCGAATATTTCTAGACATTTTGTGGAAAATTTAATTTTATTAAAAATCAACTGAACCGTAGCCCACAAATTTAGGGTTTAAAAATCGAAAATCTGCAATTATGCTCCGATTTCGATGATTGATACCTCCATCAATAGGTGTTGAGACCTGTAATTGTGATGCCAACAGGTATTTAGATCGCTCGAATATTTCTGGACATTTTGTGGAAAATTTAATTTTATTAAAAATCAACTGAACTATAGCCCACAAATTCAGAGCTTTAAAAATCGAAAATCTGCAATTATGTTCCGATTTCGATGATTGATACCTCTATCAATAGGTGTTGGAACCTGTAATTGTGATGCTAATAGGTATATAGATTGCTCGAATATTTCTAGACATTTTGTGTAAAATTTAAGTTTATTAAAAATCAACTGAACTGTAGCACACAAATTTAGAGCTTTAAAAATCGAAAATCTGCAATTATGCTCCGATTTCGATGATTGATACCTCCATCAATAGGTGTTGAGACCTTTAATTGTGATGCCAACGGGTATTTAGATCGCTTGAATATTTCTAGACATTTTGCGGAAAATTTAATTTTATTAAAAATCAACTGAACTATAGCCCACAAATTCATAGCCAGAAAAATCGAAAATCTGAATTATGCCCGATTTCGATGATTGATACTTCTATCAATAGGTGTTCAAACCTGTAATTGTGATGCCAACGGGTATTTAGATCGCTCGAATGTTTCTAGACATTTTGTGAAAAATTTAATTTTATTAAAAATCAACTGAACTATAGCCCACAAATTTAGAGCTTTAAAAATCGAAAATCTGCAATTATGCCCGATTTCGATGATTGACACCTCTATCAATAGGTGTTGGAACCTGTAATTGTGATGTTAACGGTTATTTAGATTGCTCGAATATTTCTAGACATTTTGTGGAAAATTTAATTTTATTAAAAATCAACTGAACTATAGCCCACAGATTCAGAGCCAGAAAAATCGAAAATCTTAATTATGCCCGATTTCGACGATTGATACCTCTATCAATAGGTGTTGAAACCTGTAATTGTGATGCCAACGGGTATTTAGATTGATCGAGTATTTCTAGATATTTTGTGTAAAATTTAATTTTATTAAAAATCAACTGAACAATAGCCCACAGATTCAGAGCCAGAAAAATCGAAAATCTGCAATTATGCCCGATTTCGATGATTGATACCTCTATCAATAGGTGTTCAAACCTGTAATTGTGATGCCAACGGGTATTTAGATCGCTCGAATGTTTCTAGACATTTTGTGAAAAATTTAATTTTATTAAAAATCAACTGATCAATAGCCCACAAATTCAGAACAATGTGCAATTTCTAAAATTTGTCCTTGTAGTTCATTTTAAGGGTTTTCAGCACGCATTGAGTATGGCAGACTTCAACTCTTTCATTGGTAAAGCAAATATTGATAAAAATGTAATGTGTATACATTCTAACAAAAACAAAAAATTATTTTCAAATTATTCACAATTATTGAGGTATAAAATTCTGTACTAAAAAACTGAACAAATTTCCCAGTATTTTTCCCTATATTTATCGCGATTTCGAGCAGCAATCTAATAGAAAAACGCAGCTAAAGCTAGAACACATAAATTTTCGTTTTTAAACTTTATTACATTGACTAATGGGTCATTCGGAGTGTTCGAGGTAGGGTCCTGTGTATGGCTCGGTCCTTTCATAATCTACTCGACGTTCCCTTCTCTCCTGATAGGCTGTTGGAGAGAACGATACGACATATCTGTTGGTTCTTTCTTAGTGCTAATACGTTTCGCCACGTGGTCTGTTGTGAAGGCGCCCTACCGTCTTCCCTTTGGCATCAGTGACAGTTGCGACCGGAAAGCGATTCCGGTAGACTGACCGATGATAAGAGGGCCTTCTCAGCAGACTATGTGGAGGTTGAGCGGGAAGGAGTTGTCATCATGAGCGAATGATAATTTCATATTTATGATTTAATTAGCTCCTTGAGATGTGGCAGCATCGTTTAGTTTTCTAGTCTATCGGTTTTTTTTTTATTATTTTGTTTCTCATTATTGCGGTTATTCAAGCATATTACTCATGTCTGGAAACCCCACGCCAAATCTCTAAAACTATGATCTGATAACGAAATCTTAGCATTTCGTTACAAATTCTTCAGAGGAACTAAAATCTTATCCGATCAGAAAGAACGGGAAACGTATTTTTTACATATTGCTGTGGCTAAAAAAATGTTGAAATATGTGCAAAGAAGAGCGTGATGTGTAATTGCGCATAATCGAACAGTTTACAGTAATAAGAACTGAACAATTTTGGGGTGCTCGTGGGGCGATATATTTGAAGAGTAGTTTTTTACAAGATGTATTAGAATCGCCGATGAAATTGCTTTTGGTCGAAGTATAACCGGAAATACTCTAATGAAAAACAGTTGTAGAGAAACTTTTTAAAATAACCTCGTGCGATTCAGAGCAGCCCTATATGAATAAAAATATTTACTTTAAAAAATCGGGCCTTAAGGATGTTTTAATCGATTGCACGACTAATTACAAAAATTGGTATGTATTCCAATGGACTTAGATTCAGAATTTTGAAGAGTCACGAACTAGCATCAACTCCTATGTCAATATTTGATGAGGAACGAAATCAACTATAAAAACCATTTTTGCAAAGGAACCAAACGAAACCCAAATAAATGAGACTTCTGCAAAATAAACAACATCAGCAATCTTCCGAAATGAAAATAAAGCTTTTCAAACTACTGGGTAATAATTCTGAGCCAGAGTGGTATTTTTGTAAAAGCAAAGTCACTGCAGAAGAAGTGCCTGAATCTGGCAGTAAAATAAATATGAACCCTGAATATTAACAAACTACACAGAAATATTCGTCACTAGATGAGCTAAGATTATGCCTACATGAAAGCTAAAGAGACCGAACAATACTCTTCTCAAATTTATCGACAAGTGCACACTTGGCTGGACTTAACAGTTAAGTGATGATATCTTAAGGATATTTTCAAATTTACTCGGTCAAATATATTAAGAATTGTCAAAGATTTGGGCAACATGTTACATCATCTTCTCAAAGTATTTAGGTGGCTGAAAATTTACATTCAGACCTCTTTTACTTCAAAATAAAAATGTATGACATTTTCTGTAACCATTTAAACTAGCCAGAAGAACTGCACTCCTCTCTCGATGCATTAAACCTCAGATATAATAAAAATTGTAAGGAGAAATAACTGCAGACGTTATTTTAAAGTATAGATTTTATCTTCACGAGATGTTGATCTAAACCATAAGCAAAAAAATGATTTGCGAATATTACATAATTTCAAGATATATTGCCCAACCGAGACTGGCTATTTTGAAAGTTTCGCCATTGCTGAATAACTTCAGAGCGCCTCCGATCGACTTCAGAATTATCGTACTCTAATATTTCTACAGGTTGTACCAACTAGTATTGCAATTCTTAACGAACCAGCTTTCGAAAGTTGCAAATTAGTTCATGTATTTCACATGTTTGAACTGACGCATCTGCTAAAATGACTGACATATTTCTGTAAAAAATCGATTTTAATATTTTTCACAGGAGGCTAAACAAAACAAAAATCATAAATTAACTTTGGAAAAATCTTAATATCCTGTTCTCTGACTCGTCGGTTGATTGAGGTTAACCAGGCCTGCTTTAAGAGCCTCTGTATATTTACGACTGATTTTCATTTCAAATTTTTTTATTTATCGAAATCTCGCGTTTTTATATTATGTAATCAACGTCTTATGTACGATGTGTATTATGTATATAAAATAGAGGGAACATCAAATCGAATATTGAACGTTTAGATATATATTTATATAAAGACACCCAACAGTTGACATGATACACATTTATTCCGTTTAAAAAGAAAATTGGAAAATTCAATTTTTTTTGTATATAACAGTTTTGTGGTGGGAAGAATCTTCTTTCTGTATAGGATGATTTTCTATATTATGTTGCTCTTATGTTCGATGTTTATATTTTATTTTATTACATAATATTTAATGTTGGTATTAAATGCTTTAGGCTAATTTGATATAACGCATGTATAGAATTATTAAAAATATGTAAGAATTATACAATGCTATCAAATTTTAATATCCTAATCAAAGAATATCTTAAACACACAAATTAAGCTTTGGAATACGATTTTCTAAATTTATAATTGGTTGAAGAACTAATTGGATTTACTTGCATAATAGACTTTCATAATACATAGAAATATGGTATATTAAATAACATAATAGAATAATGGGTCTAAGTACGACAGACGGATGCCGCTACTACGATCTTGAAGCAGAATCAGCGGAAAATGCTCTGTGCTATTGCCCAGCCATTTTTCGCCAAATAATGCAACATTTACGTGTGAATTTGACAATTCAGTGCTTCTCAGTCTTGGAAATTCAGTGCTTCTCAATTTATTGTGTTCCCCACTAGCCATAAATTTGACATTATCATATCGAAAGCTTATAGTAAGAGTTATTTAAAGCATATGCTGTGATCTGACGAAAAACTCTATGATCGCTCTGACAAAATTAATTGAGCGATATTTTCACAAAAAATTCGTATGAATTACTTTAACTATTTAAAATAATTTTATTTTTTAATTTGTATATTTAAATGTTATAAATTAAAAATTTACATAATTCTATGATTTATATAATTAAATCTACTTCATTATGCAAGATCGCCATTTTAATTTCGACAAAAACTTCGTGAAACGGACTTTCCGTTCTCTAAATGTATGTTTTTGAATTTTTGTTATGTTTTTGCTAAAACTGCAATAACTCGACAAGAAATTGTCGTACAGAAATTTCAATTGTCCCTTAACTCTTAAGATACACATTATCAAAAAGATAAGTAAGATACACATATGAATGATTTTTACCCAGCGATACTTTGAAAGCTTTTATCTCGTGATCAAATTGATGAAATTCAATAATTTTTTTTTTTCAATCCATAGAAAATTTTCTCAAGAACATAAAAAATTAAATAAAATAATAATTAATAATTTTGTTGCGATAAAATAAATAAGTACCAAAATATTTACATAAAACTAACGGACATTTTTTTTCAGTTTCTACTAGAATTGTTTTTAAATTGAAAACGGCTTATATTACAATAAATCTACAAAAAAATCTCCTAAACATAAAACACCTACAGTACCCCAAAAATACAAATTCATTGATTCTGTAAATTTCCAACTAATAGAAACACACCTACATTTTGTATAAATAAATGGGGATTACCCAAAGGGAAATTAAACTGGCAAAAAAACAAATAAACTGAAATTTGGGAAATACAAAAATATTCTGCACCAAACCTTGTCATAATTTTAAATTTAATAAAAAACTACAGGGAAAAAATTCAATAAATTTTATGTACGAGTATAGTGTATTCCTTTAATTTCCATATTTAAATTATTTATTGCATTATTATAAATAAATAAATGAACTAGTTTTCTAAACCACACAACGCTGTAACAGTACAAACAATTTGTGCAAGCACAAGAATTTTCGAGTAACTCGACAACATAATACAGTATTATGCATTGCTGGGTGCATACTATAGAAACTTGGAAAACTGAACTCGTAACGATTTATTTTTGTTTTTTTTTTTTGTACTTAATTTATCACATTTATCCTGTTCAACTATCACAAAGTACCAAAAACTATAAACACAATTTTTTTTTTTTTATGAAAGTCGGTTATTTTCCTCCCTTTTTTGTTTTGTTTATATAGCCGTTTAGATTCCAAAATCATATAAAAAACATATAATAGCAATAGATAGGTGGTCCAGTCATTTTCTTGTTTTTCGTTTTATTTTTTGTTGCATTCTTTTACCCAATTATTACATTTTTAGTTTCCCAGTTTTTTTTTGTACTTTCATTTTAGCTACATATTTGCTACTAAAACAATACTACGAGAATTTGCGTAATTCAATCAGAAAGTATTAAGATTTAGTTTAGGTGGGAAATAGAATGGACATATGTGGGAAGTTGTAGCTAAATATTTAGGTTATAAAAGCGAAATAATAATTCTATCTATTCAAAATGATTTCAACTTTCAACAAGCTACACTCTTTGCTTTATTCAGAAACCAAACTAGAAAATCTTAAAAAGACACTCACACCAAAAAAAATTTTGGACAAACAAATTCACCTCTAGTATTTGGTTGGTTTGTGCCATGCTGACATCTTAAAAAAACTTTATCAATTTGATATAGTTTTTTGAAAGTTTCCGAGAAAATCCCAAAAAATCGAAACCATGATAAAACCTGCTAAAGCCTGTAAAATGTAAAATGTAAAATGTAAAATGTAAAATGTAAAATGTAAAATGTAAAATGTAAAATGTAAAATGTAAAATGTAAAATGTAAAATGTAAAATGTAAAATGTAAAATGTAAAATGTAAAATGTAAAATGTAAAATGTAAAATGTAAAATGTAAAATGTAAAATGTAAAATGTAAAATGTAAAATGTAAAATGTAAAATGTAAAATGTAAAATGTAAAATGTAAAATGTAAAATGTAAAATGTAAAATGTAAAATGTAAAATGTAAAATGTAAAATGTAAAATGTAAAATGTAAAATGTAAAATGTAAAATGTAAAATGTAAAATGTAAAATGTAAAATGTAAAATGTAAAATGTAAAATGTAAAATGTAAAATGTAAAATGTAAAATGTAAAATGTAAAATGTAAAATGTAAAATGTAAAATGTAAAATGTAAAATGTAAAATGTAAAATGTAAAATGTAAAATGTAAAATGTAAAATGTAAAATGTAAAATGTAAAATGTAAAATGTAAAATGTAAAATGTAAAATGTAAAATGTAAAATGTAAAATGTAAAATGTAAAATGTAAAATGTAAAATGTAAAATGTAAAATGTAAAATGTAAAATGTAAAATGTAAAATGTAAAATGTAAAATGTAAAATGTAAAATGTAAAATGTAAAATGTAAAATGTAAAATGTAAAATGTAAAATGTAAAATGTAAAATGTAAAATGTAAAATGTAAAATGTAAAATGTAAAATGTAAAATGTAAAATGTAAAATGTAAAATGTAAAATGTAAAATGTAAAATGTAAAATGTAAAATGTAAAATGTAAAATGTAAAATGTAAAATGTAAAATGTAAAATGTAAAATGTAAAATGTAAAATGTAAAATGTAAAATGTAAAATGTAAAATGTAAAATGTAAAATGTAAAATGTAAAATGTAAAATGTAAAATAAAGTACCAAAAACTATAAACACAATTTTTTTTTTTTTATGAAAGTCGGTTATTTAAAATGTAAAAAAAAAATGTAAAATGTAAAATGTAAAATGTAAAATGTAAAATGTAAAATGTAAAATGTAAAATGTAAAATGTAAAATGTAAAATGTAAAATGTAAAATGTAAAATGTAAAATGTAAAATGTAAAATGTAAAATGTAAAATGTAAAATGTAAAATGTAAAATGTAAAATGTAAAATGTAAAATGTAAAATGTAAAATGTAAAATGTAAAATGTAAAATGTAAAATGTAAAATGTAAAATGTAAAATGTAAAATGTAAAATGTAAAATGTAAAATGTAAAATGTAAAATGTAAAATGTAAAATGTAAAATGTAAAATGTAAAATGTAAAATGTAAAATGTAAAATGTAAAATGTAAAATGTAAAATGTAAAATGTAAAATGTAAAATGTAAAATGTAAAATGTAAAATGTAAAATGTAAAATGTAAAATGTAAAATGTAAAATGTAAAATGTAAAATGTAAAATGTAAAATGTAAAATGTAAAATATAAAATGTAAAATGTAAAATATAAAATATAAAATATAAAATATAAAATATAAAATATAAAATATAAAATATAAAATATAAAATATAAAATATAAAATATAAAATATAAAATATAAAATATAAAATATAAAATATAAAATATAAAATATAAAATATAAAATATAAAATATAAAATATAAAATATAAAATATAAAATATAAAATATAAAATATAAAATATAAAATATAAAATATAAAATATAAAATATAAAATATAAAATATAAAATATAAAATATAAAATATAAAATATAAAATATAAAATATAAAATATAAAATATAAAATATAAAATATAAAATATAAAATATAAAATATAAAATATTAAATATAAAATATAAAATATAAAATATAAAATATAAAATATAAAATATAAAATATAAAATATAAAATATAAAATATAAAATATAAAATATAAAATATTAAATATAAAATATAAAATATAAAATATTAAATATAAAATATTAAATATTAAATATAAAATATTAAATATTAAATATAAAATATTAAATATTAAATATAAAATATAAAATATTAAATATAAAATATAAAATATTAAATATAAAATATAAAATATAAAATATAAAATATAAAATATAAAATATAAAATATTAAATATTAAATATTTAATATAAAATATTAAATATTAAATATTAAATATTAAATATTAAATATTAAATATTAAATATTAAATATTAAATATTAAATATTAAATATTAAATATTAAATATTAAATATTAAATATTAAATATTAAATATTAAATATTAAATATTAAATATTAAATATTAAATATTAAATATTAAATATTAAATATTAAATATTAAATATTAAATATTAAATATTAAATATTAAATATTAAATATTAAATATTAAATATTAAATATTAAATATTAAATATTAAATATTAAATATTAAATATTAAATATTAAATATTAAATATTAAATATTAAATATTAAATATTAAATATTAAATATTAAATATTAAATATTAAATATTAAATATTAAATATTAAATATTAAATATTAAATATTAAATATTAAATATTAAATATTAAATATTAAATATTAAATATTAAATATTAAATATTAAATATTAAATATTAAATATTAAATATTAAATATTAAATATTAAATATTAAATATTAAATATTAAATATTAAATATTAAATATTAAATATTAAATATTAAATATTAAATATTAAATATTAAATATTAAATATTAAATATTAAATATTAAATATTAAATATTAAATATTAAATATTAAATATTAAATATTAAATATTAAATATTAAATATTAAATATTAAATATTAAATATTAAATATTAAATATTAAATATTAAATATTAAATATTAAATATTAAATATTAAATATTAAATATTAAATATTAAATATTAAATATTAAATATTAAATATTAAATATTAAATATTAAATATTAAATATTAAATATTAAATATTAAATATTAAATATTAAATATTAAATATTAAATATTAAATATTAAATATTAAATATTAAATATTAAATATTAAATATTAAATATTAAATATTAAATATTAAATATTAAATATTAAATATTAAATATTAAATATTAAATATTAAATATTAAATATTAAATATTAAATATTAAATATTAAATATTAAATATTAAATATTAAATATTAAATATTAAATATTAAATATTAAATATTAAATATTAAATATTAAATATTAAATATTAAATATTAAATATTAAATATTAAATATTAAATATTAAATATTAAATATTAAATATTAAATATTAAATATTAAATATTAAATATTAAATATTAAATATTAAATATTAAATATTAAATATTAAATATTAAATATTAAATATTAAATATTAAATATTAAATATTAAATATTAAATATTAAATATTAAATATTAAATATTAAATATTAAATATTAAATATTAAATATTAAATATTAAATATTAAATATTAAATATTAAATATTAAATATTAAATATTAAATATTAAATATTAAATATTAAATATTAAATATTAAATATTAAATATTAAATATTAAATATTAAATATTAAATATTAAATATTAAATATTAAATATTAAATATTAAATATTAAATATTAAATATTAAATATTAAATATTAAATATTAAATATTAAATATTAAATATTAAATATTAAATATTAAATATTAAATATTAAATATTAAATATTAAATATTAAATATTAAATATTAAATATTAAATATTAAATATTAAATATTAAATATTAAATATTAAATATTAAATATTAAATATTAAATATTAAATATTAAATATTAAATATTAAATATTAAATATTAAATATTAAATATTAAATATTAAATATTAAATATTAAATATTAAATATTAAATATTAAATATTAAATATTAAATATTAAATATTAAATATTAAATATTAAATATTAAATATTAAATATTAAATATTAAATATTAAATATTAAATATTAAATATTAAATATTAAATATTAAATATTAAATATTAAATATTAAATATTAAATATTAAATATTAAATATTAAATATTAAATATTAAATATTAAATATTAAATATTAAATATTAAATATTAAATATTAAATATTAAATATTAAATATTAAATATTAAATATTAAATATTAAATATTAAATATTAAATATTAAATATTAAATATTAAATATTAAATATTAAATATAAAACATATAAAATAAAAAATAAGATGAAAGCCTATTACTGGATGTTAACTGCAAAGTAATCAACAAAATTTTGTATTAAACCTTGTAAATAATTTCAATTCTGATGCGCTATAATTGAGACTCTCCAAAGTTTACTCAATTTTTTTGAAGAAAATTCTGAAATCATCTCAATTTTTTAGTTTAATTAAGTAATATGAGAGTTTATTTTTGACTAAAAAAGATTTGTATCTTTTCTCTGCAGAAAGACCGGCACTCAGCTTATCTATTTTAAAATTAACCACTTCTATACTTTAATATGGAAGCCAAACTTTTTTCAAATGAAATTACTGAGCTGATTTTTTCTTAATTATTCTTTCAATTACTGTAACCATAAGGCGTTACTCATTGGGATTTCCTGCTGAATTCTTGCTTAACAGTATTATTAGAAATATTTAACAGGTAACAATAATATTTTTGCTGTTACTTAGTTCTTAATCCTGAACCAAAAGGGGTAAGGATATTTTATAATCCCAGTTGTGATGCTTTATCTGTTTCGCTAAAGCTTTTGTTTATTTAATAGCTACATAAATTAATTTTAAATGTGGGGTTAGCCTGACCATCAAAATGTTGCCTATCATTTACAAATAGGTGATTAAACTTATTATTATTATTTTTTAAATGCTGCCAATGAAAATAAACATTTAATAAATTTACAGGTTTGTCAGTCCGAGTGTATCTGTTCGCCTTAGTCGCGGTTGTATGGCCAATTCACTGGGATGTGCTTCTAGTTTTGATTAATATTTCGAACTAAATTCTTTAACTGTTTGTACCATAAAGCATTGGTAATACTGTGAACTATTTTCGCTTGGATTCATTGAACAAGTTCTTTGTTTGTCGCGCTGGTATAATTATAATTTAGCGACGATAAGTTAAACTAGCCGACTTTCTGACTGCTAAATTTATTGAGTGAAATTTGCTAGATACTCGCTAGTCCAAAGTTTCCAAAATAATCTCGAACCTACCAAACTAGTATTTACTTTTTTTTTGTGTATTCTTGCTCGATACAATATACATATATAATAAAATGGATAATACGTTAAAAACCTAACGAAAATATCTACTTCATTTTTATTAGGTTTACTTTGTTGTTGTTATCCTTTATTTTTTATTGCTGCTGTTACATATATAGTTTATTTTATTCTTCGAGCTACATACAGCTAAAAATAATAGTACCTACACAAAAAAAAGCAGCTATATCTGATGCTGTACATTAAATGTATGTATACGAATAAAGGGAACCGAAAAACTAAAATTCACTTTTGTCTGACATACACCGGAAACTAAAGACGATAAATTAAAAATAAATTCTGTGTTTATGGTATATACGGCAAGAGTTGAGATTCGCTTTTTTTTAGTTCTACTAGTAGCTTAAGCTTTTTTTGTAACAACATATATTGTGTTTCAACCGAGAACATTGATATGGCATTAGATACTCTTATCAAATTTTCATTTCATCTTCTCATTGTCTTGGTTTGCTCGTTTCGCTTGTCTTTCTGTATTGCGCTGGTCGATGTTCTAATAACAGTTTATATAATATAGCGAAGTATTAATTGAGATATTTTTATCGAGTGCACCACCCATAAAACTAGAGAAGGATGAATTGTTGTTTATCATTTCTACGGATAATCGATTTTTAATTTTATGCTATAAAATGTAGTTTAAATTGGCTTAACCAGAGAGCAATAAATAAACCTTAAGATACTAGTACACACCCGTAATTCCATGTACACATTTTAAATAGCAAATATAAAGGGAGAAAACATAATTTACCCAAGCATATTTAATTTCATTTCAACTATAAATAAAAATTAGTGACACAAAGAGTTTTTCTTTCGTATATACTACTCGTTTGGTTTGGTCGTTAGATTATCATTTCATATGTATAAGGATAAGGAGAAATAAATTCCACAACTTAAAATGCAAAACAAAAAAAACCTGCATGAATTGTATTTTATACGTATATGTTTAAACAAATATACATAAATATGTTTTGTTGGTTTTGTAACATAATAATTTTGTATGTTCTCCATTTTTGATTCCCTTCTTAGAACCGTAGTTTAGATTCCCAAGATATTTCTTTTGTCTATTGAGTATAAATGTAGCAAGTATATGTAAAAATTTCTACTGTACTGTTTTTAAGATAACGAAAAAAATGTACAAAAATATACGAAATAAAATAACCACATCTGGAACATGTAAAAGTATAACAATAAAAAATATGTCACATAAATTATGTTGTAAACAGCATAATTTTTTTGGGTGCTATTGTTGTTAAATTGAATTATGAAAACATATTTAAAACAAACAAACAATAAAAAAAAAGCTCCCGAAAAGTTTTCTACATTGTGTATGATCATCGTATTTTAACATACAAACTCATACAGAGCTGATAACTGGTATAAAACGATCCTGACAAATGCCAGTGTCTAGCAGATAATCCCACTTTGAAATGCGTATGAATACAAGGATTTGTTTGGTTGATGTTTTTCTTTGCTGGTGCTAAGATAAAATAAAACGGAAATGAAGTTCTGCCAGATAAGATATCTTAGTAAATTTATCACTTTGTTACTTATTTGCCGTTGTTTAAAAACTGCCTTTGCATAAGTTATTGGAGTTCAAAAAATTGTTTGTTAAAAATTAATAAGATTAGTAAATGCTATATCTGACAGAACATTTGAATGTTATCCAACCATTTATTTAGCAATGTATACGTGCAATAGGTTATATAACTGGGAAATTCACTGCAAAATGATTTAAAAGAATGCGACAACGAATATCGTAAAACCGTCTGCAAAATGTTGCTTCAACAACAACATGGTGGTGGGCAATTTCATCGATTGGAGTCAAACGTGCCTGCGGACAAAATTTATTTGAATTCTTGAAGCCAAGCTGCTGCCAGAGTCGTCAAACAACTACCAGTCATATTCAATGGCTTTGATTCTTCCAAAATAAACTTAGTTAAAGCACCCTGCTCAAGGTTATCCTATTATTTTAATAACTTATACAAATAGCCAGGAAAACCGACCACTTCTGGTTGTAGAACTCAGAAAGGTGGAAAACAATGCAAGGCCAAAAGTGATAAATGTGGACGGCATTCATCAGAAGGCATTAGCCAGTGGCATCAGGACTGATTTAATAAACAAAAGACTAGCAGTGAAATATGTGTACCCTACAAACCAATTCATCAAGGAGAAAGGTGGTTCCCGTAAGTGATAAGAATTTCGACGCTAGGTTGCGGCATAATGATAAATTAGTTCTAGTTAAATGCAACAAATGGCATGGAGAACATGTTGCTGGTTTCTTCACATATCCAAAGGGGCAGAAAAGACAGAGAAAGGTAAGCAAGCCGAACTCAGAAAATGTAAACAATGTTCAGCCCAAAATTTGTTCAATTCATTTTGTAAAGAAAGGGGTCTCCTATGCCGACTTTCTCAAACTCTACCCGGGCCATAGCCCTGCAGCCCTTAATGTACCACTATTAACTGAGCCATTCGGATCGAGAAGTTTTCTTTTTAAAGCCGCAGGAACTTCTCAGCCATACCTCGCCTCGCTCTCTTCTATTCCAACTTAATGACATTACGGACATGACAAGTCAAAAAATGGCGTATCTAAATTTTGTAGTACAACTCCTCAAATGAATATTGTCCTCAGCTGCAACAACCTTATTAACATTGCCCGTTCCCTAGAGGGTTCATTATTTTTAGAATAGCATAAATTCAGTACAGTGTGCCTAGTATGGCGATTCCGGTCAAAGACAACGTAAAACACCCATCGCCGCCCATTTAAAGGACAGTTCAGTTGCTACTTCTGTTCTTTTTGGGGAAGGAGATGAACCATTCGTTTAAGACTTTGCCTATTTTTGGAAGGTTGTAGTCACAGACAAAGAGGATTTGCTTGCTACTCATCTTTTGTTTTTGATTGTAGTTAGTTTAACTACTGCCCGCATTCTCATGCGGCGTCTTGTCAAGCGATAACAAAGGTCGCACTCTATCTTATCCAGGAATCAATCCAGGAAAATCAACTGAACTATACTATAGCCCACAAATTCAGAGCCAGAAAAATCGAAAATCTGCAATTGTGCTCCGATTTCGATGGTTGATACCTCTATCAATAGGCGTTGAGACCTGTAATCGTCATGCAAATTGTCATTTGGATCGCTCGCATATTTCTACACATTTAGCAGAAAACTAAATTTTATTAAAAATCAACTGAACTATAGCCCACAAATTCAGAGCCAGAAAAATCGAAAATCTGCATTTGTGCTCGGATTTCGATGCTTGTTACCTCTATCAATAGGCGTTGAGACCTGTAATCGTCATGCCAACGGTCATTTGGATCGCTCGCACATTTCTACACATTTAGCAGAAAATTCAATTTTATTGAAAATCAACTGAACTATAGCCCACAAATTCAGAGCCAGAAAAATCGAAAATCTGCAATTGTGCTCCGATTTCGATGGTTCATACCTCTATCAATAGCCATTGAGACCTGTAATCGTCATGCCAACGGTCATTTGGATCGCTCCCACCTATCTACACATTTCGCAGAAAATTCAATTTTATTGAAAATCAACTGAACTATAGCCCAAAATTTCAGAGCCAGAAAAATCGAAAATCTGCAATTGTGCTCCGATTTCGATGGTTGATACCTCTATCAATAGGCGTTGAGACCTGTCTTCATCATGCCAACGGTTATTTGGATCGCTCGCGCCTTTCTATACATTTACCACAAAATTCAATTGTATTGAAAATCAACTGAACTATATCCCACAAATTCAGAGCCAGAAAAATCGAAAATCTGCATTTGTGCTCCGATTTCGATGGTTGATACCTCTATCAATAGGCGTTGAGACCTGTAATCGTCATGCCAACGGTTATTTGGACCGCTCGCACATTTCAACACATTTCGCAGAAAATTCAATTTTACTGAAAATCAACTGAACTATATCCCACAAATTCAGAGCCGGAAAAATCGAAAATCTGCAATTGTGCTTCGATTTCGATGGTTGATACCTCTATCAATAGGCGTTCAGACCTGTAACCGTCATGCCAACGGTCATTTGGATCGCTCGCACCTTTCTACACATTTCGCAGAAAATTCAATTTTATTGAAAATCAACTGAACTATAGCCCACAAATTCAGAGCCAGAAAAACCGAAAATCTGCAATTGTGCTCCGATTTCGATGGTTCATACCTCTATCAATAGGCGTTGAGACCTGTAATCGTCATGCCAACGGTTATTTGGACCGCTCGCACATTTCAACACATTTCGCAGGAAATTCAATTTTACTGAAAATCAACTGAACTATAGCCCACAAATTCAGAGAAAGAAAAACCGAAAATCTGCAATTGTGCTCCGATTTCGATGGTTGATACCTCTATCAATAGGCGTTCAGACCTGTAATCGTCATGCCAACGGTCATTTGGATCGCTCGCACCTATCTACACATTTCGCAGAAAATTCAATTTAATTGAAAATCAACTGAACTATAGCCCATAATTCAGAGCCAGAAAAATCGAAAATCTGCAATTGTGCGCTGATTTCGATGGTTGATACCTCTATCAATAGGCGTTCAGACCTGTAACCGTCATGCCAACGGCCATTTGGATCGCACAAATTCAGAGCCAGAAAAATCGAAAATCTGCAATTGTGCTCCGATTTCGATGGTTGATACCTCTATCAATAGGCGTTCAGACCTGTAACCGTCATGCCAACGGTCATTTGGATCGCTCGCACCTTTCTACACATTTCGCAGAAAATTCAATTTTATTGAAAATCAACTGAACTATAGCCCACAAATTCAGAGAAAGAAAAACCGAAAATCTGCAATTGTGCTCCGATTTCGATGGTTGATACCTCTATCAATAGGCGTTCAGACCTGTAATCGTCATGCCAACGGTCATTTGGATCGCTCGCACCTATCTACACATTTCGCAGAAAATTCAATTTAATTGAAAATCAACTGAACTATAGCCCATAATTCAGAGCCAGAAAAATCGAAAATCTGCAATTGTGCGCTGATTTCGATGGTTGATACCTCTATCAATAGGCGTTCAGACCTGTAATCGTCATGCCAACGGTCATTTGGATCGCTCGCACCTATCTACACATTTCGCAGAAAATTCAATTTTATTGAAAATCAACTGAACTATAGCCCAAAATTTCAGAGCCAGAAAAATCGAAAATCTGCAATTGTGCTCCGATTTCGATGGTTGATACCTCTATCAATAGGCGTTCAGACCTGTAACCGTCATGCCAACGGTCATTTGGATCGCTCGCACCTTTCTACACATTTCGCAGAAAATTCAATTTTATTGAAAATCAACTGAACTATAGCCCACAAATTCAGAGCCAGAAAAACCGAAAATCTGCAATTGTGCTCCGATTTCGATGGTTGATACCTCTATCAATAGGCGTTCAGACCTGTAATCGTCATGCCAACGGCCATTTGGATCGCACAAATTCAGAGCCAGAAAAATCGAAAATCTGCAATTGTGCTCCGATTTCGATGGTTGATACCTCTATCAATAGGCGTTCAGACCTGTAACCGTCATGCCAACGGTCATTTGGATCGCTCGCACCTTTCTACACATTTCGCAGAAAATTCAATTTTATTGAAAATCAACTGAACTATAGCCCACAAATTCAGAGAAAGAAAAACCGAAAATCTGCAATTGTGCTCCGATTTCGATGGTTGATACCTCTATCAATAGGCGTTCAGACCTGTAATCGTCATGCCAACGGTCATTTGGATCGCTCGCACCTATCTACACATTTCGCAGAAAATTCAATTTAATTGAAAATCAACTGAACTATAGCCCATAATTCAGAGCCAGAAAAATCGAAAATCTGCAATTGTGCGCTGATTTCGATGGTTGATACCTCTATCAATAGGCGTTCAGACCTGTAATCGTCATGCCAACGGTCATTTGGATCGCTCGCACCTATCTACACATTTCGCAGAAAATTCAATTTTATTGAAAATCAACTGAACTATAGCCCAAAATTTCAGAGCCAGAAAAATCGAAAATCTGCAATTGTGCTCCGATTTCGATGGTTGATACCTCTATCAATAGGCGTTCAGACCTGTAACCGTCATGCCAACGGTCATTTGGATCGCTCGCACCTTTCTACACATTTCGCAGAAAATTCAATTTTATTGAAAATCAACTGAACTATAGCCCACAAATTCAGAGCCAGAAAAACCGAAAATCTGCAATTGTGCTCCGATTTCGATGGTTGATACCTCTATCAATAGGCGTTCAGACCTGTAACCGTCATGCCAACGGTCATTTGGATCGCACAAATTCAGAGCCAGAAAAATCGAAAATCTGCAATTGTGCTCCGATTTCGATGGTTGATACCTCTATCAATAGGCGTTCAGACCTGTAACCGTCATGCCAACGGTCATTTGGATCGCTCGCACCTTTCTACACATTTCGCAGAAAATTCAATTTTATTGAAAATCAACTGAACTATAGCCCACAAATTCAGAGAAAGAAAAACCGAAAATCTGCAATTGTGCTCCGATTTCGATGGTTGATACCTCTATCAATAGGCGTTCAGACCTGTAATCGTCATGCCAACGGTCATTTGGATCGCTCGCACCTATCTACACATTTCGCAGAAAATTCAATTTAATTGAAAATCAACTGAACTATAGCCCATAATTCAGAGCCAGAAAAATCGAAAATCTGCAATTGTGCGCTGATTTCGATGGTTGATACCTCTATCAATAGGCGTTCAGACCTGTAATCGTCATGCCAACGGTCATTTGGATCGCTCGCACCTATCTACACATTTCGCAGAAAATTCAATTTTATTGAAAATCAACTGAACTATAGCCCAAAATTTCAGAGCCAGAAAAATCGAAAATCTGCAATTGTGCTCCGATTTCGATGGTTGATACCTCTATCAATAGGCGTTCAGACCTGTAACCGTCATGCCAACGGTCATTTGGATCGCTCGCACCTTTCTACACATTTCGCAGAAAATTCAATTTTATTGAAAATCAACTGAACTATAGCCCACAAATTCAAAACCAGAAAAACCGAAAATCTGCAATTGTGCTCCGATTTCGATGGTTGATACCTCTATCAATAGGCGTTCAGACCTGTAACCGGCATGCCAACGGTCATTTGGATCGCACAAATTCAGAGCCAGAAAAATCGAAAATCTGCAATTGTGCTCCGATTTCGATGGTTGATACCTCTATCAATAGGCGTTCAGACCTGTAACCGTCATGCCAACGGTCATTTGGATCGCTCGCACCTTTCTACACATTTCGCAGAAAATTCAATTTTATTGAAAATCAACTGAACTATAGCCCACAAATTCAGAGAAAGAAAAACCGAAAATCTGCAATTGTGCTCCGATTTCGATGGTTGATACCTCTATCAATAGGCGTTCAGACCTGTAATCGTCATGCCAACGGTCATTTGGATCGCTCGCACCTATCTACACATTTCGCAGAAAATTCAATTTAATTGAAAATCAACTGAACTATAGCCCATAATTCAGAGCCAGAAAAATCGAAAATCTGCAATTGTGCGCTGATTTCGATGGTTGATACCTCTATCAATAGGCGTTCAGACCTGTAATCGTCATGCCAACGGTCATTTGGATCGCTCGCACCTATCTACACATTTCGCAGAAAATTCAATTTTATTGAAAATCAACTGAACTATAGCCCAAAATTTCAGAGCCAGAAAAATCGAAAATCTGCAATTGTGCTCCGATTTCGATGGTTGATACCTCTATCAATAGGCGTTCAGACCTGTAACCGTCATGCCAACGGTCATTTGGATCGCTCGCACCTTTCTACACATTTCGCAGAAAATTCAATTTTATTGAAAATCAACTGAACTATAGCCCACAAATTCAGAGCCAGAAAAACCGAAAATCTGCAATTGTGCTCCGATTTCGATGGTTGATACCTCTATCAATAGGCGTTGAGACCTGTAATCGTCATGCCAATAGAGATTTGGATCGCTCGCACATTTCTACACATTTCGCAGAAAATTCAGTTTTATTGAAAATCAACTGAACTATAGCCCACAAATTCAGAGCCAGAAAAATCGAAAATCTGCAATTGTGCTCCGATTTCGATGGTTGATACCTCTATCAATAGGCGTTCAGACCTGTAATCGTCATGCCAACGGTCATTTGGATCGCTCCCACCTATCTACACATTTCGCAGAAAATTCAATTTAATTGAAAATCAACTGAACTATAGCCCACAAATTCAGAGCCAGAAAAATCGAAAATTTGAAATTGTGCTCCGATTTCGATGGTTGATACCTCTATCAATAGGCGTTCAGACCTGTAACCGTCATGCCAACGGTCATTTGGATCGCTCGTACATTTCTACACATTTCGCAGAAAATTCAGTTTTATTGAAAATCAACTGAACTATAGCCCACAAATTCAGAGCCAGAAAAATCGAAAATCTGCAATTGTGCTCCGATTTCGATGGTTGATACCTCTATCAATAGGCGTTGAGACCTGTAACCGTCATGCCAACGGTCATTTGGATCGCTCGCACCTTTCTACACATTTCGCAGAAAATTCAATTTTATTGAAAATCAACTGAACTATAGCCCACAAATTCAGAGCCAGAAAAACCGAAAATCTGCAATTGTGCTCCGATTTCGATGGTTGATACCTCTATCAATAGGCGTTCAGACCTGTAATCGTCATGCCAACGGCCATTTGGATCGCTCGCACCTATCTACACATTTCGCAGAAAATTCAATTTTATTGAAAATCAACTGAACTATAGCCCAAAATTCAGAGCCAGAAAAATCGAAAATCTGCAATTGTGCTCCGATTTCGATGGTTGATACCTCTATCAATAGGCGTTCAGACCTGTAATCGTCATGCCAACGGTCATTTGGATCGCTCGCACCTATCTACATATTTCGCAGAAAATTCAATTTTATTGAAAATCAACTGAACTATAGCCCACAAATTCAGAGCCAGAAAAATCGAAAATCTGCAATTGTGCTCCGATTTCGATGGTTGATACCTCTATCAATAGGCGTTCAGACCTGCAATCGTCATGCCAACGGTCATTTGGATCGCTCGCACATTTCTACACATTTCGCAGAAAATTCAATTTTATTGAAAATCAACTGAACTATAGCCCACAAATTCAGAGCCAGAAAAACCGAAAATCTGCAATTGTGCTCCGATTTCGATGGTTGATACCTCTATCAATAGGCGTTCAGACCTGTAACCGTCATGCCAACGGTCATTTGGATCGCACAAATTCAGAGCCAGAAAAATCGAAAATCTGCAATTGTGCTCCGATTTCGATGGTTGATACCTCTATCAATAGGCGTTCAGACCTGTAACCGTCATGCCAACGGTCATTTGGATCGCTCGCACCTTTCTACACATTTCGCAGAAAATTCAATTTTATTGAAAATCAACTGAACTATAGCCCACAAATTCAGAGAAAGAAAAACCGAAAATCTGCAATTGTGCTCCGATTTCGATGGTTGATACCTCTATCAATAGGCGTTCAGACCTGTAATCGTCATGCCAACGGTCATTTGGATCGCTCGCACCTATCTACACATTTCGCAGAAAATTCAATTTAATTGAAAATCAACTGAACTATAGCCCATAATTCAGAGCCAGAAAAATCGAAAATCTGCAATTGTGCGCTGATTTCGATGGTTGATACCTCTATCAATAGGCGTTCAGACCTGTAATCGTCATGCCAACGGTCATTTGGATCGCTCGCACCTATCTACACATTTCGCAGAAAATTCAATTTTATTGAAAATCAACTGAACTATAGCCCAAAATTTCAGAGCCAGAAAAATCGAAAATCTGCAATTGTGCTCCGATTTCGATGGTTGATACCTCTATCAATAGGCGTTCAGACCTGTAACCGTCATGCCAACGGTCATTTGGATCGCTCGCACCTTTCTACACATTTCGCAGAAAATTCAATTTTATTGAAAATCAACTGAACTATAGCCCACAAATTCAGAGCCAGAAAAACCGAAAATCTGCAATTGTGCTCCGATTTCGATGGTTGATACCTCTATCAATAGGCGTTGAGACCTGTAATCGTCATGCCAATAGAGATTTGGATCGCTCGCACATTTCTACACATTTCGCAGAAAATTCAGTTTTATTGAAAATCAACTGAACTATAGCCCACAAATTCAGAGCCAGAAAAATCGAAAATCTGCAATTGTGCTCCGATTTCGATGGTTGATACCTCTATCAATAGGCGTTCAGACCTGTAATCGTCATGCCAACGGTCATTTGGATCGCTCCCACCTATCTACACATTTCGCAGAAAATTCAATTTAATTGAAAATCAACTGAACTATAGCCCACAAATTCAGAGCCAGAAAAATCGAAAATTTGCAATTGTGCTCCGATTTCGATGGTTGATACCTCTATCAATAGGCGTTCAGACCTGTAACCGTCATGCCAACGGTCATTTGGATCGCTCGTACATTTCTACACATTTCGCAGAAAATTCAGTTTTATTGAAAATCAACTGAACTATAGCCCACAAATTCAGAGCCAGAAAAATCGAAAATCTGCAATTGTGCTCCGATTTCGATGGTTGATACCTCTATCAATAGGCGTTGAGACCTGTAACCGTCATGCCAACGGTCATTTGGATCGCTCGCACCTTTCTACACATTTCGCAGAAAATTCAATTTTATTGAAAATCAACTGAACTATAGCCCACAAATTCAGAGCCAGAAAAACCGAAAATCTGCAATTGTGCTCCGATTTCGATGGTTGATACCTCTATCAATAGGCGTTCAGACCTGTAACCGTCATGCCAACGGTCATTTGGATCGCACAAATTCAGAGCCAGAAAAATCGAAAATCTGCAATTGTGCTCCGATTTCGATGGTTGATACCTCTATCAATAGGCGTTCAGACCTGTAACCGTCATGCCAACGGTCATTTGGATCGCTCGCACCTTTCTACACATTTCGCAGAAAATTCAATTTTATTGAAAATCAACTGAACTATAGCCCACAAATTCAGAGAAAGAAAAACCGAAAATCTGCAATTGTGCTCCGATTTCGATGGTTGATACCTCTATCAATAGGCGTTCAGACCTGTAACCGTCATGCCAACGGTCATTTGGATCGCACAAATTCAGAGCCAGAAAAATCGAAAATCTGCAATTGTGCTCCGATTTCGATGGTTGATACCTCTATCAATAGGCGTTCAGACCTGTAACCGTCATGCCAACGGTCATTTGGATCGCTCGCACCTTTCTACACATTTCGCAGAAAATTCAATTTAATTGAAAATCAACTGAACTATAGCCCACAAATTCAGAGCCAGAAAAATCGAAAATTTGCAATTGTGCTCCGATTTCGATGGTTGATACCTCTATCAATAGGCGTTCAGACCTGTAACCGTCATGCCAACGGTCATTTGGATCGCTCGTACATTTCTACACATTTCGCAGAAAATTCAGTTTTATTGAAAATCAACTGAACTATAGCCCACAAATTCAGAGCCAGAAAAATCGAAAATCTGCAATTGTGCTCCGATTTCGATGGTTGATACCTCTATCAATAGGCGTTGAGACCTGTAACCGTCATGCCAACGGTCATTTGGATCGCTCGCACCTTTCTACACATTTCGCAGAAAATTCAATTTTATTGAAAATCAACTGAACTATAGCCCACAAATTCAGAGCCAGAAAAACCGAAAATCTGCAATTGTGCTCCGATTTCGATGGTTGATACCTCTATCAATAGGCGTTCAGACCTGTAACCGTCATGCCAACGGTCATTTGGATCGCACAAATTCAGAGCCAGAAAAATCGAAAATCTGCAATTGTGCTCCGATTTCGATGGTTGATACCTCTATCAATAGGCGTTCAGACCTGTAATCGTCATGCCAACGGTCATTTGGATCGCTCGCACCTATCTACACATTTCGCAGAAAATTCAATTTAATTGAAAATCAACTGAACTATAGCCCATAATTCAGAGCCAGAAAAATCGAAAATCTGCAATTGTGCGCTGATTTCGATGGTTGATACCTCTATCAATAGGCGTTCAGACCTGTAACCGTCATGCCAACGGTCATTTGGATCGCTCGCACCTTTCTACACATTTCGCAGAAAATTCAATTTTATTGAAAATCAACTGAACTATAGCCCACAAATTCAGAGCCAGAAAAACCGAAAATCTGCAATTGTGCTCCGATTTCGATGGTTGATACCTCTATCAATAGGCGTTGAGACCTGTAATCGTCATGCCAATAGAGATTTGGATCGCTCGCACATTTCTACACATTTCGCAGAAAATTCAGTTTTATTGAAAATCAACTGAACTATAGCCCACAAATTCAGAGCCAGAAAAATCGAAAATCTGCAATTGTGCTCCGATTTCGATGGTTGATACCTCTATCAATAGGCGTTCAGACCTGTAATCGTCATGCCAACGGTCATTTGGATCGCTCCCACCTATCTACACATTTCGCAGAAAATTCAATTTAATTGAAAATCAACTGAACTATAGCCCACAAATTCAGAGCCAGAAAAATCGAAAATTTGCAATTGTGCTCCGATTTCGATGGTTGATACCTCTATCAATAGGCGTTCAGACCTGTAACCGTCATGCCAACGGTCATTTGGATCGCTCGTACATTTCTACACATTTTGCAGAAAATTCAGTTTTATTGAAAATCAACTGAACTATAGCCCACAAATTCAGAGCCAGAAAAATCGAAAATCTGCAATTGTGCTCCGATTTCGATGGTTGATACCTCTATCAATAGGCGTTGAGACCTGTAACCGTCATGCCAACGGTCATTTGGATCGCTCGCACCTTTCTACACATTTCGCAGAAAATTCAATTTTATTGAAAATCAACTGAACTATAGCCCACAAATTCAGAGCCAGAAAAACCGAAAATCTGCAATTGTGCTCCGATTTCGATGGTTGATACCTCTATCAATAGGCGTTCAGACCTGTAATCGTCATGCCAACGGTCATTTGGATCGCTCCCACCTATCTACACATTTCGCAGAAAATTCAATTTAATTGAAAATCAACTGAACTATAGCCCACAAATTCAGAGCCAGAAAAATCGAAAATTTGCAATTGTGCTCCGATTTCGATGGTTGATACCTCTATCAATAGGCGTTCAGACCTGTAACCGTCATGCCAACGGTCATTTGGATCGCTCGTACATTTCTACACATTTCGCAGAAAATTCAGTTTTATTGAAAATCAACTGAACTATAGCCCACAAATTCAGAGCCAGAAAAATCGAAAATCTGCAATTGTGCTCCGATTTCGATGGTTGATACCTCTATCAATAGGCGTTGAGACCTGTAACCGTCATGCCAACGGTCATTTGGATCGCTCGCACCTTTCTACACATTTCGCAGAAAATTCAATTTTATTGAAAATCAACTGAACTATAGCCCACAAATTCAGAGCCAGAAAAACCGAAAATCTGCAATTGTGCTCCGATTTCGATGGTTGATACCTCTATCAATAGGCGTTCAGACCTGTAACCGTCATGCCAACGGTCATTTGGATCGCTCGCACCTTTCTACACATTTCGCAGAAAATTCAATTTTATTGAAAATCAACTGAACTATAGCCCACAAATTCAGAGAAAGAAAAACCGAAAATCTGCAATTGTGCTCCGATTTCGATGGTTGATACCTCTATCAATAGGCGTTCAGACCTGTAATCGTCATGCCAACGGTCATTTGGATCGCTCGCACCTATCTACACATTTCGCAGAAAATTCAATTTAATTGAAAATCAACTGAACTATAGCCCATAATTCAGAGCCAGAAAAATCGAAAATCTGCAATTGTGCGCTGATTTCGATGGTTGATACCTCTATCAATAGGCGTTCAGACCTGTAATCGTCATGCCAACGGTCATTTGGATCGCTCGCACCTATCTACACATTTCGCAGAAAATTCAATTTTATTGAAAATCAACTGAACTATAGCCCAAAATTTCAGAGCCAGAAAAATCGAAAATCTGCAATTGTGCTCCGATTTCGATGGTTGATACCTCTATCAATAGGCGTTCAGACCTGTAACCGTCATGCCAACGGTCATTTGGATCGCTCGCACCTTTCTACACATTTCGCAGAAAATTCAATTTTATTGAAAATCAACTGAACTATAGCCCACAAATTCAGAGCCAGAAAAACCGAAAATCTGCAATTGTGCTCCGATTTCGATGGTTGATACCTCTATCAATAGGCGTTCAGACCTGTAACCGTCATGCCAACGGTCATTTGGATCGCACAAATTCAGAGCCAGAAAAATCGAAAATCTGCAATTGTGCTCCGATTTCGATGGTTGATACCTCTATCAATAGGCGTTCAGACCTGTAACCGTCATGCCAACGGTCATTTGGATCGCTCGCACCTTTCTACACATTTCGCAGAAAATTCAATTTTATTGAAAATCAACTGAACTATAGCCCACAAATTCAGAGAAAGAAAAACCGAAAATCTGCAATTGTGCTCCGATTTCGATGGTTGATACCTCTATCAATAGGCGTTCAGACCTGTAATCGTCATGCCAACGGTCATTTGGATCGCTCGCACCTATCTACACATTTCGCAGAAAATTCAATTTAATTGAAAATCAACTGAACTATAGCCCATAATTCAGAGCCAGAAAAATCGAAAATCTGCAATTGTGCTCCGATTTCGATGGTTGATACCTCTATCAATAGGCGTTCAGACCTGTAATCGTCATGCCAACGGTCATTTGGATCGCTCGCACCTATCTACACATTTCGCAGAAAATTCAATTTTATTGAAAATCAACTGAACTATAGCCCAAAATTTCAGAGCCAGAAAAATCGAAAATCTGCAATTGTGCTCCGATTTCGATGGTTGATACCTCTATCAATAGGCGTTCAGACCTGTAACCGTCATGCCAACGGTCATTTGGATCGCTCGCACCTTTCTACACATTTCGCAGAAAATTCAATTTTATTGAAAATCAACTGAACTATAGCCCACAAATTCAGAGCCAGAAAAACCGAAAATCTGCAATTGTGCTCCGATTTCGATGGTTGATACCTCTATCAATAGGCGTTGAGACCTGTAATCGTCATACCAATAGAGATTTGGATCGCTCGCACATTTCTACACATTTCGCAGAAAATTCAGTTTTATTGAAAATCAACTGAACTATAGCCCACAAATTCAGAGCCAGAAAAATCGAAAATCTGCAATTGTGCTCCGATTTCGATGGTTGATACCTCTATCAATAGGCGTTCAGACCTGTAATCGTCATGCCAACGGTCATTTGGATCGCTCCCACCTATCTACACATTTCGCAGAAAATTCAATTTAATTGAAAATCAACTGAACTATAGCCCACAAATTCAGAGCCAGAAAAATCGAAAATTTGCAATTGTGCTCCGATTTCGATGGTTGATACCTCTATCAATAGGCGTTCAGACCTGTAACCGTCATGCCAACGGTCATTTGGATCGCTCGTACATTTCTACACATTTTGCAGAAAATTCAGTTTTATTGAAAATCAACTGAACTATAGCCCACAAATTCAGAGCCAGAAAAATCGAAAATCTGCAATTGTGCTCCGATTTCGATGGTTGATACCTCTATCAATAGGCGTTGAGACCTGTAACCGTCATGCCAACGGTCATTTGGATCGCTCGCACCTTTCTACACATTTCGCAGAAAATTCAATTTTATTGAAAATCAACTGAACTATAGCCCACAAATTCAGAGCCAGAAAAACCGAAAATCTGCAATTGTGCTCCGATTTCGATGGTTGATACCTCTATCAATAGGCGTTCAGACCTGTAATCGTCATGCCAACGGTCATTTGGATCGCTCCCACCTATCTACACATTTCGCAGAAAATTCAATTTAATTGAAAATCAACTGAACTATAGCCCACAAATTCAGAGCCAGAAAAATCGAAAATTTGCAATTGTGCTCCGATTTCGATGGTTGATACCTCTATCAATAGGCGTTCAGACCTGTAACCGTCATGCCAACGGTCATTTGGATCGCTCGTACATTTCTACACATTTCGCAGAAAATTCAGTTTTATTGAAAATCAACTGAACTATAGCCCACAAATTCAGAGCCAGAAAAATCGAAAATCTGCAATTGTGCTCCGATTTCGATGGTTGATACCTCTATCAATAGGCGTTGAGACCTGTAACCGTCATGCCAACGGTCATTTGGATCGCTCGCACCTTTCTACACATTTCGCAGAAAATTCAATTTTATTGAAAATCAACTGAACTATAGCCCACAAATTCAGAGCCAGAAAAACCGAAAATCTGCAATTGTGCTCCGATTTCGATGGTTGATACCTCTATCAATAGGCGTTCAGACCTGTAACCGTCATGCCAACGGTCATTTGGATCGCTCGCACCTTTCTACACATTTCGCAGAAAATTCAATTTTATTGAAAATCAACTGAACTATAGCCCACAAATTCAGAGAAAGAAAAACCGAAAATCTGCAATTGTGCTCCGATTTCGATGGTTGATACCTCTATCAATAGGCGTTCAGACCTGTAATCGTCATGCCAACGGTCATTTGGATCGCTCGCACCTATCTACACATTTCGCAGAAAATTCAATTTAATTGAAAATCAACTGAACTATAGCCCATAATTCAGAGCCAGAAAAATCGAAAATCTGCAATTGTGCGCTGATTTCGATGGTTGATACCTCTATCAATAGGCGTTCAGACCTGTAATCGTCATGCCAACGGTCATTTGGATCGCTCGCACCTATCTACACATTTCGCAGAAAATTCAATTTTATTGAAAATCAACTGAACTATAGCCCAAAATTTCAGAGCCAGAAAAATCGAAAATCTGCAATTGTGCTCCGATTTCGATGGTTGATACCTCTATCAATAGGCGTTCAGACCTGTAACCGTCATGCCAACGGTCATTTGGATCGCTCGCACCTTTCTACACATTTCGCAGAAAATTCAATTTTATTGAAAATCAACTGAACTATAGCCCACAAATTCAGAGCCAGAAAAACCGAAAATCTGCAATTGTGCTCCGATTTCGATGGTTGATACCTCTATCAATAGGCGTTCAGACCTGTAACCGTCATGCCAACGGTCATTTGGATCGCACAAATTCAGAGCCAGAAAAATCGAAAATCTGCAATTGTGCTCCGATTTCGATGGTTGATACCTCTATCAATAGGCGTTCAGACCTGTAACCGTCATGCCAACGGTCATTTGGATCGCTCGCACCTTTCTACACATTTCGCAGAAAATTCAATTTTATTGAAAATCAACTGAACTATAGCCCACAAATTCAGAGAAAGAAAAACCGAAAATCTGCAATTGTGCTCCGATTTCGATGGTTGATACCTCTATCAATAGGCGTTCAGACCTGTAATCGTCATGCCAACGGTCATTTGGATCGCTCGCACCTATCTACACATTTCGCAGAAAATTCAATTTAATTGAAAATCAACTGAACTATAGCCCATAATTCAGAGCCAGAAAAATCGAAAATCTGCAATTGTGCGCTGATTTCGATGGTTGATACCTCTATCAATAGGCGTTCAGACCTGTAATCGTCATGCCAACGGTCATTTGGATCGCTCGCACCTATCTACACATTTCGCAGAAAATTCAATTTTATTGAAAATCAACTGAACTATAGCCCAAAATTTCAGAGCCAGAAAAATCGAAAATCTGCAATTGTGCTCCGATTTCGATGGTTGATACCTCTATCAATAGGCGTTCAGACCTGTAACCGTCATGCCAACGGTCATTTGGATCGCTCCCACCTATCTACACATTTCGCAGAAAATTCAATTTAATTGAAAATCAACTGAACTATAGCCCACAAATTCAGAGCCAGAAAAATCGAAAATTTGCAATTGTGCTCCGATTTCGATGGTTGATACCTCTATCAATAGGCGTTCAGACCTGTAACCGTCATGCCAACGGTCATTTGGATCGCTCGTACATTTCTACACATTTCGCAGAAAATTCAGTTTTATTGAAAATCAACTGAACTATAGCCCACAAATTCAGAGCCAGAAAAATCGAAAATCTGCAATTGTGCTCCGATTTCGATGGTTGATACCTCTATCAATAGGCGTTGAGACCTGTAACCGTCATGCCAACGGTCATTTGGATCGCTCGCACCTTTCTACACATTCGCAGAAAATTCAATTTTATTGAAAATCAACTGAACTATAGCCAAAATTCAGAGCCAGAAAAATCGAAAATCTGCAATTGTGCTCCGATTTCGATGGTTGATACCTCTATCAATAGGCGTTCAGACCTGTAATCGTCATGCCAACGGTCATTTGGATCGCTCGCACCTATCTACATATTTCGCAGAAAATTCAATTTTATTGAAAATCAACTGAACTATAGCCCACAAATTCAGAGCCAGAAAAATCGAAAATCTGCAATTGTGCTCCGATTTCGATGGTTGATACCTCTATCAATAGGCGTTCAGACCTGCAATCGTCATGCCAACGGTCATTT